>BDSI01000009.1:1222500-1527038 GCA_003117195.1 Eudorina sp. 2006-703-Eu-15
GGTGAGGTGAGGTGAGGTGAGGTGAGGTGAGGTGAGGTGAGGTGAGGTGAGGTGAGGTGAGGTGAGGTGAGGTGAGGTGAGGTGAGGTGAGGTGAGGTGAGGTGAGGTGAGGTGAGGTGAGGTGAGGTGAGGTGAGGTGAGGTGAGGTGAGGTGAGGTGAGGTGAGGTGAGGTGAGGTGAGGTGAGGTTGAGGTGAGGTGAGGTGAGGTGAGGTGAGGTGAGGTGAGGTGAGGTGAGGTGAGGTGAGGTGAGGTGAGGTGAGGTGAGGTGAGGTGAGGTGAGGTGAGGTGAGGTGAGGTGAGGTGAGGTGAGGTGAGGTGAGGTGAAGGTGAGGTGAGGTGAGGTGAGGTGAGTGAGGTGAGGTGAGGTGAGGTGAGGTGAGGTGAGGTGAGGTGAGGTGAGGTGAGGTGAGGTGTAGGTGAGGTGAGGTGAGGTGAGGTGAGGTGAGGTAAGGTGAGGTGAGGTGAGGTGAGGTGAGGTGAGGTGAGGTGAGGTGAGGTGAGGTGAGGTGAGGTGAGGTGAGGTGAGGTGAGGTGAGGTGAGGTGAGGTGAGGTGAGGTGAGGTGAGGTGAGGTGAGGTGAGGTGAGGTGAGGTGAGGGTGAGGTGAGGTGAGGTGAGGTGAGGTGAGGTGAGGTGAGGTGAGGTGTGAGGTGAGGTGAGGTGAGGTGAGGTGAGGTGAGGTGAGGTGAGGTGAGGTGAGGTGAGGTGAGGTGAGGTGAGGTGAGGTGAGGTGAGGTGAGGTGAGGTGAGGTGAGGTGAGGTGAGGTGAGGTGAGGTGAGGTGAGGTGAAGGTGAGGTGAGGTGAGGTGAGGTGAGGTGAGGTGAGGTGAGGTGAGGTGAGGTGAGGTGAGGTGAGGTGAGGTGAGGTGAGGTGAGGGTGAGGTGAGGTGAGGTGAGGTGAGGTGAGGTGAGGTTGAGGTGAGGTGAGGTGAGGTGAGGTGAGGTGAGTGTGAGGTGAGGTGGAGGTGAGGTGAGGTGAGGTGAGGTGAGGTGAGGTGAGGTGAGGTGAGGTGAGGTGAGGTGAGGTGAGGTGAGGTGAGGTGAGGTGAGGTGAGGTGAGGTGAGGTGAGGTGAGGTGAGGTGAGGTGAGGTGAGGTGAGGTGAGGTGAGGTGAGGTGAGGTGAGGTGAGGTGAGGTGAGGTGAGGTGAGGTGAGGTGAGGTGAGGTGAGGTGAGGTGAGGTGAGGTGAGGTGAGGTGAGGTGAGGTGAGGTGAGGTGACGCCTCGCCTCGGCACCAACTTACCAACGGTGTAGCGAAAGAACTGACCAACGGTGTAACGAAAGAACTGCGCCGATGTATCGCGAACCAGTATGGAATGTAAAATGATGATGCATTTTAATCCAGTCTTGTGCAGCTATGAAATCGAAGGTGGGAGGGAGGCAAGAATCGCCCAGACCCACATTTGGCGGGACGAGCAACGCCGGAAGCGCTATTTGCGCGTAATGAGTGCGCTGAAGCTCAAAACGCTGCATAAATTCTGAAGGTTTTGGTATGAGCTCACTCAAAAGCGGAACGGACTCAGCGTTCTGCTTGGCAGCGTATGGTACAGCGACCGGGACGTACCTTGCACAAACGCCTCTGTGGTAATTTACTTGCTTAAAATAACTCAAAAAAAATTTATTATTTTAATTGTTATCTAGCCATCATGACTATACCTTATGTAATGCAACCGTTACAAGATGGACCCTCGATACCGACGAACGTCTCATAATCGAACTTGCAACAGGCAACAACGTCACCGCGAGATTGTCCGCAATTTTCTGGAAAGTTAGGAAAGGTGTAGGCTCCAGGGGGGCATGGGCGCAAGCGGGCTCCCAGGCCTGCCGGTGTGTCCCTGCTTGGCGGCCTGAGCGAGCCCCCTCCCGGGCTCCAGCCGCCACCCAGGGATGGATTCGGGACAGACCTTTTGGGAGGAGAAAAAGAGGGGGGCGAGGGGATGAGGATACGTTTTGGCTGACAGACCTTGACGTTAATGTGCATTCGACTTCCTGGGTTCCTGCTGCCAGAGTGCATGTGCCAGGCAGTCAGGGCCCGATGACGGCTCGGCACATGTCCTGCCACAGGGTATTCCCCACCCCCCTCGCCGTCAACCCGACTGCTGGGTTTTGCGAGGGGGAATGTACCTTGCCAGCACGCGGCGCAGACATTGGACGGCTTGTGGCACGCGCAAGGATTCGAAGTTCCGGATCCCCGGTAGGCTCGCCGTACTGCGCCGGACAAAGGCATTCCGCGGATGGGGATTCTGGGGATCTTCCGGCTGATATGTTAATCCTGCTGAAGTGTTAAGCTGCTACCGCGCTTCGCGCGTCTGGGCATAGAGCTGTTAACCTGACTGAGGCGTCCACCAGCTGTTGACGGCGCCACAGAATTGCCGTACGTGCCGTCATCGGTGCACAACACATGCACACGTGTGCGCACTGCATCACCGCACCCTCTCATGCCACGACCCGTTACGTCCTGTCCCCCTTCCACCGCTCCTGGAGGGCCAGAGCAGTGCTTTGATCTGCATCACTCGGCGACGCGTGGGCAGGCTACTACGATGCCGCTGATCCCCTTTGGGGTCCGCTGTAGCGTTGGTTCATTCAATCTGTGGCACGCGGCTCCTTGCCCCCGACCTGCAATCACCAGTCACGCTGAATCATCAAACCGCCTGCCCCACAACCACAACCACCACCAACTCCACCTCATCGCATCGACCTTGGGACGTGCGCGTACGACACGCCGTACAGCCGTACATTGCTGACTCCGGTGCTGCCCTTGCGGCAGCCACCCATCGAATGTCGAGAATGTCCCCCCCCACACACACATAACAAACACCAAACGCCAGCTAAGGGCCCAGCGAACAGAGCCCCGTGCGTGTGCTGGATGAAAACACACATGTACGAACATGTACGGACACACGCACATGTACGGGCATGTACGGACGCATACACACATGGATAGGAGCGGAGAGCTTCGGCGGTTTCCCCCGGATGGGCAAGGGTAGCTGTCTGTCCAGGTAGCATCGACAGACGATCCGGCTCCCTTCTGAGATATGTAACGACCACACATGACGACCACACCACGACCACACAGGGCACAAGTGCACACACGCACACACGGCTCCCCGGGTCGTGCGGGAACGGAACGGAACGGAAACAGATCGTTTCGTGCTTGAGGCTTGCGGAGAGGCTTGCTTGCGGACGGCTCCGTCCGTTCGGGCTCACACCCGGGCGCCGCCGGTCGAGGTACGCCGGTTGAGGTCCTGCCCGCCCCCCCCCCGCCCGCTCCTCCCCTCCGCCCCCCCACCCCCCGCAGGCTCTGCCCGACTGGCCCAATGTGCTGTCCATCGGCAAGTGGGAGGGCGCTGTGGCCTCACACAGGCTCCGCCGGTCGAGTTACACGCCTGTCGCGCCCACGCATCGATCAGCCGATCAGCGGTACGGAGAGCTTGACGTACAGGCACATGCCGGGGGCGTCCTCGACAGCGGAGCTGACGTACGGCAAGTCGATGTCGTACTTGTACCGCATATTGTTGAAGGCGGGGCCTGCCAGGCAGGTCTTACAGACCGAGTCAAAACAGTCGGTGCTGGGGCGGCCCAGGGCGGCGACTTTGGACTGCAACTGGACGTCGTTGTAGGCGGTGAAGCCCCGCAATGGGAGCGTAGGCTGTATGTATGTAGTTGACGGTTTTGACGGTTGGCAGTTGCTGGTTGTGGCGGTTGGTAAAGGGGGACGGAGGGAAGGGGAAGAGGGGTGGTAAATGGGACAAGAGCGGCCTGGTCAGTGCGGCGACAGGAGAGCTGAAGGTGGGTGCTGACCACTGTGTGACAGATGGGGCTGTCGGGACATCATTGATGGCGGCCCACAGCAGCAACGAACCGAGGGCGGCTCTCACCCAGCTGTTATGTACCCGAGAACGCCGTACGTACTGCAGCTATCCGTGCTATCAGTGACCAAACATCGGAAAGCTTGACGTTTTACTTCATTCCATGATAACACAACCAATGTCTTAAACCCACATCACCATCAGCATCACCATCAACTCTTCCGGACGCACTCACGGTGCTTCACGTAGGAGCACGTGCCGGGGGAGTCGATGTACGCCGACACGCCGCCGATGACGTATTTGCCGTCGTCGCTGAAGCCCGTGCACGCATAGTTGAGGCGGCAAAACTCCCGCGCCACGCACGTCCGCGGAGCTGGCGTTGCCGCGGCCGTGACGCCGGCGGCATTGGCGTTCTGCACCGCCAGCAGGGCCTTACCGGCGTGGGTGGTGTAGCCGAACATCTCGGGACAGGCTGAACGCGGGAGAGAGGGTTAAGGGGGAGGAGGGGGCGGCAGGGGAGGGGCAGGGAGGAGAGAAGGTCCGTTTCATTAAAGCCGGTTTCCTTCATTTCGCCCGCGTGGTGGTTGCCGAACAATGGGCCCCTTGCAGTACAGTGCAGTACAGTACAGTGCCTCCCTTTCCACCACCGCACCTAGCTTCACGTAGAACGCCTTGGCGGAGGCGACGGGCTTCGCCATCCCGTTCTCCCCACCCCGCACCGCACGTACCCGGTCCCGCCCGCCCGACAGCCCTAGGCACACCACCACGCGGCACCCCACTTGCCGGGGCTGCTCCGCTGCGACCGGGCACGGTGGGGAGCCATGCCCCGAAGTTGGCCCACCACCCGGTCGTCCGTCCCCTCGTCCCCGCCCCATGTTTGCTCCCCTGTCGTACGTGCCGTACATGTCGTACCGTCGCCCAGCCCATATCCCGCTCCCCCACGCCTGGCCTGTCCTCTTCCGCGCCGCGCTGCCGCCAAGCCATTCACGCATACTGTTTTCCTTTGACATGTCATAGCTGTCATTGCCCCTATCACGCCGCACCCTCTCACTCTTTTCCTCGCAATCGCAGGCGAGGGTGGTGGCGTGATGCCGCAAGCGGAAGAGCAGGTTCTTGCCACGACAGTGCGAGACCTACATACTCAGCGTGCTGCGCAATGCCACGTTCGAGCTGTCGGGGACGCACCTGACAACGCTCAAACGCGGGATGGAAGGTCTGGCGGAGCAGATCTGGCCCGGACTGCAGCCCAGCGGCTTCAATGCGGCGGATCCCAACCTGAGGAAAAAGCGGCAGGCGCCAAGTGGGCAGGCGTTCAGGAGCGTGCGGGAGCCGGGCAAAAAAAATGGAAAACGGCACCTGCCTTCCCCGTGCACGTGCCCCTGGGCGCCATCCAGCCCAACACGAAACCCCACCACCACCTGCCCGCGACAAGCCCAACCCAGCTCTCTACGCCCTACACCGGTCCGAGTTGGGACCCCTGTTCCTCACCCTGGAGTCACAGCGGCACCAGCTACTGGATGTTCAACTGCAGCTGCCGCTGCTGGACCTCTCGGTGCTGCCACCGCTCACCCTGGCAACGTTACCGGTCCAACTCCAGGGCATCGTGCTGACGATGGCGCTGCAAGGCAGTCCGTTGTGGCACTTAGCTCGCCACGGCCAAGTCACCGCCAGCCCGCTTGGCGCATACCTCGGCTTTGGCGAGCCCGCGGCCGTGGCCGTGGGCGCGGTGTGCCTGGATACAAGACTGGGCGGGATAAGATGAAGGAGGTGGTTCGCAGCCTGCACGGGGCAGCAGTGGCGAAGTCAGACGACCCTGCGCTGCAAGGGGGACACCAGCACGACCCCCACTGTCTGTGGACAGTGCTGAACAGCCTCAAATCTCATCCCCGGTTTCAAGGAGCCTACCACGTGGTCATCCGAGAGCAGAGCTTCCTGCCGTGCGGCGGCTTGGGCGGCCTGCCGCCCATGGGAGCTTCACCTGACGGCATCCTGGAGGTGGAGGTGCCTTGGGAGATACCAGGGCAGAAGAGGCTGGCGTGGCTGCTCCTTGAGTTCAAAAGCCGGTTCCCCTAAAACAAGTCATACGGCGTGGACAATGCGAGTGGCGGCGAGGTGTACGAGTACGCACCCTACCGGTGCTTCCCAGCCATCAGGCCAGCCCACCACTACGTGCAGCTGGGCATGCTCGCCTCCACACGGTGCTGTGCCTGCACCTCGAGTACACGGTGAACAAGACCATGGTGCGGCTTATCGATCCGACCCTGCGTGGCTTCGTCTGGTGCTGGGTCTTGGGGCAGAGGCTGGCGCAGAGGCCGGGGTTGCGGCCGGGGCTGCGGCCGGGGCTGTGGGGCGCTGTGCCGGTCATGGTACCAGCGGGGAGAAGCACCGCCAGCTGGATTCAGCAGCACCATCGGCGAGGCGTACAAGCTGCTGCTAGAGGCCACAAAAGCCGGCTGCGAGCGCGCGGAGGTCATTACGGTGCTGCCCCGCGTGCAGGGAGGAGATAAGCGTGTGTTTATCTAGCACATGTTTATTATTTGAAGCGCTTAGATTAGGTATTGGCGTCTTGGCAGAGTTGGGGACTCGGGGGAAGCGTGCAGACAGTTGCGCGCTATGAAAGGTTATATCATGTAGAGTTGAAGTTGAAATTTTCATTGAAGTCAGACCTTTCGCGCAATTCGGGTCGGCGACGTAACAAAGGTCGGGCCCTATAGGGTCCTAGGTCGTAACGTAACTAACTTGTAAGTTGGTAGTCCACAGATGTTGGTGGTATTAAATAATACCGTTCAGATTGCAGCGTCGGTACGTACCCGATTCAATGTAGGCCTCACGTCGTTACAGGCGAGGACCCTTGCAATTGGCCAGTGGCCACTGCGATGCGCGATCGCTCCAGCGATGCCGGCCAGGGCTCTCGGTGCCTTGGCAACCCCCTGGATACATTAGTCGCCCCGCTTGGATCTGCTGTAAGCAGTGTTGACTGCGCTACCAAGTACCAAGCCTCGCTGGACGCACTGTTCCAAAGTTTCACAGACTGAGGCTCAGACGCCCTGCCACGGCTTCCTAGTACTGCATCATGGCTAATAACCGACGAGGGAATAAGTTGAGTAGGAGTTTAGCAGCAGTGGAACGCGAAATTAAGGAGGTTTTAGCGGACGTAAAGGGCGTGGAGGGCAAAGTAACTGCGGTAGAGGATAAAATCACTCAGCTAGACTCGAAGCTTGACTCAATCGATGTCGATCTCCAACGCCCGAAGCTTGGAAAGGACGCCAAGGCGCGGTTGCTGACGAAGCAGGAACAGCTGCAGAGAGAGAAGGAGCAGCTGCGGACGAAGGAGGAGCAGCTGCGGACGAAGGAGGAGCAGCTGCGGACGAAGGAGGAGCAGCTGCGGACTGAAAAGGAGCTGCTGCTAAAGAAGGAGCAGGATCTGCGCGCCGAGGCGCGGGCGACCGTGCCAAGTGAGCATGGCAATGGGCCAAACCTCTTTAAAGTGAAAATTGTGCTTCTTAACGCAGCATTGCGGCACAATTTGCACGGGGAAGGGGGCGCGTGACGGTTGCATCTTGTGCGTGCTTGGCCGCAGGCTCAGTCTCGTACGTGCAGCGCGTTTTGAACATAGATGCGCCGTCCAAGACCAGTATGAAGCGGGAGCAGCTAGACAAGGCTGGGGGCCCACTCATCAACAACTGGCGCCCCACGCGGAAAGCAGCTGCCGGGTTGCTGCCAGCGCTTGCGCATCCCACGTTTGGGGAGGTGGCTGAGCTCCTTGCCAGCGACGCTGCAGTGGACCAGGACGCCGTCAACGTTGCCGGTCAGCTGTGCTGCATTTGTGCGGACATTTACGACAGCGAGGTGAGATCCGTTCACGCACGCGTAGTCGTACCCAGATCAGCATGTGTGCGGGGAGTAGAACGTTCCAGCCGTGTGGTGACCTTACGATATCTTGCACGATACCCTGACTGCGCAGGCCCAGCTAACCAATCTCGTCCGAGGCCTGCTGCTGCCCTACCTGGCGGTCCCGGGGGTGGTGCAGATCACGTCCGGCTTTGCTGCCAAGAATGTGAGCCCCGACTGGGCGCTGGGTGACCGCGCCAGTGACCCCAAAAGCCTGTTCCTGATCGGGGAGGTAGGTTCACCGCGCGGCACATGTCGGCTCATTGAACAGGGCCCCGCCTTTGTCCCCGACGCGCTGTATATGTGCTGGCCTGGCAGGGCCGTCCCTGTCAGCACGTGGCGCTCATATATGAATGTGATACCCCACCCGCTCTCACAACTGACGTACATTGGCCACTTAGCTTTTGTTGCTTGAGTCCGGCTTGGTTCATAGTACACCTCTGGCATGTATGCCTTGCTGCTGACAGGACAAGCCAGGCATTGGCGGCACGGGAGACTCGCATTTCCAGGGCGCCAACTATCACCTGCACTTCTGGCGGCGGCGCACAGCCTCCAACATCTTCAAGGACACTCGCTGCCCTGCCTTCCTCCTTGAGGTTGGTCGTGTATGCATGGACATTCAGTGTGCCGTCTGATGTTGGTTTTCTGTCAATTGAACGGCAGCGGACTCGAAAGGACCTGAGCAGCACGGCTGGTGTGGGTGCACTCGAAATCGTTTGATTGGACTGAACCTAGGCATCAATAGTCGACTTGTCTTGTGCTGCTTGCACTTGGTCTGCCCGGTGCAGGTGGTCGGCCCGCACGTGCGGCTGTCTGCGGTCGCGTGGCTGGACCGCGTGACTATCTTCCCGCTGACGCCGCTGCTCAACCTGCTGCCTGCGCACCCCGTGACCAAGAGCCTGCTGATGCCGGTGAGCACGTGCAATCTGCAGGGTGTAAGACGAATAGGGACTTCGCAAGGTCTGGACGTGGCCTCCCTTTCGTATCAAGTCGATGGGGTGTTGATGCATGTGTGTTCGTCTGTGCTGTCCTCCTGATGGCTCATCCCCTTGGCGTGTGGCACATTCCAGGTGGCACGCATGCTGGCTGCTCTGCGTGTGGGGCTGCGCAAGCTAGCTCAGGCCCACGTCGCCATGCCAGTGCACACGGCGGATGAGCCTGACCAGGTGGCGCAAGCAGGACCGGGGCAGGCGGGAGCCCAGGAGACGAGGGAAGCAGAGGCGGACGCCGCAGAGCCGGGGGCGGAGGACGTGCAGCGGTCCGCGGGTACGGACGTGTTCAAGCTGCCGTGGCCCATCGCCATGGACGCCCGCTACGATGCCGAGACGGCGCGTCTGCTGGCCGCGCCCAACTTCACGTACTACGTGGACCTGGCTGGCAGCAATGAAAGTGTGGTTGTGAAGCTGTGCGAGAGCTACGGCCTGGAAGCTCATCAGGAGTGGGCGGAACTGGGCCTCGCACCCAAGGTATGTGTATGCATGCCTGTTCATGTGTCGTCTGTTTCGTGCGTCACCTCTCATGCGCCCTACCCTTTGCGTAGCCTAGCATGGCGCGTGTAACGAGTTCGTTTTCTGCGTAGTCAATGGCCTGAAGCGTTTCGAGGGTTCCTGCTGAGCATTAGACCTGGCGGTCAGTAGTTCCATGCACTTGCCTACGCTTGAACACCTGTCGCCAATGCTTGCGGCCAACCTGAGTATGTTGCACCCTGGCGCCCCAACGCCTGCTCAACTCCTTGCAGATCCTGCGCTCAACAGCGCTGCCTGGTGGTTGGCTGCTGGTGGAGATGGAGTGGCTGCCCGCGCCTGAGTGGCGGCCGCTGTCGGGGCTATCGGAGAAGGAGCTGCGCCAGGCGAAGCGTGCAGTGCAGCAGGCGCTGGAGCGCGCGCACACTGCAACGAACATGGTGCACGGCGACGTACGGCCTCCAAACTGCCTGGTGCGGTGTGGCAAGAGGACTGGCTCCTGGGAGGTGCGGTTCGTGGACTTCGAGTGGGCGGGGCCGGAGGGTGAGGCCACCTACCCCGCGTGCCTGAACCCGGATATCCCGTGGCCGGAGGGCGTGCGCTACGGCAAGCCGCTGCAGCGGGAGCACGACATCCAGCTGCTGGCAGCAACGCTGGCAGCCCGCAGCGCCACCGCTGCGCCCTCCCCGACCACCCGCGCCACCGCGGGCAGACGACGCGGCACCCCGCGGGGCCCTGGCGCAGCACAGTCGCTGCACACGGCAGCCAATTCTCGCTCAGCAGTGCCGCCAGGCACTGCAGCGGTCTCTGCTGGGCACCGAATCGTCCGCGTGAGCTGGCGGCAGCGGGCCGCCATCACCTGGATGCGGACTGCTGCCCCAGGCAGGCCGATGGTGTGGTGACCGGTATGCAGCAATAATTGTTATCGCGATTATGTGTATTATTGGAGAGTATGCGTCATCTCATCGGCCGTTTGGATTGAATGGCAGGCTGACGATCTGCGTTTGCATGCGCGTTGTCAGCGGCAGCAGAGCGTATGAGCAACGATACAGGAGCAGTAGCAGTTCATGGAATGCGATTGTGCGCGCGTGTGTGGGGGGGGGATATGGTTGGGGGAGCCAGTGTGTACATGGCTGAGTGGACGGGCGTCGGATATACATGGTGCGGCAACGCGCCCCAGCATAGACCCATGGACCCATAGACCCAACCCACACTTATGCGTGGGCAGTCATACAGGATGGGTGTGCTTGGTGTGACACCGATTCTGCCACTGTTGCCGCTCGAGGTGCAAAGTGCGGCGCCGCCCTCGTAGCGCCGGTACACAGGATGAGCATGCGCTTTTTGATGGCTGGACGCCGACAGACAGATGGCACATCGCCTGCAAGGTCTTGAGGCGTGGTTCAGTTGTTGAAGCTGCAGACGCTCAGACGAGTATACGACGCGGGGGCCAGGCACACTGTCTGTGCTTGTCGGTACACGCGTGCGGCGCCCATAATGCACACGGTGCGTGACGGTGCAGACCGCGTTGGAGCCGAGGGCATGGGCAGCAGCGGCGGCGTACAGTAGCCGGCTGCCGCACATGCAGCGACGAGTATGTGAGGTAGAGACTTGGGGACCATGGACCCCTTGAGGATGCGGAGAGGGCTCCCTGATATGTCGGTCTGTTGTGTGGTTGGTAGTCCGTACGCCCCGCGCCTGTAAGTTAGCTCTCCGTAATACCCACCTGAACTGGCTTTCGGCATATGGCGTGGCTTGCCACGGCCTAAGCAACTGGATAGCGGGCCAACTGGGTACTGGCCTGCCAAGCATGCACGTTACCAATCTCCAGAGCCCTTCAGAGCCCTCCAGAGGCTGCGCGACTCTGAAACGCCAGACCTCAAAGCGGCAGGAAACCGCTCTCCAGCTCTGGCTGCCTGCGGAGCAGCTGCAGGAGGATCTGAGCGCCGACGCTTACCAAATTGCGCGCTGCGAAAGGCGATGAATGGAACGAGCGCGGAGTGGCTTATCCCCAATGTTCACTGTCCCAATAAGTACGATAATGTTTCACAGCTATACGCTAGCAAGGTTGGAGGGGACCCCTAAGAATGGCCACTTCTCGGTTTCACTCCTGTTTTGGCGTGGCTATGTACGACGCCCCGGGACCCATTGCGCGCCGCGTCCATGACACCGTGCGTGCCCCCTAGCGCCTGTGATTTGTCTCTCTGAGTTTACACGCAGGTCACACACGCAGCTTCCCAAACAGCGCGCGCACGACTGTGCACTCCCACTCGCGCGCCGCGCCAACTGCCAGTCTCAGCCGTGCTCCGCCGCAGCTTCCCACACGCGTCCGCGCTCAACCACCACCTTCCACTCGCGCCGCGCGCCATCCACCACGCCACGCGCCACCCCTGTTTGTTGGCAGTTGCGCGAACGCCCGTTTGTGATCCCCGTGTGTCAGTTAGAGTGTTGGTAGTTGCGAGGATTGCCGCGCCGCACGCCGCACGTGGCGGCGGCTGCGGTGGCGGCGGCGACTCCTCGGGATGCCGTGTTGCAGCCGCAGCACAGCACGACTGCCCCTTTCGTGGGCGAGGGGACGGCGCCTGGGGCCGCTGCTGCCGCTGCGGCTGCCGCTGCTACTGCTGCGAGGGTGAGGGCGACGTTGCCACCCTGGGCGGTGGTGACTGATGTTGTTGTTGCTGCCGCATCTGCCGCCGCTGTTGCCGCGTCTGCGGCTGCTGCTGCCGCGGTGGCTCTTGCTCCCGCTCCTCATGCCCCAGGGGCGACACCGACCGTTGTGCTGGTGCTGGTGCTCCTTGCTGTGGTGGTTGTGGTGGTTGCGGTGGTTGGGGCGGTGACGACGACAATGGGGCCGGCTGCAGCCGACCGCTCTCCTCCCCCTCCTCTCCCTCCTCCCCCCCTCCCCCCCGGGCCACTCGCCCGTCTGCTGCCACACCACGCACCCCGCCAGGTGCTCCATCCGCCGCAGCAGCAGCCGCACCGCGGCCCACTACGCCGCCTCCCCCGCCTCGCCCGGCTCGCAACTCCCGCCGCCGCCGCCTCTCTCCACCTCCTTCCTCCTCGCGCCCCCGCCCTCCTCCTCCTCCTCCCAGGCGCGACAGCAGGCGGCGCGGGTCCAGCGCGCCCCGCAGCACCAGCGCCTGAAGCACCAGGAAGGCTGCCCGCAGGACCACCCCGCAGTCGCCCACGGGGGGGCACCGCCGGGTCTCCGGCCAGGCGGCGCGTGGGTAGCAGCCCAGCAGCTGCACGAGCCGCAGGACCGACCCGCGGGTCACAGCACGTGGCGGCGCCGCCGCCGCCGCCGGCGGCGGGGGTGCGTGCAGCGCGTCCAGGAGGGGCCCGACCAGGTGTCGTACCTCCGCCACGGCGCCGCGCGCCTCCGCGGCGGAGGAGGCGACGCGCGGGGCGGCGTTCGCCGCCAGCCAGGTCTCCACGGCGCGGCAGGCGGCCTGCAGGAGGTCCGCTGTTTGGGGAGGAGGCCGACCGGAAGGTGCAGGGCCCTGCGGCACTCCTCCCTCCTCTTCCTCCCCCTCCTCCTCGCTGTCCTCTACCTCTACCCCCTCCTTCTCCTCTTCATCGCTTTCCTCATCCTCCTCGTCCTCCGCCTCCGCCTCCGCCGCCTGGCGCTGCGGTTTCTGCAACCCGCTGCCGGCATTGCTGCGCCTCCGCCGGCCTCCGCCTCCGCCGCCGCAGCTCCTCCTCCGCCACCTCCGCCACCACCTCCAGCCGCTCCAGCCGCTCCGTCACCGCCGCCGCGTGCGCCCTCAACAGTACGAGCGTACGACACCACAGCGCGGTCCCTCCGGTCTCCGCGGTCCCCGCCGCGCCGCTCCGGAACCTCTCTGCGGCACTCCTCCACCTGCTGCTGCTGATGCTGCTGCCGGTGAGCGTGCTGATGCTGAGGGCGGCCGTGGCGGGGGTTGCTCCCCTGCGGCGGCTGTTCGTCCCCGCCGCCGCCGCGTCGCCGTCGTCGTCCGTCAGGCCCCCTACCGACCGAGGTGAGGTGAGGTGAGGTGAGGTGAGGTGAGGTGAGGTGAGGTGAGGTGAGGTGAGGTGAGGTGAGGTGAGGTGAGGTGAGGTGAGGTGAGGTGAGGTGAGGTGAGGTGAGGTGAGGTGAGGTGAGGTGAGGTGAGGTGAGGTGAGGTGAGGTGAGGTGAGGTGAGGTGAGGTGAGGTGAGGTGAGGTGAGGTGAGGTGAGGTGAGGTGAGGTGAGGTGAGGTGAGGTGAGGTGAGGTGAGGTGAGGTGAGGTGAGGTGAGGTGAGGTGAGGTGAGGTGAGGTGAGGTGAGGTGAGGTGAGGTGAGGTGAGGTGAGGTGAGGTGAGGTGAGGTGAGGTGAGGTGAGGTGAGGTGAGGTGAGGTGAGGTGAGGTGAGGTGAGGTGAGGTGAGGTGAGGTGAGGTGAGGTGAGGTGAGGTGAGGTGAGGTGAGGTGAGGTGAGGTGAGGTGAGGTGAGGTGAGGTGAGGTGAGGTGAGGTGAGGTGAGGTGAGGGGGTGAGGTGAGGTGAGGTGAGGTGAGGTGAGGTGAGGTGAGGTGAGGTGAGGTGAGGTGAGGTGAGGTGAGGTGAGGTGAGGTGAGGTGAGGTGAGGTGAGGTGAGGTGAGGTGAGGTGAGGTGAGGTGAGGTGAGGTGAGGTGAGGTGAGGTGAGGTGAGGTGAGGTGAGGTGAGGTGAGGTGAGGTGAGGTGAGGTGAGGTGAGGTGAGGTGAGGTGAGGTGAGGTGAGGTGAGGTGAGGTGAGGTGAGGTGAGGTGAGGTGAGGTGAGGTGAGGTGAGGTGAGGTGAGGTGAGGTGAGGTGAGGTGAGGTGAGGTGAGGTGAGGTGAGGTGAGGTGAGGTGAGGTGAGGTGAGGTGAGGTGAGGTGAGGTGAGGTGAGGTGAGGTGAGGTGAGGTGAGGTGAGGTGAGGTGAGGTGAGGTGAGGTGAGGTGAGGTGAGGTGAGGTGAGGTGAGGTGAGGTGAGGTGAGGTGAGGTGAGGTGAGGTGAGGTGAGGTGAGGTGAGGTGAGGTGAGGTGAGGTGAGGTGAGGTGAGGTGAGGTGAGGTGAGGTGAGGTGAGGTGAGGTGAGGTGAGGTGAGGTGAGGTGAGGTGAGGTGAGGTGAGGTGAGGTGAGGTGAGGTGAGGTGAGGTGAGGTGAGGTGAGGTGAGGTGAGGTGAGGTGAGGTGAGGTGAGGTGAGGTGAGGTGAGGTGAGGTGAGGTGAGGTGAGGTGAGGTGAGGTGAGGTGAGGTGAGGTGAGGTGAGGTGAGGTGAGGTGAGGTGAGGTGAGGTGAGGTGAGGTGAGGTGAGGTGAGGTGAGGTGAGGTGAGGTGAGGTGAGGTGATGAGGTGAGGTGAGGTGAGTGAGGTGAGGTGAGGTGTGAGGTGAGGTGAGGTGTGAGGTGAGGTGAGGTGAGGATGAGGTGAGGTGAGGTGAGGTGAGGTGAGGTGAGGTGAGGTGAGGTGAGGTGAGGTGAGGTGAGGTGAGGTGAGGTGAGGTGAGGTGAGGTGAGGTGAGGTGAGGTGAGGTGAGGTGAGGTGAGGTGAGGTGAGGTGAGGTGAGGTGAGGTGAGGTGAGGTGAGGTGAGGTGAGGTGAGGTGAGGTGAGGTGAGGTGAGGTGAGGTGAGGTGAGGTGAGGTGAGGTGAGGTGAGGTGAGGTGAGGTGAGGAGGTGAGGTGAGGTGAGGTGAGGTGAGGTGAGGTGAGGTGAGGTGAGGTGAGGTGAGGTGAGGTGAGGTGAGGTGAGGTGAGGTGAGGTGAGGTGAGGTGAGGTGAGGTGACGCCTCGCCTCGGCACCAACTTACCAACGGTGTAGCGAAAGAACTGACCAACGGTGTAACGAAAGAACTGCGCCGATGTATCGCGAACCAGTATGGAATGTAAAATGATGATGCATTTTAATCCAGTCTTGTGCA
The DNA here is from genome assembly GCA_003117195.1 of Eudorina sp. 2006-703-Eu-15. Classification (NCBI taxonomy): domain Eukaryota; kingdom Viridiplantae; phylum Chlorophyta; class Chlorophyceae; order Chlamydomonadales; family Volvocaceae; genus Eudorina; species Eudorina sp. 2006-703-Eu-15. Next base: position 1,237,547 of record BDSI01000009.1, read on the forward strand.
GCTATGAAATCGAAGGTGGGAGGGAGGCAAGAATCGCCCAGACCCACATTTGGCGGGACGAGCAACGCCGGAAGCGCTATTTGCGCGTAATGAGTGCGCTGAAGCTCAAAACGCTGCATAAATTCTGAAGGTTTTGGTATGAGCTCACTCAAAAGCGGAACGGACTCAGCGTTCTGCTTGGCAGCGTATGGTACAGCGACCGGGACGTACCTTGCACAAACGCCTCTGTGGTAATTTACTTGCTTAAAATAACTCAAAAAAATTTATTATTTTAATTGTTATCTAGCCATCATGACTATACCTTATGTAATGCAACCGTTACAAGATGGACCCTCGATACCGACGAACGTCTCATAATCGAACTTGCAACAGGCAACAACGTCACCGCGAGATTGTCCGCAATTTTCTGGAAAGTTAGGAAAGGTGTAGGCTCCAGGGGGGCATGGGCGCAAGCGGGCTCCCAGGCCTGCCGGTGTGTCCCTGCTTGGCGGCCTGAGCGAGCCCCCTCCCGGGCTCCAGCCGCCACCCAGGGATGGATTCGGGACAGACCTTTTGGGAGGAGAAAAAGAGGGGGGCGAGGGGATGAGGATACGTTTTGGCTGACAGACCTTGACGTTAATGTGCATTCGACTTCCTGGGTTCCTGCTGCCAGAGTGCATGTGCCAGGCAGTCAGGGCCCGATGACGGCTCGGCACATGTCCTGCCACAGGGTATTCCCCACCCCCTCGCCGTCAACCCGACTGCTGGGTTTTGCGAGGGGGAATGTACCTTGCCAGCACGCGGCGCAGACATTGGACGGCTTGTGGCACGCGCAAGGATTCGAAGTTCCGGATCCCCGGTAGGCTCGCCGTACTGCGCCGGACAAAGGCATTCCGCGGATGGGGATTCTGGGGATCTTCCGGCTGATATGTTAATCCTGCTGAAGTGTTAAGCTGCTACCGCGCTTCGCGCGTCTGGGCATAGAGCTGTTAACCTGACTGAGGCGTCCACCAGCTGTTGACGGCGCCACAGAATTGCCGTACGTGCCGTCATCGGTGCACAACACATGCACACGTGTGCGCACTGCATCACCGCACCCTCTCATGCCACGACCCGTTACGTCCTGTCCCCCTTCCACCGCTCCTGGAGGGCCAGAGCAGTGCTTTGATCTGCATCACTCGGCGACGCGTGGGCAGGCTACTACGATGCCGCTGATCCCCTTTGGGGTCCGCTGTAGCGTTGGTTCATTCAATCTGTGGCACGCGGCTCCTTGCCCCCGACCTGCAATCACCAGTCACGCTGAATCATCAAACCGCCTGCCCCACAACCACAACCACCACCAACTCCACCTCATCGCATCGACCTTGGGACGTGCGCGTACGACACGCCGTACAGCCGTACATTGCTGACTCCGGTGCTGCCCTTGCGGCAGCCACCCATCGAATGTCGAGAATGTCCCCCCCCCACACACACACATAACAAACACCAAACGCCAGCTAAGGGCCCAGCGAACAGAGCCCCGTGCGTGTGCTGGATGAAAACACACATGTACGAACATGTACGGACACACGCACATGTACGGGCATGTACGGACGCATACACACATGGATAGGAGCGGAGAGCTTCGGCGGTTTCCCCCGGATGGGCAAGGGTAGCTGTCTGTCCAGGTAGCATCGACAGACGATCCGGCTCCCTTCTGAGATATGTAACGACCACACATGACGACCACACCACGACCACACAGGGCACAAGTGCACACACGCACACACGGCTCCCCGGGTCGTGCGGGAACGGAACGGAACGGAAACAGATCGTTTCGTGCTTGAGGCTTGCGGAGAGGCTTGCTTGCGGACGGCTCCGTCCGTTCGGGCTCACACCCGGGCGCCGCCGGTCGAGGTACGCCGGTTGAGGTCCTGCCCGTCCCCCCCCCGCCCGCTCCTCCCCTCCGCCCCCCACCCCCCGCAGGCTCTGCCCGACTGGCCCAATGTGCTGTCCATCGGCAAGTGGGAGGGCGCTGTGGCCTCACACAGGCTCCGCCGGTCGAGTTACACGCCTGTCGCGCCCACGCATCGATCAGCCGATCAGCGGTACGGAGAGCTTGACGTACAGGCACATGCCGGGGGCGTCCTCGACAGCGGAGCTGACGTACGGCAAGTCGATGTCGTACTTGTACCGCATATTGTTGAAGGCGGGGCCTGCCAGGCAGGTCTTACAGACCGAGTCAAAACAGTCGGTGCTGGGGCGGCCCAGGGCGGCGACTTTGGACTGCAACTGGACGTCGTTGTAGGCGGTGAAGCCCCGCAATGGGAGCGTAGGCTGTATGTATGTAGTTGACGGTTTTGACGGTTGGCAGTTGCTGGTTGTGGCGGTTGGTAAAGGGGGACGGAGGGAAGGGGAAGAGGGGTGGTAAATGGGACAAGAGCGGCCTGGTCAGTGCGGCGACAGGAGAGCTGAAGGTGGGTGCTGACCACTGTGTGACAGATGGGGCTGTCGGGACATCATTGATGGCGGCCCACAGCAGCAACGAACCGAGGGCGGCTCTCACCCAGCTGTTATGTACCCGAGAACGCCGTACGTACTGCAGCTATCCGTGCTATCAGTGACCAAACATCGGAAAGCTTGACGTTTTACTTCATTCCATGATAACACAACCAATGTCTTAAACCCACATCACCATCAGCATCACCATCAACTCTTCCGGACGCACTCACGGTGCTTCACGTAGGAGCACGTGCCGGGGGAGTCGATGTACGCCGACACGCCGCCGATGACGTATTTGCCGTCGTCGCTGAAGCCCGTGCACGCATAGTTGAGGCGGCAAAACTCCCGCGCCACGCACGTCCGCGGAGCTGGCGTTGCCGCGGCCGTGACGCCGGCGGCATTGGCGTTCTGCACCGCCAGCAGGGCCTTACCGGCGTGGGTGGTGTAGCCGAACATCTCGGGACAGGCTGAACGCGGGAGAGAGGGTTAAGGGGGAGGAGGGGGCGGCAGGGGAGGGGCAGGGAGGAGAGAAGGTCCGTTTCATTAAAGCCGGTTTCCTTCATTTCGCCCGCGTGGTGGTTGCCGAACAATGGGCCCCTTGCAGTACAGTGCAGTACAGTACAGTGCCTCCCTTTCCACCACCGCACCTAGCTTCACGTAGAACGCCTTGGCGGAGGCGACGGGCTTCGCCATCCCGTTCTCCCCACCCCGCACCGCACGTACCCGGTCCCGCCCGCCCGACAGCCCTAGGCACACCACCACGCGGCACCCCACTTGCCGGGGCTGCTCCGCTGCGACCGGGCACGGTGGGGAGCCATGCCCCGAAGTTGGCCCACCACCCGGTCGTCCGTCCCCTCGTCCCCGCCCCATGTTTGCTCCCCTGTCGTACGTGCCGTACATGTCGTACCGTCGCCCAGCCCATATCCCGCTCCCCACGCCTGGCCTGTCCTCTTCCGCGCCGCGCTGCCGCCAAGCCATTCACGCATACTGTTTTCCTTTGACATGTCATAGCTGTCATTGCCCCTATCACGCCGCACCCTCTCACTCTTTTCCTCGGCTTCCCTCTGTGCATCGCCATGACCTCGGACATCGCCCGCGGCGCGGCTACTCCGTCTACAATAACAGGTCGGTACAGTTTCGGTCTTCTCCGGGTTGGGTCGGGATCGCTTTTTGCTTGATGTAGCACTGCGGCAGCGCGGCCGCGCCGCGCGCGCCCGCGCGCGGTCTCTAGCTCTCCGTTGCTATGCAGGTACCGCACTACGTAAGTATACTGAGTTATGCTGGGTGTGCCCGGGTTCGTTGCTTCGGGTTCATTTCTTTTTTAAATTTAACCCCTCCCAGCACATACTGCGGCGGGTTGCGTGAGAAGGCGAGTCGCCGGCGCACGCCGCCTGTGCGGCGGCGGCCGACGGAGCGTCCACCACCTTTGGCATCCTCAGACAGGTACCACTCTGAGAAGAGCTGCAGCTTGAAGCCCGGGATGGGCTTGTAAGCGCCTGCGGACGCGGGGGGGGGGGCGGGGGCGCCCGGGAGATGGGGGGCGAGGAGGGGAGGGCAAAGCCAGACGACCAACCATTCGTTCGTTCATTCTTTATTTGTTTTTCATGCTTTCTCCGGGTAATCCGCAACCAACCTCGCCGCGGACTGTTCGTTTCTCAGTGAGTGATATGGGGGAGGCTGTGGCTGTCATCGATGACCCGCGCGGCGTCCCCCGTCGCGGGATTCTGTGGACACATCAGCGAGGTCGGGCGGGGGCGACGGTTCGAGCCGCGGGGGGGAGGGACCCGGAGGTTGGGGACCTGGGGAGTCGGCGCGGGTCACGGGAACGGGCACATGCTCCTTCCCACCCCCAACCCCCGGCGTGGTCTCAGCGACATCTCCACGACAGGGTGGCTATCTTATTTTGCAGAGTATCTACGGCCGGAGATACTCCTTCCCCAATCGTGCTGAAAGTATCTGTCGGAGGGAGCTTTTGCCGGCATTTTATCTACTCTTTTTCCCATGCGAGAGGCCATGAGTATCTAAAACCCCATTTTCCCACCGAGGGAAAGTATCTATCAAAGCGCAAGGTTTTCGACCGAATACATGTTTATATCTTAAGATAGCCACCCTGCTCCACGACGTCAAACATCAGCACCCCCTCCACACACACACACACACAATTGCGGCTTAGACACGGCGAAGCGACTAGAGTTTCTAAGCTAGGTTCTGAACGGCAGCCTTTCGGCTGTCAGTTGTTAGTTATGTCCCGGTGACCTGGGTCACCGGGGCAGTCGTACTCTGTTATATTCTCGGAGGCTCCTGTTGTTCGGCATTCTGCCTTAACTAACAGGAACTTATTGCTCGCTATTCCCGCCCCCCCTCCCTGTTTCGCGCGAGGCCCGAGCTGGACGAGGCGTGTCAGCTGCGGGCGCTACAGCAGCAGGCGCTCTCGTTGCCTAGGGACGGGGTTGTCTCTCGGGGTGGGTGCCTGTTGCCGGTATGTTTTTTCGAGGGCCGTGCGAGGTCGGGTTGGTTTCGTTCCTTGGGGGTTTTCTTGCTGTGGTGTCGACCTGCGTCGCGGCCGTGTGCGCTCGAGCTGTGTGCCTGTGGTTTGTTGGTGGCGTGTGTGGTTCGGTTGTCGTGGTTGGAGCCCGACGGCCTGGCGCGGTCCGGGCCTAGGGCGGTGTGTGCGCCTGCCGCTGTCGCGCGTTCTGTGAGCGAGTGAGCTCCCCTGCAGTGTAAGGCCCGATCCCTCCCTGCTGCCTCGCCACCGTCCCCTTTCCATAGCCAGCAATGCCACTTTCAGGCAGCCTAGATAAAGGCTACACTGTACGGCCAACGACCAGGTACTGTCTAGGGGCTGCAGGGCTATCGTTATTTTGCTTTGGAAGATGTTATTTCACTATTGCGTCCGAATCGTATAAGCTGTGGTTCACTCTATGCGAAATGCGAAAGAGTTACAGGAAAGCTGTGGCAAACCGTCATGTACAGGACGTTAGAGAGCTCGCTGGACAACATCCAGGAATTGCGCAGGAGCTCGTCAAAGATGGGGTTGCGGTTGGTGCTTGGCTTGCGAACTCCGGGTGCGCTCGTTCGGACATGCCACCGGAGGGGCGGCACCCGAACGCTTGCAGAGACGCGCGCAGCGTCCTTGAGCATGCGGCGGACAGCAGCAGCACCAGCTCAGCTTTGACAACCATCTCGCGCACGGCGTTGACGCTGTCGACGCCTTCTCACCTTGAAGACGACGATGCCCGGTAAGGTCTGGTCGATTGCCCATCAGCTTGTTTTGTGTAACACTCTTGGTAAATAAGTTTTTATACTTCCTGAGAGGTGCCATGCGCGTTCGATTACATAGAAGTATTTGTCATGTCATATTTGTCCAAACGCGCCCAGGGTGGGTGCGCTCTCGGTCTTGCGGATCGCCGAGCCCATCAAGAGTATGGACATGCGGCCGCGGCGGCTGAACCGTCTGTACCTAAAGTCGCAGCCGGTCACTGGGACACCTCAAGCAGAGCCCAGCTGCGGTCCTGGCAGCGTGGCCGTTGCCACCGCCACAGCCCTGGCATCTGCCTCCAGCTCCACCACCAACGCAGCTGGTACCAACAGCGGCGGGGGCGGAGCCGGGGCCGGGGGGGGGGGCTCGTATCTGCGGAGCAGCAGCAGCGGCAGCAGCGTCCACAGCAACGCCAGCAGCGGCGGCAGCAGGCGCGGCAAACGCCTGGCGCCGGTTGATCTCCGAGTCACGACGTGCCCCTCCGCCTCGCAGCTCTCCACGGGTGGCGGCAGCAGCAGCGGTGGCGCCGGCATCGCCCTCTTACGAGGCCTCATGGAGCCGGCCCTCGACCGATCGGAGCTCCCGCTGGGGCTGCAGGGCGACGAGGCCGAGCAGTCCGTCACCGTCGCGGCGGATCCGGAGTCCCTGGGTGACACCCCTGGCTTGGCCTTCACCCCCACGGCGCCGTCCGCGCTCCGCTCTCCACTCGCCGCTGCGGCGGCGGCGGCGGCGGCGGCCTTCGGACCTGCACAACCAGCCTGGCCTCGGCCGCCGGCCGTCGACGGCTGCGCCACCGGTTCCACCTCCTCATCAGCGGAGCTCCGTTCAGCCCACTTGTTTGCGGAGAATGAAGGGTGCAGTGAGGGCTTGCCGCTGGCGGCGGCCCGAGGCGGCCTGGACGCCGGCCGGCCGCCGGCCGTCGAGCTGGGGCCCCCCTTGCCGGCGGCGCCGTCCACGCCCTCGCCAAGTGGGCCCCTGAGGAAACCCAGCGACGTCGAGGCGGGCTCGCGGCCACATCCGCTGGACATACCAAGCCATGATTCGGGTCCGCCGGCTAAGCCCGCGGCCGTGGCCAGGGCCGCGGATGCCGCCGCGCTGCTTCGCGCGAGCCCCGCCGCACATGCCGCCGCGGCCGGTGCTCAGGCGACGGGCGGCGGCGCCAACCACGGTGACGGCGGCAGCGGCGGCGGCAGGTCCTGTCGCGTCCGTATGAAGCTGCATTCGAGCGAGCCGGAGCACTTGCTGCCAAGCATGTTGGAACCGCTGGTGAAGCTTTTACTGCCGTACGGTTGGGCCTTACGGAACATTGCGGTACGGCGGGGCTGCCTAGAGCTGGTGCTCGACTACTCCCGCCTCGAAGGCGCGATGTACGACACATGGCGCGGGGCCGTCGGCGACGGCCAGGGCGGCACTGCTGCCGCCGCCGCCGCCGACGCTGCCACTGGGGTCATCGGCGACAGCCAGTTGACGGAGTTGGTGTCGTACCTGCACCGGTTGGGGCTCGTGAACCCGTCCCTGGAGCCCGCCGTGATGGTGCATGTCAACCAACAGTCGCGCCGCGTCCAATGGGCCGGCGGCCAGGGTCTCGTTGCTGACGCGGGCGGCGGCGGCGGCGGAGCCCAATCGGCGGCGGAGGGGCCGGCGGCGGCGGCGGCGGCGGCCCCTGCAAATGGCGGAAGCCCATGCAGCGTCGCACCGTTAGGGTTCCATCTCGCCGCTGCGCCCGACAACACCTCGGCACAGTCCACATTCGTCGTCGGCGGCGGCGACGTCGCCGGTGCCGCGCTCACGGCTGAAGCAGGGCCGCCCGCTTCACAGGCGAGCCGCGGATGGTCCTGTCACAGCGTGATGTCGCCGGGTCACGACACAGACACGGGCATGGAGGTACAGCCGGAGGCGCTCCCCGTCTGCGTCGTGGCGCCTTGCAATGTCCCGAACGCCGTTGTCGGCGGCGGCGGCGGCGGCAGCAGCACCGCCGCAGCCACGCCATCGCCGTCGTCGTCGGCGGCGGAGACATCATCTGCGCTGCTGTACATTGCTGCCGTGCCCCGCGCGCATTTCCACACCTGCACCGTCCGCTGCGTGGGTCGCTTCCTGCCGGTGCAGCAGCTCTTGCACCTGCCCGCCGCGGCGGCGCGCGCCGCCGCCGCCGCCGCCGCCGCCGTCAAAGCCGAAGCCGTCGCCGTCCAAGCCCCGCCCGCTGACTTCCGCATGGGCGAGAGCGCCGTCGACGACTGGGGCCGCCCGCAGCTGGCGGTCAACTGGGCCCACGTCGCGGCTGCGGCCGAGGACGACGGCGACGTGTTCGTGTTACACGTGGGCGGTCTGCCGGCGTACTCAGCCCTGCTGCAAGTGGAACTGCGCGCTGAGTTGGGGGAGGAGTCCTGGGCGACAAATTCCTCGGCGGTCCAATCGGATGACGTGCCCCTCTCCAACCACCTGGTGACGGACGACAGCCATCAGCAGGCGCCGCCGCCGCCGGCGGCGGTGTACGGCCCCCGGGAGTACATCTCCGCGCCCGCGCCGGTGCTGCTGCTGCGCGGTTGCGGCGGGTGCGACCCGGCGGCGGCGGCGGCGGCGGCGGCGGCGGCGGAAGCGGGATGCGGCGGGTGCGTCTGCTCGTTGGGTGTGGTGGCCGAGGCGGCGGCGGAGCTGGCGGGGCTACGGGCGCGCATCCTGGGGGCCGACGCCGCTGCGGGGGAGGCCTCGGCGGCGGCGGCGGCGGCGGCGGCCCGGGAATTCATCAACGATTTGGGGCTATTGTTGGACGCGACGGCGGCGGTCTGTTACGACTTGGGGCAGGAGATGGCGGAGCAGGCGGCGGCGGCGGCAGCGGCGGCAGCGGCGGGCGCATCACCGAGCGAGTTCCCGTCGTACAGCCGAGAGCTTCGGGGGCTGCTGCTTCAGCAGCTCGGCCTGGCGGAGGACGCGGCGTGTCTTGCCGGCGGCGGCGGCGGCGACGGGACTGCCGTACTGCTGCAGCAGCACCTTGCCGACACGGCCGTCACGCTGCTGGCCGGCTGCCTCGAGCTTGGGCTGCCGTGCACGGCGCGACTGGTGGTGGCGTGCGCGACGCAGCGGCTGCGGCTGTGCAACCTGGAGGTGCTGACGGCGGCGGTGGCGGCGGACGGCGGCGCCGTCGCCGACGCGGCGCTTGCGGCGCTGCTCCAGGTGACTCAACCGACGGCGATGGCATGGCCGGCGGACGTGGCGGTCTCGACCCGTGATGCCGCCGGCGGCGGCGGAGGCGGCTGCAGAGGTTATGACGCGAGTACGGCACTGGCGGCGGCTTTCATGGCACCTGCCGCGGCGGCGGCGGCGGCGGCGGCGGCCGTCCCTGACGGCCTGCCGCTATCGCTGTTGGCGCCCGCGGTGACGCCAACATCCAGTGGCAATGACCCGGCACGGACACCCATGTTGCATGCCCAGCAAGCGTCGTTCGCCGTCGCGGCAGAGGCCGCGACCGCGGCCGCCCGGTCGGATGGCGGCGCGGGGCCTGGGCACCGACCCACGGGTCGGACGGCGGCGCGTCCCGCCCCCAGGAGCAGCCTGAGCGCGGGCGCGCTGCAGGCCGACGACGTCCGCCTCATCCGTCCCGCCGCGGTCGGCCTGAGCGCGAGCACCGCTGGGCTCTATGCCGCGGGGCCCGGCACAGGCCCCGAGCTGGGCCAATCACATCATGCCAGGCTGGGGCCCTGGGAGCGGGTCATTGCGGACATCAGACAGAGCCATCGGGAGCTGCTGCCGGGCGTCGCAGCAGGCGCAGCCGACGGACCGGCTGGGCCGCAGTCGCGACCGGCTTCAGCTCTGGTGATGGCCTACTCTGGCCCGTCGTCGGCGCCGCCGTGTCTCCCGGTGTCTACGCCGCTGCTGCCGTCACCGTCACCGCCGCCGCCGCCGCCGCAGCAGCAGCAGCAGCAGCAGCATGTGCTGGAGCCACCACCGCCGCCACCGGCGCCGCCAGCACCGCAGCCACTGCAGCACGAGCTCCAGCAGCAGATGCCGACGCGGTACCGGCGATTCTCCGCCGTGTTGGCGGCCGAGGGCGAGGCGAGGTTGGCGGCGTTGGAGGCGGACCGCGTGGGTGCACTGGCGGCGGCGACGCCGTGGCTGACGCAGATCTCGCCGCGGGGCACGGGCCGCGGCGGCACCGGTGGCGGCGGCGGCAGCGGCGGCGCCGGCGCCGGCCCGGCCTCCCCTTCAGCCGGCCCTGTGATTCTTTTGTCCGGGGGCGCTGCTCAGCCGGAGCCGCACCCGCAGCCCCCGCAGCGGCAGACACAGCGGGAGCAGCAGCAGCAGCAGTACTGGCAGCAGCAGCAGGAGCAGCAGGAGCAGGAACAGCAGCAGCAGCAGCAGCACCTCCAACAGCGCCCGCACCGGCAGCACCTCGACTCAGATGCTGGCGGCGTGACCACGCCGTACGACGGGCCCGCGGCGCCGGGGACGTCGTACGGCGCGACGCCGCGCGGCGTCAACGTCACTGCCGCTCCGGCAGGCGGCGAGATGACGTCAGCCTCGCCGCCGCAGCCGCCGCAGCCGCCGCAGCCGCAGCCGCAGCAGCAACTGACGACGGCGGCGACGACGACGGCGACGTCGTTGTCGCGGGCCCCGGCTCCGACGCTGGTGCGGCAGTTCTGCGATCAGGTGTTGGTCTCCTTGTCGGGCTTCCGTTCGCCGCACCTCGAGCAGGCGTTCTGGGAGGACACCGCCTCGCGATTACAGGTGCGTTTGCGGGGCGGGGGGCAAATTCAATAAGTAAAGGCCCACACGCACCCAGCCCAGCGTTGAGGGAGGGGGAAGAACAGCCGGAAACTGGACAACTACTAGGGCACCCAGACGGTGACTTTTGCGGTATCGTGGTCTTGGTTGACGTGAAGGGGTCGGGAGCCGATGTCGCGGGCGTCCATGGTGAACCGAGGGCTGAGTCGCGAGAGGAACCAGCAGCCCAGCTCCTGTGTGCCCACCCACAGACCGTGTGCGGCCTGTACCCTCCTCCATTACTTTTCTCTTTTCATGTAACCCTCCTCCGCATCTTCTAGCCAGCTTCCTGAACCCCCACCCGCCCCGTCCCCCGTGCCCCGTCCCCCGTCCGTTCCCCTCATCCCACCCCCCACACACAGAGCATGTGCCGGCTGTACGCCCTGATCACGCTGGGCTTCGTCTCCCTGACGGTGGTGCGGTCGCTGTTCGAGGACGGCGCCGCCACCGCGGCCTTCATGGGGCTCTACCAGGGCGGCCAGGCGCTGCTGCTGGCGGGGTTCGGGGCGCTGGGCGACGGCCGCCCCGAGCGGCTCTTCGCCACCGTGGCCGCCTGCACGGTGCTGCGCGCGGTGTGCCACGCCGCGCTGGGCCGCGGCCTGGCGCCGCTGCCGTCCTTCGTGCTGCCCGTGGCGCGGCTGTGGGTGGACGTGTTCAACGAGGGCGCGGCCAAGGCGGTGTTCGAGCAGGTGAGGGAGGGTGTCCAGGGAGGGAGGGGGAGGGAGGGTGTCCAGGGAGGGAGGGGGAGGAAGGGCGCCCAAGGAGGGAGGGGGTTCGACGTCTGCCCGGCCTCGGTGTCGCTGTCGTACACTCATTCAAACCCTTGGGTTCTCTCACCCGCTTGCACTGTCGCTGACGAGTACGGCATTGGTTCCCGCCGTCCTTCCCCACCCCGAAGGGAGGGGGCGACTCGCAGCCCGCAGCGTTCCATCTCCAGTTCCCCGCCTCGAGCCGCCTCGACATCCTCCGCAACGGATGCACTACCAGCATGCGCGCTCCGCCGCTTCCACACCCTGCCGCTCCCCCTCCCCACACACATGCACCTGTACCTGGACCGGCCGCGGCCACACCCATGGTGCCCTGACCACGCCCATTTCACATCACGCAGCCCTGCCCTGTCCGCCCACCAGCACACCTACTTGCGTCCGGGTGGTCTGGGCGGGCTTCCAGCTTACCACACCCCTGCCTGGACCGGCCGCCGCAGCCCCCGCTCCTCCCCGCTCACCAGGGCCTTACCCCACCCCGGTGTCGCCCCGCCCGCTCACCCACCCACCCGCCTCAAGAGCCCCGCCTGGCTGTTCTTCACGTTGCTCGTGTTCCTGGACCTGCCCACATCGTACGCGCTCATGTCGCGTCTGGACGGCCACGGCCGGGGGCTGCTGACCTGCTGCCTGCCGCTGCGGCTGGCGAGTTTCGCGGCGCTCAAGACGGCGGTGGTGCTGGGCTCGCAGGCCGCCTGGCGCCTCAAATTCCTGGCGCAGAGGCGCGGCAGGGAGGCCAAGGCCGAGTGAGGGCGATTGGCTGCGCGCGGCGGGGGCGGAGGCGGCTGGTCGGGGGGTCGGCTGGTCGCGGGGTCGGCTGGTCGGGGGTCGGGGGGTCGGGCAAAGGGGCAATGGCGGAGGCGGATGAGAAATACGGAGGATGAAATGGACGTTTGACGGGATGGAGGTCGAGGGAGGGGAACGCGGATGACGCCATCGCGTGTCGCCACCATCGCGGGGTGACTGTCGGCCACGTGCGGAGAACCGGCGACCCGGTGTGGATAGGTAGGTGCGGTGGCAACGAGCCGGACGTTGCGTGGGTCACGGTATTCCAAAGGGAAGGGGGGCGGGGAGCATCTAGGGGAAACGGAGGCGCGGTCGGCGGTACGTGTGTGTTTGGTCAGAAGACTCGCATGGCAGCGTGTGTGTGTGTGTATTTCTTTGTGTGTGTGCTTGCATGCATGGTGGGGTCTGGGAGCGAAGGGCATACATGGGCGGGGGCGGGGGGCTGGTGGCGGGGTACAGATAAAGAATCAAGCCGAGAGAACGACCGGCACACATCCAGCACTCGTTGACGAAGTAGAACCCTGCAACCAAGCGTGGGAGAGGGCGCAAGTGCGCACAGGCTGTTGCTCCCCGACCGAGGCTTGAAGACGGACGGACTTTGTCGGCTTTCCCCGGCTTGCGAAATGGGTACTATTTGACAGTATGTTGCCGTCAACGGGGTCGTGTGGTATTTCCAAAGACATATTTGGTCCTCGGGAGGTGCGGTTGCGGTTACGGTTGCGGTTGCGGTTGCGGTTGCGGCGTGGTGGTGGAGGGGAGTGCGGTGTGGGGGATGTGTGTCTGTGTGTGTGGAGGGAACTGCAGTGTGAAGGAGGAAAGAAGAAGGTTCATGCTTGTCGCGTGTGATGGGAAGTGAAGACTACGGTAAGAAGCGCGCCCAAATGTGTTTTATCCACGAAAAGAGTTGAGGCACGGATGTGCATATGTCTGTGGGTCCGTTTGTGGGTCCCTGTGTGTGGGTTCGTCGGGGGTAACGCGGGCGGGCGTGCCATGCAAGGGCATAGGTGCCCCCGGAAGATGCGTGTCTGCGTTTCTAACAACACACATGCCCGTTGCCCGCCCTGGAGCAAACCCAGGGCTGGGGAGGATGCAGGATGAGCCGCCGCCATGTCTGTGTCGGTTGGTCCATGTGGGCAGGCGCGCTAGGGCTCGGCGGGATTGAGAACATCGCGGGTGTGCATGTGTTTGGAGAGGCTTCCCAGGTGTGTGTGCATGTGCGTGCGTGTCGGTGTGTGTTATTGAGGCAAGCAGAACAGGAGCGCGTGACATGCGAGGGGCCGAGTGGCGCCCAATAGTTTGCTCGTAAGCGTGTGTGTGTGTGTGTGTGTGTGTGTGTGTGTGGTGGGGGGGTGTTACATATCTGACCGGGCCCGGCACTGGCCAAGGGCTGCTAACCTACGTGTGTGCATGCACGGCTCTGTGCGTGCGTGTACGCACGTGTGCTTCGTGTTCCATGCGCACGCTCAAGTACGCAGTCGCACACAGTCCCCCTTCCCTTCGCATATCACGCACGCTGCCTTGAAGAACACGCGAAGTTTGCCTTCTCTTGTGTTCGCCCACCCTTACAGCCAAGGGCCGTTTTGACTCCAAGTTGCATCAGGCACATGATCGACCGACCCACGTGTGTGGGTGTATGGCACTGCAAACATCGGGTGATGCTACTCAAGATCTCTTTGCCATCTGTCATGTCGGCCCGCGTGTACCGTATGTGGTCGGGAAGAATCTTGGGCCGTGAGATTTGTGTTCGGAAAGAACTTTCAGCCGTGGGATTTTGTGTTCGGGATGATTCTAGCGCCGAGCTACGGTATTTGGAGATATGTCGGTGTCGTCGTGGCCGCTCGCAGGTGCTGTGTCCGGGAGCGCGCGTGGCTTGAGTTGCTGTTTCACATACTGTTGTCAGGGCGGCATGCCGCTCTGCGGTTGCCGCTGCATCAATCTTGGCCGGGCGCATACCCTTCAGTGCCGTGCGCTGACATCCCAAGCAATGCGGGCTGCTAAGAGTCTGAACTGTCAATCACGGGAGGCAGCGGGGCAATGTCGATCGGTAGGCGTGCACCTCGAAAATGGCGCCACGGTGGGCTTCGAGGGGCCGCCCGGGTGCTTTGCCCGCCGCCGCCCAGTTTTGAGTTCCCGCTTGACCCTACCTAGCTATGCGTTTCTGTCACCCATCATCGCACTTGAAGAAAACGCGAGCTCCTGTTGCTGCCTGTGGCGCGCATGGTCGCAGGCGCCTCAGCTTTATTGCCGTTTCTTGTTATGAGCTGCAAGGTCCGCGCAATGTGCGTCGCGTCCGCACTGCAAAAGCCCGTTTGGGGGGGGCATGGGCGATGAGGGGCGAATGATTAGCCCGGCGTTGTCCGGAGCACAGTTTGATGTCATGTTCTTGTATTGGAAGTCAGTCGGATGCTGATGTGATGGACGCGATGCACTCACAGGAGAGGGAAAAAAACGGGTAGGTGCGGACGTCGTCCTATTGTTCAATTGATGGGAGGGAGATCTCTTCCTGGAGGCGGTCCCCTCGTTGGAGGCGGTCCCGAGAGAGTTTATGTCACCTTTATATGATCAACACCCGCAGCCTTAATGCTTGCGTGTCCCCTTCCCCCGCACGTCCCCGCGCCGGTTTATTTATTTTTCTCAATTTGTCCCCGCGCCTTTGTGGAGTGGGGCGTTGCTGTCACAATCACTATCGCATTTTCAATTTCGCGCAATTTGCCGCCGTTCCGTGGATTCATGTTTCTCTCGTTGCTGCGTGAGGATGTGGATGTGGATATGGATGTGGATGTCACCGCCTTGAAGCAGCTGCCTGACCCGGACGCAAGCGCATCCGTAGCATTGCGGCAATCACCCGGCCGCCGGCTGGCGCCGTCTCACCGCGCCGCACGAGTTCCCAGAGATGGGGCGGCACGAGGTCGACGCATTCCGCTGCGCCCAACTGCGCATCCCGAGGGACATAGCTGGCAGCAGGCAGCAGGCCGGGCGGACTCGCGTTGCCGCGGGCGTCAGCCGTCAGGGCACCGCCGATGTCTCCAAGGACGAACGACGACAAGTCTACAACAGTGCGCTCATATGTGTTTTGGGGGCCCGTCGCCGCTCAACGGCCTGCGGCTTCTCCGCAGTTACGGTCGCCGCACGGCTCTGATGACACATATTGGTGGAGCTGGTTTGTTTGCTTGCTTGCTGTGTGATGTGGGGAGTTTGGGCGGAGGCAAGAAGACGCTGTTGAACACGTTGAGAGCGCGCGGTATTGAAGGACAACCGAGGCGCGAGCAACTGGGTCATAGAGGGAGAGGCTTCATTGGGGCGGTGGGGTGGTGCGGGGCATTTCTGGGTGCGCGGCGAAGGGTCCGCCTGACAGGCCGGGCCATAGTCTTGGCGTCCAGGTACGGTTGTACGACCCCATTGTGTGGGGGAGTGATCGCCGACCCTGCCGCGTTTCCTCGCGTCGGGACCCGGCCTAACTTTGATTGCGGTATCTGAGGGGCAGATCGTTCCCGCGTTGCGTGATCCTGGGCCCCCGGGATCTCTGAAGGTGCCGTACAGGGTGTCGTACAGGGGTACAGGCTGCCGCCGCCGCTGTAAGGCGGCTGCGTCGGTGCACAGGCTGGCAGGGCTTCAGCGGCTTGCAGCTGCAGTACTTGCAGGCCGGTGGTATGGCGTGCGGGGGTTGGGGACACAGCCGTCGGTTGCGCCGGGTCGGGTACTGGCAGGAGTGGATTGGTGGCTCCTGGGTGTGCTGTTTATTGGGTTGGTTTGGTGCGCATCCCATAGGCGTGGCGCCACGGCTCGCACGCCGTCGCACGTCACAGAACCCGCGCCGTCGCGTGCAGACGGGGGCCGCACGTTGTCATGAAAATGTGGGCGTGGCGCGACGGATTGTCCCTTCACGAAAATCGATCGCATCACGGACCTGGACATCGCCTTACTTCCCTGCGCACCTCCCATCTCTGCAAACGATGTACGCTTATTGGAGACGCTGTGACAGGGTTTTGCGGTTAAGATCGGGGTGCAGGTGTGGCCTGCGGCGTGAGTTTGTGGCATGTAATGACGCTTCAAACCCATGATGGAAAAATCGGAGACAACAAAGGTTTGATCGAGAACTCCATTTCAGGGGAAACGCTTGGAAATGTTATACATACGTCTTGTGCCCATGCACGGAACACCCGATGGGTGCGTTCTTTAGAATGTAGCTGATCTCAAATCTTGCTACTTGTCGTTTGACAATCGTGAAACCCGGCAGTGGCTAT
Source organism: Eudorina sp. 2006-703-Eu-15 (assembly GCA_003117195.1). Taxonomy (NCBI): domain Eukaryota; kingdom Viridiplantae; phylum Chlorophyta; class Chlorophyceae; order Chlamydomonadales; family Volvocaceae; genus Eudorina; species Eudorina sp. 2006-703-Eu-15. The sequence goes on from BDSI01000009.1 coordinate 1,253,815, forward strand.
CCGTTTACCTACCATACCTAGGGACGTACCAACAGGGGACGTACAACCCGAGGTGTACCAACGAGATAAAGCCAGGAATTCCTTGCCTGAGGGCTGCACTATGCCAATCACAACGCGCAAATCTGCGAATGGTTTCCATGCAAACGGTACCGGAACGTACTGTTGCCGTAGTACAATGATCGTCACAGAACCTGGGTTTCCCACATAACTGCTCGTCCTGGCAGCTTGGGTACGCACGCGAACTAGCTTGGGGGTTTGGAAAGCAACTAGTCCTGTTGTTCGTCATGTACGGCCTGCTGGTTGTGAAATTGCGCGACGTTCACCATACTTATTTCGCTGGGCCACTGCATTTCTTTGCTACAGACATCAATATGTATTATAATTTAAGGTAGAAAGCATGTTGTGCTGCTTCGGGCGGCCTGCCGCCGGGCAGAAGCTAGTTCCCCAAGAACAGGCAGACCCAGGTCCTGCATCTGCCATAGAAGTTTTTATGAAGAATTCCGATCCAAGCTCAGAAGTTGTGACTCTACCGCAACCGAAGCAGAAGTTCCTACATCAGCCAGCAACGGACGCTGGGCAGTGTTTTAGTGGCGAGCCATGGCGCGTTCAATTGTCTCGGCACTTGGCCACGTTGGTGTCTGACGCGGGGATTTGGGCGGCCAGGTAAAGGCATGATGTTTTCACATCATAAGCTGGGAACCTCAAGAACGTCCGGCACTTACCGCAAGATGTTGTTTGATGCAGCTGTTGGGTTTGTACTCAAGACCGGGAAAAATGCGTACTGTTAGCAGCATCCCCGAGCGCGTCCGGGAACTCGCTGCGCTCTGTGATTTCCGGCAATTTCTTGGGTTCAGCCGTGGACCTGGTGCATGATAATGGCTCAAGCGTCTCCTGCGCCTTGTCCTCGAAGGTGATGTTGTCCGCGCAAAGTTTTTGCCGCTGTTCTTGGTTGACAGAGTTTGCTGACATGAACTTATTGTCTTCTGTTTTCTAGGTGCCCGTGGTTGCAACGGTGCTCCCAAACGGACACGTTCAGGGCGAAATGCCAGCAGACCTGCGTCAGCTCCACGACCGACTCAGTCGCTCGGTTGGTGCTTGCCGGCCTGCTAACAGCATGGCCCCGATGACCATTTGGCACTTGGTGGCATTGCCGCTTGTAGTACGGGGTACAAGCGTAGGAGTCCTGGTCATCGGAAGTCAGCTGGCCGTATCTTATGGGACCGCGCTCACCGAGGCTATCGAACAGGCCACGGCCGCGCGTGTGGCGGTAGCAGATTCTCTTGTCCAGGAATTCCTTAACGAGCCGGCCGCGCTCGATTACGCCCGTAACGTAAGTAATGGGACACTGCGTACAGTTGTGCGGCATGGGGAAAGTGCTAGGTGGGGCCCCGCGGGTGGGCCCGGACAACAAGGTTGCCCTGCAGGATGGCATGCACCCGCGTCGCTGGCGGGAGCGGGGATCGGAGGCCACACTCGCGCACTCCTGCTCGCCGGATCGCGGCCCCTAGGCGTGGATCAGTGAGACAGGGCGTGCGCTCGTAGTTGCACTCCTACCAGACAGACGTTTCCGAGGCTGGCGGGGCGTGCCTACCCACCCATTACAATTTCATGGCAGCATGCACTTCCCCGTTCCTGTCGTCTTCCTTCCCCGCAGATCGCCTCACTGGCGGTGGGTGTGTCCTCAGCGCCTGACCACACCGCAGCGGTGCGCAACACGGCGCTGCACATACATGCGCTCCTGCAGCAACCCAGCGTGCTGCCACCCAATCTGCCACGGCCCGAGCTCGTGGTCACGATGGGCCTCGTCACCTCCCGCTCACCGTCTCGCGCCGCCTCGCCTGGCTCCGGCGCGACGGGCGTCTTGAGCCCCACCGCGTCAGCTGCCGCCGCCAGCGCAAGCACCACCCCCAGCGGCACGGCGAACGGCGCGTCTGGCGGCAGCGGTGCGCAGCTGCATCTGTACTGGCGGGACGCCGCCAAGCCGCCGACCACCCTTACGGCCAACGAGACCCTCATTATCCGCGCGCCCATCCGCGCCGATGCGCTCGCGGCCATGCTGAGTGAGGCGCTGGCTGCACCCGTCAGCAGCGCGGCGCTGGCGGCCGCCGCCGATGCGGCCGCACGGGGCACTGCCCCAGTGGGTGGGAGCGCGATGCGGGTCGCAACCTCGCCCTTGGCACCGCAGCAGAACCAGCAGCAGCCGCAGAGCCAGCAGCAGCCGCAGCAGAAGTTGTTGGCGCTGCGATGTCCTGAGGACGCGTTGCCGGCTTCGCAGCCGCGCGCTGACCTGGCGGCTTTGGAAGCGGCGGGCGTCCGCGCGCCGCGCGGCTCCGTGGTGCTCGTCTCCTGCCCGCTGCCGAGCATTGTGTGCGCTGTGGTGGTCTATGTGTGTGTCGCGCCGCCGGGCGGGGCGGCGCCTGTCGCTGCACCCGCCGCTGAGGTCGGAGCGGTCATGGCGGTCCCGCGGGTTCAGGACGACGGCGCGGTGCAGCTGTCGGAGGCGCAGCTGTCGTCCATCCTGAAGCACGTCAGCAGCGCGGCGGAGGTGGGTGCGGAGGAAGGATCTCTGTTGCGCGGCGGGTCGGAGAGGCGGGGATCGCACTGCTGTACCCGGTGGGGGGGGCGCCTGCATTAAACCAGACGGTCCTTCTGCGCGGTTGATGTACCATTGCCCCATGACCTCGCACCAAGTCCGCTGGCACGTCAGTTATCCCACTATTATTTATGTTACGATGGACCCCGCAGGTTATCGGTGACAGCCGTAGCTTCCTCACCACACACTGCAGATTATTCCACAATCGATTCATCCATGCATCAGTCTATTCAGGCCAGTCGGCTCCGTGCTGCCAGCCATCGCTTGACCGCCTTGCGGCCGCCGGTTGCCGCTCCAACTCATGCGCGGTTGCACACGCGTCTCGGAAGCTGCGAGAGATGCGTGCGGCTGCTCCCCCCGTTCTCCCCGTGTGGGTCGCCGTCGGGTGTGCCGGTGCAGGTGCTGGCGAGTGCGCTGGAGCAGCGCATGTTCTCCAGCTGCGCGCCGTCTGCGGCCCGGCTGGGTAGCCGGGGCATGTGCTCTGTGGACGTGACGGCGGACGTCTCCGGGCAGGTCACCGTCTCGCTCGCGTGCATTGACGGTGCGTCGCCGGGTTGGAGGGGGGCCTCAAGAGGGGCGCCGGGTTGGAGGGGGTTTAAGAGGGGCGCCGCGGTGGCTGGGCGACGTAAGGAGCGGCATCAACACGGCACGCACTGTGGCATGTTGTGTTGGGAGGAATGACGTTAGCGTTGGCGTATACCGACGCCTGGGAACAAGATAAGGCAGGGCTCGCTTGGGTAAGGTGGGGGTGACTAGCTAAGTTGCGGCGGCGGGGCAAGGAGTGAGGCACGGCACCCGGAAGAGGGAAGACCGAAAGTCCTTCGTCCCTCGGGAGAGGGCTGCGTGAAACGGGGGACAGGCAATGCCGCACCTCGTCTTGCTGCGCGCCAGTGGCAGCACTTCGGGACATGACTGCTGTCCTCTTGGTCCTCCTGCCGGACGCTCTTCTCTTACGCAGGGGATGACTCGAACGGTTTCTGGGGCAGCGCCAGCGGCCCCATCCTCAGCGGCGAGTCCCTTGCCACTGCTCACCTTGCCGGCATTGCGGCCAACGGCATCACCAGCCAGAGCGCCAGTATCGGCGGCTCCAACTGCTTCTCCTTTGCGCGCAGCCCGGACTCCAGGGCCCTGCACGGCATGCAGCTCTGCGCCAGGAGCCTCGCGCTCCAGGCTACGGGCATGACCGCCGCGGGCGCCAGTCCGCTCGGGGCGGGCGCGTTTCCGGCGGCGTCGCAACAGCCCCCACGGGCCGAGCTGCGCGTCCCCCCCAACACCGATGGCAGCGACGTGGTGAACGTTTCATGCTACCGGTCTGCCCCGGAGGCTCCGGGCAACGGCTCTGACAAGCCCGTGGCACCGACGACGAAAGCCGGCGGCGCGCCTGGTGGCACCTCGGGCCTCCGGGGGGAGGCGGGCTCGGGCGCCACGGAGTCGTGCGCGGGCCCCTCGGCGGGTAAGGACCCGGTCGCCGGGCAGCAGGTCCTGACGGCGCCGACCAATGACACGGACGTCTCCCAGGACATTGCGACGGAGGGTGGGGGCCCTCCCACGACGGCGGTCTCGGGGCTTCACGGCCGGAGTACTTCGGGGACCACATCATCCACAGCCAGCGGCGCGGAGGGGGTCGAGTCGACCATCAAGGCGCTCACCTGCGGTGACGTCCAGACCGCAGGCGTCGGAGCCGGCTGCGCCGCGGTCGCGGCGGGCGGGTCCCTGCCGGCCGACCTGGCGAGCAATCTGGGCGCCGCAGCGGCCGGCGAGCAAGGGGCGGAGTCCGCCGCGGCCGCCGCGGCGCTGCTGCCGCAGCAGCTGGGTGCGCACGGCCCGCTGCAGTTTTTCCTGCCCCTTCGCGTTCCTCGCGCGCGTGGCGGTGCCGCCGGCTCGGGGAGAGTCGGAGTGGGGGGAGTGGGCAGCCATCCTCTTGGCCCTGCGGAGGACCACCGCGACGGCATTGAGGCGATGGGCATCGCGGCAGCTGCTGCAGCGGCCTCGCCGGCGGCAGCTGGCGGCGGCAGTGGCGGCACCCCGAAGCCGCACGGGGGGCTGGAGGGCGGCGGTGGAGGGGTGCTGCTGCTGCCGCCGGTCACTGGCACTGGCAGCACGGCGGGCAGCACCACCACCGGGCTCGGCGCGGCGTCCATGTCCGGTGGCAGCGTGGAGCAGGCGACGCGCGCCATGGTGCGCAACCGCTCCAAGGACTGGTCGGACCAGATTTTGGAGCGCGACCTCGTCGACGCCAAGTGGGTGCTCTGGTCACACAGCATACAGACGGCCTGCACGACTTTCGTATCGGATTTAGTGCATTACTTGTCATCGCGTTTTTCCATATCCCTTTTGCGTGTTAGCTTTGGCAGAAATCACGCCTTCAAGAGAACCAGATGACGCGCGTGAGTCGGGACTAGGTAGATGCTCTGGTGCTGCATTTAACACAAAGAAGCGGCGCCGAGCTGGTGGAGATGTTGCCGTACAATCGCGGTTGGGTGCCGTACGATGTAGGCTCGTGGGCGGTGTGGGTATTCGCGAGCCTGCATGAGCACGCGGGCCGGTCGGTGTGGTGCGGGTTGGTTAAGTGCCTGCTGCGCCCACGCCATTCGGAAAAACGCGACCGTCGTTGGTGTGGGCGGGGACCGCTCCTGGTCAGGCCGGATGGTTGTCTCGCAGGGGCCCGACTGTCACGTTGTTCCAGCGAGGGTCATCTGCTTAACACGCCCCTTGTGTGGCGCAATCACATGGGTGCCTCACCTGCAGGCCAACCAGAACTACCTGTGTTTAAGTTGCTCTGTCCAGTCGCCGACCTGGGTTTCGGATCTGGGTTTCCTCTCGCGTCCCGGCCATACCAGTTTCCTACACCCGCCGCCGTCCCTCGCCCCCTCGGCCCCCCGGCAGGCTGACCTCTGCGCCCGCGCCCCGGGTGCGGCCGATCAAGGTGCTGTCGCTGGACAAGGCGGCCCAGCAGCTGCAGCGGTCCTCGGTCATGTCCCAGGGCGGCGTGGTCGTGCAGCCGGGGCCACAGCAGCAGGGCTACCCAGCCCCGCTGCAGTCCTGCAGTGCTGCACCGCCACCGCAGGACGCGGTGGACGGCGGCGCAGTGCAGCTGCCGTTACCGCCCTCGGTGGCGGCGACGGGAGCTCCGCCGCCCGTTGCCGCCGCCGCCGCCGCCGCTGCCGCGGCGCCGGGCACGGCGCCGGGCGCGGCAGGCGGCACAGCAGCGGCCCCGTTGCCGTACGTGCCGTACACGCCGCGCCGGTTGAATCGCATGTATCTGCCGCAGGGGTCTGGCACGGCGGGAAGGCCGCTGGGCGGCTTGCCTCTGAACGGAGTGGGTGCGGCCGGAGCCGCGCTGCGGCTGGCGGTGCCTCTTGTTGGGCCGCCACCGGCTGTGGCGGGACCATCGGCTCCGGCGGCTGTGCAAGCGACCGCACCTCAGCCGCCGCGGTTGATGTCGCCACTTCAGTCTGTTCCGCTCGTCCAGCCTCAGCAGATCCATCTCAACGCGCGAGCCGGCGTGAAGGAGGGCGACACCGACACGCGTGGCATCCTCGCCAGGGCGGCCATGGGACAGCACCTGCTCGCTCAGTCGGGGATCTCGCCCAAGACCACCAGTGCCCTGGCCCAGCAAGCCCCCGCAGCCGCGCCGGCTGCCGCTGACGCGGTGCCGCGGGACGCCTCCGTGTACTCGGAGAAGTCCTCGTTCCCTGCACCAGGGCTTCCGTCTGCCGCGGGGGGACGGGGCCCGCTGGGACCGCCGGCCAGGACGCCGCCCTTGGTGCTGCCGCCGTCGCCGGCGGCCGCGGCCGCGGCGGCGGCCCTCGCCCGCGCCGCGGCCACTGGCGCGGCGGCGGCGACGGCGGCTGCAGATTCGCCGCCGCCGTCGGCGAACAGCCAGAAGAGCCGTCAGCTGAGCGACTATGCCATCCCGGAGGACGGCCCCCTGGAGTACAGCGTCTCCGAGACCGTCCACATGATGCGGGCGCTGGCGCAGGCGCGCGGCGTGCACCTGTCCTCGCGGATGCGCCGCGTCCGCATCACCGCCAAGATCCAGTCGGCGCACCCCGAGTCGCTTCCCATGGATCTGCCTTCCCAGATCGCCAAGGCCGCGCGGGGCGCCGGCGGCGCCGGCGGCGGCTTGTTCGCCGGCCTCGGGCCGGCGGCGTCTTCCGGCGGCGCCGGCGGCGGCGCGTGGATGCTCACCAGTGTGGCGGCGCGGCGCGGTTGCGTCGAGCTGGTGTTCGACATGGTGCAGGTCTTAGGCCCCGCGGGCACCGGCGCGCACGGCGCAGGCTTGCACTTTGACCAGTACCACCTGGAGGCGGGCGGCGCCCGGCGGCGCGCGTCGGCCCAGGCGGTGGTCACCACCATCACCCGGGCGGACTCCCTGATATTGTGCGACTCGTCCGGCTATCGCGCGGCCGCGGCGAGCGCGCCCCAGGCGCCAGGCTCAACCAGTGCTGCGGGCCAGAGCACCGGCCAGAGCAGCACCGGCAGCGGGGCCCACCCACGGCTGCTGGGGCAGGCAGGCGTTGCCGGACCGGCGTCGCAGGCGGCCCCTCGTGCCAGCGGCAGCCACTGCTACCGCCGCTGGCAGGGCCCGGGCGCGGACAGCCGGATGGTGGACTCACTTCTCCTGAGCCCGGAAGACATGGACGACCTGGCGGCGGTGCTGCAGCAGCAGCAGGAGCGCGCCGCGGCCGTGCCGCTGCACGGCCGCGGCGGCGGCGGTGGCGGCAAGGCGCAGCCGGCGGCGGCCGGCGAGCAGTTTTGGCTGCGCAGCGTGTGCGGGGTGCGGCCGGAGAGCGTTGCGGAGGTGCTGCAGGGCTGCGGGCTGCTGAGCCCCGGCAGCGACCCCTTCGTGGACATCCAGGTCGGCCACACGGCGGCCGGCGCCGCAACCGTCGCATGGGACAAGGCGTCGGGGCATTGGGTCACCGCCGCCGCCGCCGGGGCGCCGCCACCCGTCGCGGCCGTCGCGGAACCCCTGGAGGCGCCGACGCTTTGGCTGCCCTGCGCGGTCGCGCTGCTGGCGCGCGGCGCGCGGGTGCTGCAGGACTTGCGCATCGTGTCGACGCCGGGCAGCGGCGGCATCGGGGGCCTGGATGTGCTGGACGAGGTGACGGTGCGGTCGCTGTCGGGGTACCTGCCGGTGCGTGTGGCCGCGGGGTTGCGCATGCACGCCGGCGGCGGCAGCGGCGCTTCCGTCCCGCCGCTGCCGCTGCTGCTGGAGGACGACCCGGTGGCGGAGGCGCTGGCGGAAGGGACGTGCTGCTGGCGGCTGATGGACGTGGGCGGCGCGCTGCCGCGCAACGGCGGGCTGCTGCTGGTGGAGTGCCGCCGGTCGCCGGTGGCAGCGACGGCACGGGCGGCCGCGGGGGCCGCGGGTGCCGCGGCGGCGGCAGCCGGCGGATCTGCCGGCATCCCCGGCGTGCCGGCGGTGACGAGCGCGCCGGTGCCGCTGCTGGTGCTGCCCGAGCGGAACGCCGCCGCGGCGACGGAGCTGCAGCGCCTGCGCGTCTACATGGCGCGCATGCTGCTCGGCTCAGAGGACGTCCTGCGTGCCAACGCCGCGACGGGTGGACATCCTTCGGGTAGCACTGCGGGAGGTTCGTCGGGGCCAGCGGCGGCAGGGGGGAGCTCTGCCTCAACCGCCGTGACCCGAGACGCGGCGGCGCGGGCCGCGGCGGCGGCGCAGGTCGAGATGGCCAGCCAGCAGTTCCTGCTGGACCTGGGCGCACTGGTGGACGCGGCGGCGGCGAAGGCTGGCGGCGGCGCGCCGGAGCCTGCCATCCCCGACTCGACGACGTTCACGGGCATGGTGGCGTCGCAGCCGCCGCTGGCCGGCGCGATGTCCTGTCCGCAGGCGAGTGTCGCCAGCGCGGTCAGCCGGGCCCCTAGCGCCCAGCCGCTCCACAGCTTCAGCGGCGGCGGCCACTTCCTGAGCGGCTCCAAACGCCCTGTGGCGCTGCCGGAGCTGCAGATGAGCCCCACGTGCACCACGGAAGCCCTGTCGTCGATGCCGTCGTGCAGCTCCCCCCTAACGATGCTGGGCGGGGCCAGCGTGCCCGGCCGCGCTATGGAGCTGACGGCCGCGTGGATGAGCAGCGAGGCGGGCGGCCAGGCGACGGCCTTTGGGAGGTCCCTCTCGTCCTTGTACCCGGGCTGCGACTTCGCCGACGACGTGAGGGGTATGATGAAGGTGCGCCAGCCAGCTGTCGCGCCGGCGGCGGAGGCGAACATGGAACACGCGAACCTGAACGCTGGCGGCGCCGCGGCCGGGGCCGCTTTGGGCGACATGGGCGGCGAGCTGACGCCGTTTGGCGAGCACCTGGTGGACGTGGCGTGCACGGTGCTGGCGGGGTGCTGCGCCGCGGGGATGATGAACACGGCGGTGATGGCGCTCCAGCTGGCCTGCGGGGAGCTGTCACTCGCTGGCCCCGAGGTGCTGCTGGCGGAGGCCGGGGCCGATCCGCAGCTCAGCCTGGAGCTGACCGCCGCCTACACCGCGCACGAGCGGCACAAGCATCGCGCCGCCGCTGCCGCGGCTGCTCAGGCCGCCGCCGGGGCCGGGGGCGCCCCGCAAGTCCGCGGGGAGGCGCCCGCGGCGGCGGGCTCGGGACACGGCCTGATGTTCCCCGCCACGCAGGCCGCTGACGATCAAGGTGAGGGCTGTGAGGACCGCAGGTCGGGCGCCGTGGGTCGCCCCGGCGGCATCATGGAGGCGGCTACGGCGCCGCCGGAGATCTCCCTGGACCGCGGGGATGGAGCAGGATCGGACGGCGCCTCCGACGGCCTCGTCGCGCCGAACATCACGCACAGCCACAGCCACAGCCTGGCGGCGATGCTCTCGCTGCCGCGATCCAGCTTCACGAGCCCCGTGTCCCTGCAGGAGCGGGGCGCGATGGAGCTGAGCGAGGCCGCTGCGGTGGACTTGAGCGGCTGGCACCGCCGCAGCGGTGATCAGACCACCGCTGCGTCGCAGCAGGGCGCGGCGGAGGCTGCGGGGGCGCAGGGGGCGGCGGCGGTGGGGCCGCGGGATGTCCGGGTGTCCGAACTGCACCTGGGAGACAGCAGAGCGGAAGAGGGGCAGGAGGCGAGCGGTGGAGTGGACAGCGCCGGTGCTGCTGAGGAAGAGGAGGAAGCGGGCGTGGTCACGAGCCCGGCCGCGGCGCAGCAGAGGCAGGCCGCGGAAGATGCGGAAGATGCGTTTGACGGGGTGGCAATGCGAGGGGCGTCGGAGGCCTGCGCTGCTGCTGCTGTTGCTGCTGCTGTTGCGGCGGCCGCGACCGGCCGCAGCGTTGGCGCCCCGCCGCGGGGCCTCGTCTGTCTGGACGTGTCGCAGCAGCCGACCTTCGCCTCGGACTTCCTGCCGACCTGGGGCAGCGCCTCCGTGACGGACACGCCCAACACCGTCACGCGGTCGGGCTCACGCAGCTCGCCTTGCTCCAACTTGCTGGGCTCGGTGGACGTCGCGGCGGCGATTGCGGCCGAGGTGGGACAAGCCGGCGCCGGGGAGGAGCTGGCGCTGAGCGGGGCTGGGCAGCAGTCCGGCGTGCAACCCGTGACTTCGATGTCAATCCCACCAGGAGCAGCAGGAGCAGCTAGAGCAGCAATAACAGCGGGAATAGCAGCAGCAGTGGCGGCTTCCTCACCGTTGCGGAGCGGAGCGGTGGGTGCGGGCGCCGATCGCGCCGGGAGGGGCTCGCGGAACGGCAGCGGCGGTGGGGGGGCTGCCGCGGGCGCCATCTCCATCGGGAGGGACGGAAGGGCCTGGAGCGGCGCTTTGTCCTCGCCGAGGCCGAGCTGCTCATGCGGCGCGTCGTCGCCGCAGGGATGCAGCAGTGCCCGGGCGGAAATCGCTGGCAGCAAGACGTGCGGCACCGCGGCGGCCGGCGACTGTGATGTCGACGACAGCTGCACCGCGGCGGCGACGCGGCCTATCCAGGACTCCCCCTGGGCGCTTCGCTTCTCCGACCCGGCGCTGGAGGCGGAGTACAGACTGTTCGTGGCGACGCGGACCCGGAACTTCATATGGTGGGTCTTGCGCGCGGGTGCATGAGAATCGCTGAAACCCTGAACTCTATAAACCAGCACGAGCGCGTGCCGCCGCGTGCCGCCTTTAGTGCTGCTGATCTGACACGGCTCAGCCGCAGGCGCCCTCCCCCATCCCTCCCCTCCCTGGCCCGCGCCGTCCACATCGTTTCATGCTCGTTTCCTGCGCTGTCCTGATCGGCGGTTGCGCATCAACCGCTGTTGTGCACTGACTACACAGCTCAGTTTCGCGCGGCTCAGTTTCCTCGCGGCCCCGTTTCCGCCTCCTACACACACTGTACCGCGAGTTCGTGACCCCCCCTCCCGTGACCGTGACGTCACTGGCACTGCCCCCGCGCGTGCACAGGTCGTACTTCATCTGCAACGTGCTGATCAGCATCGTCAGCTGCACCCGCGCCTGCCTGGAGGACGGCATGGGCGGCTGCCTGACGCTGGTGTTCTTCTCGGGGTCCCAGGCCGCCATCATGGGCTGGTACTGCCTGGCGCGCGGCGGCCAGGACCCCCGCGCGCTGGTGGCGGCGGCGGTGGTGTGCAAGGCGGCGCGGGTGACATCGGACGTGCTGATGGGCCTGGGGGTCCTAAAGGTGCCGTCCCTCATGGAGAACATGGCCAAGCGGGCGGTGGAGATCTGGGCGGAGGGTTTGCTGAGACCCCTAGCGGAGCGGGTACGGTGCCATGCGCGGGTACGCGTCGTGTCGAGGGCAGCGGCAGGGGCAGGGGCAGGGGCTCGGGCGCAGTGCAGCGCGACGCAGCGGGGAAGGGGGAGGGGGAGATGAAAATGAAGGGAGCCCAGGCATACCCAGCTCTAGCCTGGGGCGACAGGTACTTACCAACGAAGGGGGGGAGGTAGGTGCGAGGATTGGGGATGAGATTGGATCTGCCCTAGGGCTGCCCGCCGTGCCCTGTCCCTAGTAGCTGCCCTGCCCTGCCCCGCTTTGCTCTGCCTTGCTCTGCACTGCCCTGCCTTGCTCAACGCGGCGGGGGGCTGTTGGCGGGAAACAAGTCGGGCCAAACCGCTTCGCTGCCATGGTCGCACCTTGCAGGCCTGCATCGGCCCACCCGCGTACCTGCCCCTGCGATCTATCGCCCAATCGACGAGCTGTACGGCACCCTTGAGGAGGACGCCCTCTGGGCCTCCGCATATGAAGATGTTGACCGAAATGCTGCTTTTGGCACATGAGCCATGTATATTGCACACTTCCACACTTCGTTCGGCCGTCGGGGTCAGGCTCTCACCTGGCCCGTCGACGGTACCCGAGACACACCCACACACATATTCCACACTTCTCGCGGCTCAGTTATCTTTTACACACACACCCGTCCTCGCAGCCGTATCCATCCCTCTTGTCCCGCGTGCCCTCTTGCTCGTGCACAGGTTCCCATCGACCTGTTCTGCGTCATGGCCCTGGCGGAGCTGCCGTGCATCTGGCTGCTGTACACCCACTTCCGCGCCATCTACCCCGAGTTCTGGCTCCGCGGCTCCCCCTTGCTGCGCGCGCTGACCTTCTTCGTCCTGCACGTGGGGGTGAACATCCTCGCGGAGCTGTACTGGCGGCGGGAGTTTCGGCGCTGGTTCCGGGGCCGCGCGGCGGCGGGGTCGCGCCCATCCCCTGGCGCTTGCGGTGCGGCGGGCGAGGAGCTGGCGGCGGGCCCCGTCGGAGGTGCGACCTCTGGCGGCGGCCCGCTGCGCAAAGCTTACAAGAAGGATGTGTGAGCTGCCCGAGGGTGCGTGGCGGAGACTCCGTGCGGGCTGCGGCGATCTGGGCTGGGGCACAGTCGGCCAGCAAACGGTGGCACTCGTGAGTCCTCATTCCTGTGATGGGTGGGTGCGTCGTTGTGCTGTTCATGCTTTGATTTCGGCGTCTGCGCATGACAGGGTCGTGTACGGCCGCGAGTCGTGGTGCTGCTGTCGTTCGGGTGCTGTGAGGCTGCGGTTGTGACAGGTTCGGGTGCGGTGGCGATGGCGAGCAGTCGATGGCGCGGCGGCCTCCGAGGGGTCCCATGTCGGACCTGTCGGTTCGGGGCGCGCGGTAACGGGATGGCGCGCGCGTGCCGTCGTTAGCGCGGATAAGGCTGGTTTAGGACACTGCAATTTTCTGCGGGTCGATCGATTGGTTGCTTGCATGTGTGCGTGAGCGCCTGTGCCGGCATTGGTACCCATCATACGCGGTTCATCATACGCGTTTCGTCGTACGCGTTTCGTCATAAGCGTTTTCGTGATGCGGATGCGCTCCGGAAGGGCGCTCGTGGGCTCACGGGGCTCGTGCGCTGTCGGGTCAGTGGCGGGAGCCATGCATGTGTGCACGTGCACGGCTGCTAACGCGCATCGAGCTCTGGTGCCGTTCTTACATGTGCATGGACGGTGGGTCGGTTCTGTACTGGGGCTGGGCTGGGCTTGCCGGAAATTTTCGGGGTTCCGGCTCTGCGGGGACTGTGGGTCATTCATCGGCGTACTGCTGCGCGTCTCTATTATGTTCCGCGTTACTTAGTTTGTGGAGGGGCTCGTATGGGGTGGGGCTGTACGGCGGGCGCATGTTCTGCACGTTGACTTCGCATGGCGGCCGAGTGGGTTTGGGTGTTGGTATGGTTTGGAGAAGAAAAATGGTGCAGTGTTTGGCCACTTGGGTCGTTGTGGCGCGGAGACCTCCGAAAGGAGCTTTGGCCGCCGGGAAAAGCGGGACACGACGCATGGATGACGTGGATGGGGTGGAGCGCTGGCGACCTGGGTCCGACCCGGGCGATGGAAGGCTGTGCACACCATCAGGGCACGCGTGCGTGATGAATTGGCAAGTCGGCTGCCGGCATCGGCAACCATTCTCATGGTGATCACCATCACTAGCACTCTGCATGTATGCCAGTGCGGGCATGGCGCGGAAGTGAGGCGGAGCACGCGCACCTGCATCCCCTGGCGCTGCGTTTCCCCAAGTTGTGCTCCGGCGTTGCTGGTCGGGGTCCCTGTCCGCGTTTCGTGCGGGTCCGCTTTCCGCTGTCCACTTTTCTCATCGCGAGAGACCCCCCGGTGGACGGCATTTTGGGTTTTGGCGACCCACTTGTCGACAACACGCAATTGGCGACTCGACTCGCGGCCTCAGCCTCGCTCCGCGTGCTGTTGCTGTCTTGAAGTCGTCCTGTCCTGTGTCCTACATTGGGGGATACACGCCTGTGCGCGGCGGCGGTTGAGGCCGATGGTAGGTGTCCTGGGCCAGGACCCAGGAGCCGGCGGTGATTTGCCAGAGAGCACCCATCTTATCGTGTTGGGCTCCGTATCGTGAGGGCCGACGTGCGCTTTGAAAGCAGCGGCGTCGCATGATTTCATCCGCGAACATTCCTTCGGGGGAGCATGGGTCAAGAAAGGTCCGCGGCGGCAGCCTCTATGCCAGCTGGTCATGTGCTCGGTGGTGGTGCAGAGGTGTTGTGTTGTTGGCGGTGGTCGGGACGGTCGTTTTGTGCGGCACGCAACAAATTCTTGAGGTAGTACAGCCCGAACGTCAAGAGTTTACTACCTGAGTCAAGCGTACCTGCCTCGGTGCAGAGAACGACAGGCGACGGTACTGTGGTCATGAGCTGCTGGGGAACGGTATCTGTGAGCCACGGGTGCTGCTCGAGGTGTGGGTTGTGTGCGCACCGATCGCCACCCGCGCACGGATTCTGAGGGCGGATTGTCCACCACGCACTGCATCATGGTCAGGACGCGACACGGGATGTGGCGGTGTATGTGCCATGGCCTACGGCGCCACGTCGCTGTAGGATGTCTCAGTACTACTCAGCCCGCATGCCTGGAGGACGCAGGCATCAACGCACTACCGTATATGATTCGAAGAAGAGCGACCGGAAGCGGTCAACGGCTGGCATGTGCACGCTATGTGCACAAACGTTTGGGCATAGGCCGTAATGCTGGCCAGGTTGCAAACCTCGGCGCACCGGTGGTGGTTTTGTTTGTGCACTGCACGATTGTTGCGTCATGCGAGCTCATAATGCCTATGAGGCCCACTTGCCCATGTAAGCATGCGCGGAGGACAGGCAAGGCAGGGCTGATGTTCGGCCTACGTAGTATCCTTCTTGCGTTACCGTGTATTGTGCCGGTGACCACCCTACCTAGCAGGAGTGCGCTTATGTTGTTCTTTGGACAACATCATAATCATTATAGCTAGCCTCTGCGTGGCTAATACTCTGTGGCACCTCATGTGCGGGACGTTCACAGGACGGGAACCATCGATGATGATGTGCCTGCGTGTACGGGCGGTCATGCGGGAGTTGGGCTGGTAGTATTTTGTCATGGAAACGGGCCTGCACGCAGCCATTCGCTCCGGCATGCCGTCAAATTCGGCATGTCTTCTTGGCTGCTGCGCCTGGGTGAGGCGCTTGTGTTGCAGGGGTGAAGGTAGACCACCTGCGCGCACCAACCTGATGTGTAATCCACGCACCCTAACATACATGCTCGGCCTGAACCAGTCACCCTGGCGCGTACGTACGGTGTTGTCCGTACATGTAAAGGCTATTCGGTGCAGCAATCTTGGGACGGATGCGAATCGCCCTACCGCGGGTACGACTGTCCTTCGTCGGCAATCAGCCAACGCTCGCCCTCTCGTCATGTCGAGAGACCTTATTGGTTATCGCTTGCCCGATGATGCTGCGCTGCATGGGGCGCATGGCGCGTCACAGCTGGAGTGGCATGAACTCCGGCCACCACCCTTGCTGCCGCGGGGCCGTTTGCAGGGCGCCACGAACGCGGCGACCGTTTGCTGGCGCACGGGGCCAGTCTCAAAACAACAGCCTTGCTTGCGATGTCTTCACACCGCCGCGGCAGCGTCGGAACCATGTAACCCAGACCGGTGTGCGCTGCTAGCAAACCTGTGCCTATCCACCACCGCCAGGTGAGTGGATGGCACGACGACGGTGCGCAGCATGGCCCCAGTGCCCGCGCCAATGACTAATAAAAAAGTGCGTGTACTACGGTGGCCGGACAAACAGACCCGGCTAGTGATTAAACGTGCTGCAGTTTGGGTCTGACACGGATTCCGGTGCAGTCAGTAACCGAAGTCACAGAGCCATCCAAACACGACATAGCCAACATTCAAATGCTTTCAAAGACGGGTTTTGAGGAGGAAAATTGACCATAACAAACCCATCGACCAACATCGTTTGTTATGCCCCCGTACCATCACGCGCGTGGCCTGGTGCAGCGCATGGCCCGCCGAGGCCGTGATTGCGGCAGGCACTCAGTCCCGCCGACTTTCCCTGGCCCTGCCATGCCTGGCGCTGCCCTGTGAACCAAGGCAACGCTGCGGCACCCCACGCCGCGCTCTCCGACTTAATCAATCGCGACTTCAGTTAAGGGTCTTGAGCATGTTGTAGAGCAGCGTGGCCTCGCGCGGCGCGGAGACCTTGCCGGTGAGGATGTCGCCGGGAGTAACGTGCTGTCCGTAGCAGTTCGCAATGTCCTCCAGGTCCGGCTCCACACTGGTGCCCTGCATGGACACATCCAGCAGCACACCCCTGCAAATGCGCCACAGCAGCGCGCAAGGTCAGGACAGGGATGATCAGCCTACCATCGCCACACACAAAGAAAAACCGCCGGCAAAGGGGCCATCGGCACCCAAGCGCCAGATCAGTCTGTTGCTGTACCGTACCGCTCAGGCTGGCAAAATGTGATGCACGCAAGTTACCCATCGATGGCGCCCAGCTTGTACATGTGACGTGTGCATGCGCAACGTTGAGATGGAGGAGGAGTGCCCCCCTCGACAGGCCTCCCAAGCTGGAACCGCTCATCGCTGTCCCATGCCACCACCCTTGTGCCCTCGCCCGGTCGGCCCTTGCAGGTGTCTCAGGCACCCAACGTGCATGGGATGCAAAACCGGGTCCGACACCGACGTACTTGGAGAGCGTGAAGCAGCGCGTCTTGGCGCCGCTGGACGTGTCCGTTTGGCCCGTCTGCGTGTTCACCGCCGCAGACTTGTCGACCTTGTCACCCAGGTTGAGCCCGAAGTCCAGACCGATCTTCATGGCGCGTTTATCCTGTGCAGGACGCACGTGGGGTCGGGCGTGTCTCTTGTGACGCATGACACACCACACCAGGTCGCCGTTGCTCATCGCATCCCGGCGGTGGTTCGCAGTGCGACTGCGGTACCCCGCTGGGACCTAACGAGGACCGCTGGGCTGAGAGGATCCCCTAGACCCATCATTCACACAGGGTGGCAGTCGTGGCGCCCTCCCAACACAGGCACAGATGACGTCTACAGCAAGGAGGTGCAGGTTCTGGGTTCCCTTACGAGCGGTCACAGTCGCGGATACGCACTTCAGTTCACGTTATCGCCGCCTGGTTTAAGACCGCGTCGGCACGCCCCAGCTATCGCTTTGCGCGTTGCAGTCCTTTCATCAAACCCTGCTAAGCGCGGCCTTGCCAGTGGCTGTGCCAGCCAGGAGTACCGACACACCAGCATGCGGCCGAAGCGTCACTAAACGGCACCGGACTCCGCACCGCCTTCCCACGCACCTTGAGGAAAGCCTGGATGTCCGCATCGGTGGCCAAGCTGATGATGGTGTGCTGCTCGCTGTAGCCCATCACAGCGCCCACGCTAAAGCCATCTACCTTGATCGGCAGCGGCGCCGACCTGGGTCCAGCGGCCCGTGACACCGTTCGCATTTGGATGTGAGCGCGCAGGACGAGAGAGCCAACGAGCAACGCAGGCATGGTTCCCATCCGTATTGCATGACCGCATGACACGGTGCGTGTGACCCAGGGCAATCGAACCTGAACCGCAACCTGACACGCGTTTATTTTCCATCTCACGGTTGCTGCACATGGACCCAAATGAGCACTCTCAAGTGCGAGACTGCGATCGGTGTCTATGGCGTATCGCTCCCTTGGCCTGTACTTACTGACCGGCCCGCACACCCATCGGCCGGACAGTGCCCGGTCTCGACTTGTTTGGACAAGAGCATCAACAGCATGACGATTCCCATCCCCGACTCCCTGGACCAGACACGCACCAGCCAGAGGGGCTGTTGGGCAGCCGAGCCACTAAAAGGCCGTATCCCTGCGTCACGGAGACACCGAAGCCAACCTGCAACAGGAGTGGGTAACCGTCAAAGATTTGCCCAAGCGCTTGCAAAGCCCGTGAAACACGGCGGTGCCGTGCACACCTTGTTGGTCATCATGGTCAGAAGCCCCTTAGCGTTCGTGATAGCGTCATGAGGCAGCTTGCCCTGTGCCTCCATGTTCTTCAGCGTGTCCACAGCATCCAGGATGGAGATGAGCAACGGGTTCTTCTTCGCGTCAAGGGCGTTGACCCGTGTTTGCTTGCCATACTGTTAACAGAGAAAGACACCATGGTGAAAATTGGGAATGAAGGCTCGGGTTGCAACTTTGTACAGTTTCGGCAGAAGACGCAACAGGTAGGCTCCATAACATCATCACCTGCTTGTTAATCTCATCTTCCAGGTGAAGCGACATGATTGCTACGTTCAAGCGCCGAAGCAAAGTCGTAGGCCTCTTTACTGTTTGAGGTTCACGCGCGTCAGATAGGAAAGCCCAGCAGAAATTCAAAAAGAGTATGCCAACTTGAAGGCGTAGTACCGAGCATACTCACATGGGCAATCGAAGCACGACCCACGAGCCGACGGTAACAGTGCGTACGATGTACGTCCGTGTAGGCGAGGCAACGCAGAGCGCACACTTGCAACCCCTGCTCTGATCAAAGCTTGGATTTATATGGTAAAACCTTGGACAGCCATTAAGATCAGAGCAATTTCAGAGCAACACGGCTGCACGGCGAGCCCGCGATTGATGAACAGGAATAATTTACATGACGACAGGCCCTCCACCATTCCATCCCCCCACGCGTTCTCTGCCGAGCCAATACACCGTTACGAGCACCGACAGATGCCTACAGATGCGACACACATGCAACTTTGCCTAAGCTATCTGTACATACCAGGGCATCCTTACTACGGAGATCCAAGACTAACCCATCGCGCGCGTTGGACCTGAATGGAAGGACCTTGAAACACCCGCCTCCTGTAAGGCACACGTGCAAGTCTGTCAGACTGCACGCCATAGTCTGCAAATGCGCGCCGGAGTCCACCTTCGCCTATGTGGGAAAATGGATCCCCCTACTTTAAACATGTCGCCGGCCATTGCCCCAGTCACCGGGCCCACCTACACCTACGAGAGCCCACGGCACACATCAAAGCCAAGAGGCACGCCCACCCAACCCAAACACACCTTCCACGCTGCCCAAATCCATGGCGCAGCGCTCCGTGTCACGACAGCCTCCGAGCCTCGCGCGCCTCATCCGCAAATCCTCGGCTCGCATTTGCACCCGGTCAACGAAAATCCCTAGATCATCCCCCGCCAGAGGAACGCCGCCTTCAGCCAAATGTACGGTTGCATCCCTGCCCCTCGAGGGCCCTGCGCTGCTTTGACAAAACACGTGAAACCAGATTCCGCCGTTGTGCGATCCAGGAAATTTGTTTGCAAAATACTTCGCTGCTGCCTGACCCTCAAGTTCGTGAGCCCGAACCTCGCACTTCTACCCGCATCGCTTTTGCTGTCGCTTTGTGAACAGCGACAAACCGACACCGGCCAGCCATGCGCCTCCCGTCGCGGATACGGTCCCGCATCCTCCCACTAACGGACCTTATAGGCACAGCATCATATCTTCCCAAAGAACATCAAGGGGCTCACACACAGGGGCCAACACTCACTCCCCCCGCGCCCGTTAGCACCAACGCGTCCTCCCTTGCCCTGCTTGTTGCCCAGCTTGGACCAAAGCGACGGCGTCCGAAACGCCCAACTGCCTGGCCCTTCCCTGCCCATATCCCTACGGCCGACCCGCTCATCGTGTCTACCCGGCTTCCAGCTTCCCACCTCCAGAAAATCCAGGGGGCCCTTTCGGTCGCCCTGGTGCGGCGTTCACAGCATGCAAGAAACTGATTCCAAACCCGCTACACCTCATCCTGACATATATCTCTTAAAATACTGCCCGCCGGCAGAAGCCCGCACGCAACTCTAAAGCACAACTGACGCTGGGTATTAACACACTACAACGTGGACGCTTGCAACACACCCCGTGGTGCGCCTATCGGCATCGTCCGCGCGTCACCTGGCGAAGCCCCTGCGACCGGGCCTGCGACCAGGTGTAGGCTCTGTATGTACCAATGAAATCTGTTCGCTCTTCGCGGGAGTACAACGCCTCGGCCCGCACATGATCTCACACTCAAACATGACGTCACTGCGAGTCTCACACTTTCAATTACGACAGTAACCTACCTCGTGCTGCGGCTGCTGCCCACTGCAGGCGTGCGCGGCTGCGGACGGGGCTGTGTGGCAGCCCACGACCGTTGCATGCGTACAACGATCAGGTCCAGCCCGATGGCCCAACGGCCCGATGGCCCCATGGCTCCCAGCTCCGGGCGCACGCATACCCTCAGCCCTCCGGGCCTTGGCCATCAGGCTTTGTGTGAGGTGCCGTTCGACAGGCGCTCGTGCATCTTGTCCAACGTCTCCCGGAGCATCTGCGCGAACTCCACTTGCATCTCCTCCATCTTGTGCTGGTGCTGAAGGATCTGCAGCAGCAGAGCAACCGCGCATGAGGAGAAGGGGGTGGAGGAGCAATCTCGATGAGAATTGGAGGGGCGGGGTCCCGGGGCCCCGGACCGGCGGGAACGAAGGGGTACACAGTGGATGCCGTCCAGACGGTTGGTTCACACGGGCGGGCGCCCGCTTCCGCCACCACCGCTGCTGCACCAGCTGTCACCAATGCCGCAGGCACGATGTCTGCTTCTGCGGCTGCAACTGACGTCGCTGCTGGTGTTGCCTCCGGTTGTGCAGCCGCCCCTTCCCCTTCCCCTTCCCCGTCCCCCGCCCCAATGAGCTGCACCGCAGCGGCGGTGCGGGACCTGGGCAACGGGGCCGAAGGCAGTGCTGCTGCTTTGGCGCTTGCCATTGTACACGTCGCTAACGGCCAGTCACGTGAACGGTAAGCGAGGTCAGGCGCCTGCTGGGGCTCGCCGGCCCCTGACCCCGCAGTTGCCGTTGCAACTGCAACCGCAAAAACAGCAGCGGCACCAGCCGCCGCCATGATACCTTCCATGTTACTACATGCCCGGCTGAGGATGGATGTGGCTGCGGGTAAGGCCGCTATCAGCTGCAACCGATGGTGGTGTTGACAATACCGTTCGGGAGTCGCGCCGCTTGATGTGGGTTCATGCACGAGGTGAAACCCTTGGAAACCCACCTACCTCCAGGTCGCTCGCGCGTTTCTGCTGCTCCTTCTCCATCTGCAGCTTGGCGATCTCTGAATCCTTCTCCTCTATCGTTTTCTTAAGCTGCCGCGTCTCCGTCTCCAAATCGGCCACTTTCTTCAGCAGTTGCTCCTGCATGCCCTTATACTGCCGCATCATGTCAGCCGTGATGTCCAGCGTATCCTCTTTCTGCTGCTCAATTGCTTGTGTGAATGCGTCCATGCGCTCGCGCCACATACGTTCGCTTCGCCGTGCTTCCAGCGCCTGAGCGCACGGAAGCATGCAGTCGACCATTTAGGTTTAGCCCATTCATTAAGGGGAATTGTTATTGTTTTGAGTTTCTAACCTCGTGACTGCGCAGCTCCAAGAGATGCTGCAAGGACAGAATTTCCGTCTCCGCGCGAGCCAAATTTTCCTTATCCGCCATCTTCGCAGCCTTCGCAAGGTCATTTTTCTTTTTGGGAGCCATATCCGCGTCCACTGAATTAAATGAGCAAATGTGGGTGCTGTCGCTACACGCAAAATATTTTAAGAATGTCACTACCGACACAGGAAATTGACGTAGGTGTCAGCTGACAACCGTTAGGCACTAGATCGTCCGAAGATATGTATGGAATGATTTCCCTGCAGAATGAGTAAGAACATTGCTTGTGTACGAGGGCCGTACATGCCCTCCATCATGGGAAGGCAAGTGGTTGTTAGTTTGGCCTAACGAAAAAATTTCAAGTGATTTACAAGATGATGAATGATCTGCAGCGGTCCTGTTGGTACAACGTTTCAGTAAAGTCACACGGAATGATAACTACTGACTTCAGCGGCGATCCTTAAATGCTCTAGATCTGCGGCTATTGGAATCGGCCCGTTGCGCTCCACACGTCACTCGCCGTTCTCTGTATAGGATGACCAGCCGACGAGCCATCGTAAGCGCCTTCCTCCGCGCAGCTCTTGGCGCTGTCCCGGAGGCACACGAGGTTCCACTCAACTTACGTCAGATAGTATGCTCGGTTCCCGCTATCCCTGGCGAACCCCGTGCCTTCACCCTCAGCGACGCACGGTTGGCGGATACGCCCGCCAGCGCTACCTCACCTGCCTCTGCTTCGTGCTCCGCGCCCGGACCACGGCGCCTGCCCACACCCGCATCGGACGCCTCCACATCTGCCTTCACCGCTCATGCGGCCATATTCAGCACCTTTGGATCTTCCCTTGTAAGGGCGGCGGCCATGTCAACAGCACCGGCAGCCGCAGAGGCTGCGTCCACCACCCCCACCCCCACCACCACCACCCCCACCACCACCAGCAGTGTCCCGGTGGACGGCACCACCAGCAGCGGGCTCGCGGCCGGGGCCGCGTCATCTTCCCCCGCAGCGGACCCCTCAACGCTGCTGGCCCATCGAGCCCAATTGGCGGAATCCCTCGCGATGTGTCTGGGCATGCAGCAGCTGGACGCGCTGCTGGCCCGGCCGGAGAACCGGGAGGTGGTCGACGAAATGTGAGCGGGACGGCGTACAGCGCGACCCATTCCCCGGGGCTGGGCACTGGGGAACTGCGAGCCCGATGAGCCTACCTGGCTAGGTTCCCGTGGAGGGCGGGCGGCTGTCAGAGGGACAGGGGCTCCGGGGAGAGGATCGCTGGGTGGACACACGGAGGGGGCCCCCCGATACACGTTGCCGCCGACGTTCACCTGGGGTAACTGAACGGGAACAAGAAACAACAAAAAGGGAAGGCAAGGGAAGGATGGGATGGAGGGGGGTTGGGGAAGACCCGACGGGGAAGGGAAGGGCGTGGTGCGTGCGTGTGTGTGTGGGTGCGTGGGTGGGGGATCGGAGCTGCGGAGACGCCGAATTGGCGCCTCGGTGACGCGGGATGCCCCTCGGGGAGGGGCTGCTCGCGTGTCCCGGCCGCTGACCGCGCTTTGCTGCCACACGGCCACACGGCCACACGGCCACATGGCCACATGGCCACACTCCCGGGCAGATCCGCATGCGGCCGTCTCCCCTGCTAGCCCCCTCTCCGCCCAACCGGCCTGCCCACCTGCCCATCCACCGACCCGTGGGACGCTCCGCCGCTTCCTGCCAGCGGGAGTGTCCCCACCGCACCCGTGTCCTTCACCTCTCTGACTGCACTACTGCGAGCACTACACCTCTCCACTAGCCCATGCATATTGTTTGTCCAGCCCCACTCCGCTGTGCACACCCCGCACCCAAATCGCCCCGCCCCGCCCCGCCCCTCCCCGTCCCTCCCCTCCCCTCCCCGGCCCTCCCCGTCCCGCCCCCCGCAGGCTCCTCCTGTCCGCCCTGGACGTGGCCTACCGCCTGTGCGCCTCAGTGTCCGCCTCCGTGCCGCCCGCCCCCACCGCCCAGCTGGCTGCCGCCGTCAAGTCGTCGGCGGAGGCCGCCTCGGACGCCCTCACACGCCTCAGCGAGCTGCTCATCCAGCGGCTGAGCGAGCCGGGGGCCCTGTCGGCGGAGGGGGCGGTGCGGGCGCTGCGCACGCTGGCGATGCTGCGCTTCAACCCGGCGGGGGACTACGCGGGGCTGCAGGTGCGTCGGGCGGGCTTAGGGCGGTTGGAGGTTGGCGGTTGATTTCTGACGGGTAGAAGTGACAGGTGATGGCTGGCAGGGTGCGGTTTATGGGTGGGGTGGGGGATGCAGCGTTCAAAAAGCCTGGGCACACCCACTCCGGCGTGCAACACCTACCACCGTGGGTTACCCTGGGTAGGTAGGTGGGTGGGTGGGGGATTTGGAGATGTTACCAAGTAGATGCATCAGGTTGGGGCCGGCACTGGGGGCTGGAACAGGTGCGTGACTTGCGGAGGGAGGTTGGCGGAGAGGAGGTCATCGGTGGTAGGGCAGCATACATGACATGCAGGGACGTGGCAGCGCCCTGGCCTGTAGGAGGGGGGCTGCGCGCCACAAGTTCGGAGGACTGAGGGCAGGGCAGGGCAGGGCAGGGCAGGGCAGGGATCACCAGCCAGCCCATTTGCGAATCAACCCGTCCGAACCCCGCCTATCCCTCTCCCCTTGGCCTCCGCTCCGCTCCGCCCCACCTCCCGCCCAACCCCCGCCCAACCCCCCGCCCCACCTCCCCCCCCGCCCCATCAGACCATGGCCGCCTTCTACCGCGAGGCGGTGCTCCCGCAGCTGCAGCCCGAGCTGCTGCCCCCCGACCTGGCGGCGAGGGCACCGCAGCTGCTCGCGGACCTCTTCTTCGCCTTCTCGCGCCTGTTCGAGGTGGCGGCCAGGTGCGGGGTGCCGAATAGCCCTGCTAGGGTTTCACGATTACCGTATCACTTTTCCGACGAGGCTCCTTGTCAACGGAACGCACGTGGCACCGTCGTTGGAGATCCCATCACTCTGTGCCAGGTTCCCCCACCGGACCCACGCTCTTAGCTGCGATCAGCGCAGGCCAACAGTCATCTCATCTTACCCGTTAGTACCGTACGCCCTGCCCGCTTCCCCCATTCCACCATCAAACCCTTGCAATGACGCTACGGCGGCACCCCCCCTGCCCAACCCCTCCCTCACCCGCCCCGCCCCAACACACGCAACCCCCCACCCAATTGGCACCAGGCGGGAGAAGGAGCTGCAGACGCAGCTGCTGGCGGCCCAAGTCGCGGAGGAGGAGGGGGCCGCGGCGGCGCGTGAGGACGCGGGGACCAGCGGCAGCGGCGGCGATGCGGCGCTGCCGCCCTGGCAGCGCGGCGCGGCTGCCTCGTCCTCCTCCTCCGCGTCCTCCGCCTCCCCCCACGGGCTGCATGGCGGCATTCCGTTGGAGGAGCTGGTGGTGCTGGGGGACCGGCAACTGTACGGCCAGCTGTGCAAGATGCTGGCGGCGCCCGGGCTTCTCTCCAACGTGCCCTCCAAGTGGGTGGGGCGGGGGACCTGGTGAAACGTTGGGGATGTGTCACTGTGTGCTGCTGGGCGGGGCGAGAGCAGGGCCAGCAGCGGCTGGCGATGGCAAGCAGGTCGGTCGATAAGCGACGTGGAAGTGTGTGCGGTATGGGAAACAAAGCCGCGGGGCGAGCTGTGGATAGGCGGGTGGGTGGGGTAATGAGGGAGGGTGGCTCTAGCTCAGAGCGCGTTGAGATAGACGGCTTTCCTGCCGGACCCGGACCCGGGAACACCGGCGTGCCTGCTGCGGCGGTTACCACAGCGCGATGGTGTGGGAGGAGTCCGAGGTGTAAGAATGGAGTGGAGTAGGGGGTCGGGGCCCACAGACGCCGGTCGGGGCCCCGGCTGCTCATGGTGTCGCCGCTCTGCAGCTGCCTCCCAACGGGCGCCACCCCGACCGGCCCCACCTACCAGTCAGCGCCATTCATTGTCGTCTACCAACCCCCGGCAACCCTGTAACCCGCGCTCCATCCTAGGGGTTGGGTGCAGGGTCGGGGAACTCAGGGTCTGCCTTCTTGCCCCTCTTAAGACCCTCAACCTTCCAACCCCTGGCAACTTCTACACCCTTTCTCCTATCCCCTTGACCCGCCCATCCCCGCCTCCCGCCCATCCCCGCCTCCCACAGGACGCTGGGCACCCTCGCGACCGCCCTGGCCACCGCCCGCTACACGCACTTCGCGTTGGCGCAGAGCATCGCCACACAGACGTTGCTGCGGCTGCAGGGGGTCGGACTGGCAGGGACGGACCCGGGGGCGGCGGCGGCGGCGGGGGTGCGGCTGGAAGCCCATCCGATCGCCAACGACGCCATGGTGAGCGACGAGGGGCGACGAGGGACTAGGCCGTCTTTGCGTCCACGTCGCTACGCCGACGTCAATACGTCGACGTCGCTGCGTCACCGCCACCTTGCTGCATGTCATGGAGATCTGGCGGCTCGTTTCCTGGTTTGTGGCCGGCAGTCCGCCACCTTACATTT
This sequence comes from Eudorina sp. 2006-703-Eu-15, assembly GCA_003117195.1. Taxonomy (NCBI): domain Eukaryota; kingdom Viridiplantae; phylum Chlorophyta; class Chlorophyceae; order Chlamydomonadales; family Volvocaceae; genus Eudorina; species Eudorina sp. 2006-703-Eu-15. Next base: position 1,279,559 of record BDSI01000009.1, read on the forward strand.
CTCATCTACGAAACCCTCCGGGCCATCCAATCCAGGCGCTCGTAGGGACTCCCGCAGGTCGATGTAACACACACACACACACACACACACGCACACACACTTGCCTGAAACCTGTGTTATTGTTGCCCCACCGTCCCCCCTCCCCCGATCCCGGGGTGGCACCCGCAGCCGACCTCCACCCTCTCCAACATCCTCAGTTGCCTCGCCCGACTGGGCTACGAACACGAGGCGCTGTGTGATGCGGTGGCCAACTGGATGCTGCAGCGGCTGCAAGGCCCAGCGGGGCCGCCGGCGGGGGCGGCGGCGGGGGCGCCGGGACCGGGTTTCAGCGGCGTCAGCGGGCGGGTGGGCGGCATCGAGCCACACCACGTTGTGGATGTTGCGGTGGCGTTTGTACGGATCAAATACGAGAACATGGTACGGCAGGCGGTTGTGTTGATGGCGCGTAACAGGGTGCGGGGCGCAGGCCGGGGGGGCCCCGTGGCGGGATAGCTTACAGTCTCACGGGTCACCGGTCTCAATCGACCTCCGACGCCGAGGGACGTTGGCCGTTGTCGGGTGACGGCGGGTGATTGGATCCGCGTCCCTCCTTTTGCCTCAGCTTCCCTCAGTTTCCCACATTTGCTTATTCATCGGGTTCGATGTTAAAGGCTTAGCTTGTGTTGACCGTGGATTCGACACCACGTGTCGCGACATCTGGCAGTGACACGCGTCCGTACACCGGATGTCGTACCACCTTGTAGGGACGTGGCGAGCACACACACACATCCCTCCCCTTGCCCCTCCCCCAGGACTTCCTGCTGAGCGCCTCTGAGGTGCTGCAGCTGAAGCTGCCCCAGGCCAACCCCCAGTCGGTGTCCATGATGACCTGGGCCATTGCCAACAGCAAGGTAAGGGGCAGCTAGGGTTTGTGTGGAATCGTACCCTCCCGTCCCGTGTGTGTGTGTCCGCTGCCAGGGTTCGTGGAATCGTCTTCGCCAACCTCACTGATTCCCCGGGGCGCACCCCATTCCGGTTTACTTGCTCGCCCCTCACCCCAACAGCCGCCCCGCCTGCACCCCCCGGCGTTTCTCCAACGGCTCCGCTCCAGTTAAGACAAGCTCCCGCAGCGACACGAGTCGCGGCATGGAGATGTACGGAAGTTGGACATTCCAAAGTATCGGGCAGCCGTATGTGAAACAGAATTTTGAGCCTTGACAAACAGAGTTTGAGCCTTGACAATCCCGTCTTTCCTGTCCCCCCCACCCCTGCCACCTTGGCCCCCCTGGCCCCCTGCCCCCCTGCCCCCAGTACGGCCGGTACCCGGAGTTCGAGGGAGCTCTCAACGCCCTGGCGCAGCGGATGGTCGCCCTGCACCGCTACAGCCTGTCGGCGGGCGGGGGCGGCGGCGGGCGGGGCGGCGGCGGCCTGGCGGTGGTGCCCCGCCACCTGTCGTGCATGGTGTTTGCGCTGGCCCGGCTGGGGCACAAGCACCTTCGGCTGATGGACGCCACGGCGGCGGATGTGGTGGCGCGAGCGGACAAGTAGGGCGGGGCTGCGACAGGGAGGGGATGGGGGCTCGGTGGGGGGCTCGGTGTTTCGCCAGCTTAGGGTGTTTCGAATTTTGCGAAACAGTGCGCCTTTTTACCGCCGGCTTCGAATTACAACCTATGGGGGGATGGATTGCAGAGGAGACGAGTAGGGCCGCACAGCAGGGGTGGACCGCACTGACGGCGGTCTGCGCCCTCGGCCTCGGACCTCCCCCTTTTTGTCCATAAAGACCTCGGACCTCCCCCTCCCCCCTCCCCACCCGACCAGGTACCAAGCCCGGCAGCTCTGCACCGTGCTGCGCGCCTTCACCATGCTGGGCGAGTACGTACCGGGCATGTACGACGCAGCCTGTGCCGTACTGACGTCCCGGCTGCGCTCGCTGGCCGGCCAGTCGGCGGCGTCGCTGGCGGTGGCGCCCCCGGCGGCCGAGTTCGTGTTCACCGCGCAGCACTACGCGGACGTGGCCTGGGCGGTGGCGATGGCGGGTCATGCGCCCCGGGTTCCGGAGCTGATGGAGCTGCTGGGGGAGCGGTGGGTGGTGGATTGGGAGGGGGTGGGCGGACGGTGATGAGCGGGTTGGGAAGGTTTCCGAGTGGAATGGGGACAGCTCCCCGGATTTTGGCTGTCGTCCCTTGCAGCTTTCCGCCTCCCCTTCCCTTCCCTGGTTCGAACGGTCGACTGCCAACGCACCGCCCCCTCCCACATTCCCGACACCCACCCCCCACCCCCCTCCTGTACGCGCCCCGGGTGCCTCAGGCTGGTGGAGGTCGCTCCGCAGCTGGGTAAGGCCTGCGTGGTGCGGGCCGCCCAGGCGTACGCGGTGGCGGGCAGCAGCGAGCCGCGACTGATGGAGGCCCTGGCGCAGGTGCGGCCGCGTACCGTAATGTGTGTTTAGAAAAGGAAACCGCGTAGTGTGTGTAGGAGGAAACTGAGCCGCGAGAAAGGAGGAGCCATGCGTAATGCGTGGGTGTGTGTGTACGAAAGCGAGAGCCACGCCCGAATTACCCAGTCCCAAGATATTCACCAGTCGACCTTTGTGTATGTGGACGTGTGTCTTGTGTTATCACATGTCTGGTTGGTTGGTTGGGTGGGTGGGTGGGTGTATAAAGTACCCCCGGGAGGGGGCGGCGGCGGCGGCGGCGGGACCGCACCTGCAGCACCCTCGCCCACCACCCGGTGGCAGCGCGGTTGCTGGGCCGGACCCGCGTCCTCTTCCACTCTCTCTCCTCTCTCATCACACAAACGGTGGCAGCCTCTCGCGGCTCAGGTTTCTTGTATACGGTTTACACGGACACGAGGGCTGTTATCTTCGCTGAACGGGGAGGACGGGGGCCTTCAGGTCCTTTCTGCCTGCGGGCGTCATCGGCGCGCCCTGGCCGCCTCCGTGATTGCTGATGTGCGCGGATTGCTGGTTACGACCTCTGGGGTCACCCACCCTCTCCACAGCGCAGCTTCAGAATGTCCACCAATTTCCCACACACCCGCTCCACAGTCTCCGCCCCACCCCCACATGCCCATCCTCCTCCCGCCCGGCCCTCGCCCGGCACTGGCAGTCAGCGCAGCCCGCAACCCGCAGCGCAGCGCAAGCAAGTCGCCCACTCCCCACTACTCTCGCTGTCCCCCGCTGTACCTCCGGGCTGCCCCCTCCTGCAGGCCGCCCGGCCGCTCCTGGTGGACCTGGGCCCCGAGTACCTGTCGGTGCTGGTGGGGTCCTTTGCGGAGAGCCAGCACCCGGTCAGCCAGGAGTTCTGGATGGTGGGTGGCGGGGCTGGGTGGGGGCTGGGTGGGGGCTGGCTGGGGCTGGGGGACCGGCGGTAGGGCGGTAGGGCGCGTGTGCGCGCATTGAAGGAAGAGGTTCCCCAACCCGGTGCAGTTCCGGCATACACACACAGACACATGCACACAACCCTCCTGGCATTCCTCTTCCCCCATCCCCCCCGGCCCCCACGGCACCCGATCCTCCCTCGGGGGGCCCCAGGCCTGCATGGACGCGGTGGGTCTCAAGATCCCCCACATGGAGCGCCCCCGCCCCGACATGCAGCTCGCCACCGCCCGCCTGTGCGACGCCTTCCGCCGCCACCCCGCCACGCAGCAGTTCCCCGCCTGCCGGGAGCACTACGTGCTGCCGATGCTGGAGGCGCTGATGGACAGCCAGCAGCAGCAGCTGCAGCAACAGCAGCAGCAGCAGCAGTACAGCTAGGAGCCGCACCAGCACATCACCGGCTGATGCAGCAGCAGTAAGGGTAGGGTGGTGGTCTGAGGTAGGGGTCGGAGCTGCTGCCGCGGCTGCGACTGCAGCTCGCAGTTGTCGCCGCACGAGGCGAAAGGACAGCCCGGAGGCCCTCCGATTCCCACCCACCCTCCCTCCCGCCACCTGAGCAATTCGCACCTGGGTGTCGCCCGGGAGGTCGAACAGGGTCGTGGCTGCGGGGGCCTGAGCTCATGAAAGCTGGTGGGGGCGGGGTGAACAACTAACTCCACCGTGGTGGAACCGTGGTTGATGCTCGGATGCTTCGAGGGAGCGGCCGTGGCGGGGGCGGCCGTGTGGCGGTGCGTCGCCCGGGCGGAGGAGGGGCTGTGGCACTCAAGACGCACGTGATGCAGTACGGATGTACAGCACCGCTGGCGGAATGTGAAGTTGGACGTGGAGTGGAGATGGGCTCTGACGTGTCGTGCTTGTAACGCACAGCCAGTGACATCGCGCCGTAGTAGCTGCTGGGGTTGAGGACTGAGACTGTCCGGAGTCCGACCACCTCACCAGGAGGCCGCTCTTGGTGTGTGCTTAGATAAGAGACCCGCCCGACCCAAACCCAGCAACAATATACTTACCATATTAACCTGCGAAATGGAAAGGCCGCTCTTGGTGTGTGCGCCATCGGCCGATGCGTCCACGGGGCTGGTTAGGTCCTGCCGCTTCACACCGGCAGCACACCGGCTTCCGATACAGTCGAACGACCCGACCGACCCGACCCGACTCCACCACACCCGATACCCGGCCCGACTCGACTCGACCAGAGGAAGCCTCGGCTATAGACCTGGTCAGGGTTGTTGCGCGGTATGAAGTTGTACTGCACGTTGGGTGCCGATCACCCAGCCTGTCTGCCCCAACTCATTGGCAGCCAAACAGGGCCCTGAGGGCTGGTGGGTCAACCGTCTTCGGCCGCTGATTCGTACGGCTACAGACCGTGTCCCTGTGTGGCGTGCCGTCACTCCTGCGCCGTCCATGGCGTGGCTCGCTGTCGCCGCCCGGCTGCGGGGCCGCCGCCTCCGGACCCCGGGCCCCGGAGGTGGCGGGTGGGGTTAAATTGAAAAAAATAAATAAACCCGTAGAACGAACCCGGGCACACCCAGCATAACGCAGTATACTTACGGGGTGCGGTACCTGCAGAGCAAACGAAAAGATAGAGACCGCGCGCGGGCGCGTGGCGGCGCGGCCGCGCTGCCGCAGTGCCACAACAAGCAAACTGCGAACCCAACCCAACCCGGAAAGGACAGATACGTTACCGACCTGTGGTGGTAGACGGAGTAGCCGCGCCGCGAGCGATGTCCAGGGCCATGGCGATGCAGGGAGGGAAGCCGAGGAACGGAGGGAGCGAGGGTGGCAACGATTGCGAAGAATGACAAAAGCAAACATCAGAAAGAAGGCAGTATGCGAGAATGGCGGGGCGGCAGCGCGGCGCGAAAGAGGACAGGGCGGACGAGGGGAAGTGGGATATGGGACGGGGACGGGAGGCCGTACGACATGTACGGCATGTACGACAGGGGGAGTAAGCATGGGGTGGCGGGTGGGGTGGGGAGGGGTGGGGTGGGGTGGGGAGGGATGGGGTGGGGTGGGGTGGGGTGGGGTGGGGTGGGGTGGGGTGGGGGGGTGGGGTGGGGTGGGGTGGGTGGGGTGGGGTGGGGTGGGGTGGGGTGGGGTGGGTGGGGTGGGGTGGGGTGGGGTGGGGTGGGGTGGGTGGGGTGGGGTGGGGTGGGTGGGGTGGGGTGGGGTGGGGTGGGGTGGGGTGGGGTGGGGTGGGGTGGGGTGGGTGGGGTGGGGTGGGGTGGGTGGGGTGGGGTGGGTGGGGTGGGGTGGGGTGGGGTGGGGTGGGGTGGGGTGGGGTGGGGTGGGGTGGAGGTACCGATCTACCGATCGTGGCTGTGTAGCCGCCCTGCGTTCCGACTTCACGTACGCCCCCGAGCGAGTAGCACCGCCGAGGGGGACTCCGGTGGCCTCCGCGTGCTGCAGCGAACCACGGCGGAAAGTGTATTTGGTGTCCCCTGCGTAGTCTCCGAGCCCCTCCAGGTGGTCAGCTCCAACACTTCCAGGGTTAGGATGGTGCCGCCTGGCGGGCCCCGCTCCAGATCCCACGGAGGCAGGGAAAAGGGGTAGGGGGGGGCGCGGCTGCGGGGCCCGGCCCTGAGCTCATCCAGGGTCAGTGATCGTGCCGCGGTCGGTGCCCCGCAAGAGAGGGTCGCGCCAGAGAAGGCAAAAGAGGCAGAGGTCGCGCCCCAGCAAGCAACCAGCGAACGGGTCGAGGGTGTTGGGAGCCGGACCGCCAGAGCTGCGGTAGAACTTGGCGCGTTGGCGACCGTAATAGTCACGGCGCTCTCTTCTGCAGGACGCGTTCGCGCTGATGCTGGCGATGGCCCCTAGAGGTACGCGCGCACGGCACCGCTGTCGCACGGATTGCCACGCCCTGTCCCAGGGTCCCAGGGTCCAGGCACCGGACGACCGGAGGGCGGTAGACCGGCTCGACACCACCGCCGTGATGGCGCTGGCACTGGGCCGTCGTCGGTCCGCTCTGACACGCCAAAGATGCTCAGAGGTCCAATAAAACTACAGAAAGGCGAGCGCTTGAACAGAACTGCGGGCGGCGGCGGCGGTTGTCTGCCCCAGCCAGAAGCCAGCGGTGGAGCTCATTGGCGACGGATTGGAAGGCTCCTAGGTTCCCGCCGCCCACAGGTGCTGGTGGGCCTCAACCGCCGCTTGGGAGGCCGGATCGAGGGACCGGATGGCGGACTCATCGCCGCCCCGGACCTGTGGACAGGGATGCAGTGGCGAGCTGCGGTGTGGAGGAAGACGACCACCCTGCTCAGAGGGAGAGCGCCAAAGAGGGATGGGCCTTGAGAGGGCGCTACCTAGGGTGCGTCGACTGGTCTGTCTTCAGGAGCAGGAGGCGTGGGTGGAAGAGCAATCGGGTCCGTCACCGGCGCTTGGGTACGATCGAGATGCGTTCTAGGGACGGTGAAATGTGGGCACGCAGACAGGCTCGGGGCCGCGATACGGTACGCAGCGGCATGGCACGTCCCGGTATGGCGCTTTCCCCGCGCTTAGGCGCCCGATCGCGCGATCAGGTCTCAATGAACAGGCTAGGGGGGTCGGGGTCGTGATGTCGCAGTCCTCTGCACGGGTCGATAGTAAACAGCTAGGCTCAATTAATTGAGCGGGGCTTTCCTTCGGAAACGGTTAAGGGATCCGATCGCGCCCAGGACGCGGCTTTGTTACCTGTGGTTGTAATTATTCGGTTTGTCCAGATGCGCGCCAGCGAAGAGTTACGGTCGGTTGTCTGCGGAGTCCCGCGCGATTCGACGCCGATTCGATCCCGCCTGCTCGCCCTGTACGTGTGGCTTTGTACCACCCTCCTTTTTTGTGGCTGTGAGATCCCAGGCTGAGACGTGAATATTTGGCGAATATTGGTGTCTGGGCTCGGCCTATCTCGCCAAACCGCTCTGGGGCGACACGGAAGTCACACTTGGACTGCAGGACTTGGTGAGGATTGGTGCCGTTAGTTTTCACCTTTCTCATTGGAAGGTTACCGCTGAAACTGTTAGATTTTTACCTCCATGTCTGGTTTCGATTTATTTAAACTCCAGGCTACATACGGTATCCATCACGGGTGGCACGCAGCTCTCCCGAAAACATAATCATAATGAAGTTATATTAAAGTTATAGTATAGAATATAAGTTGCATGTTGCGGACAAGCGGCTTCCTTTCCAGGTCTCGTTCCTGCATCGAACAGTTCGAGTCCGCACGGCTTTGATCCTGTTTGATCCGACACCACATATGTATGCGCTCCGTTACTGAGATTTTTGTAGCACATATGAAGAGGTCTAACCCAATACTGTAATTGGTCTTATACTGTAGGAAAATGCGGACTGAAACGTTTACGGCCACCGTAATCATGTTTGTTTTACCCCTCCTCTTGCTAAGCTACGTGGCATCAGGTATGTTAGTAACACATCTGCAACGCCCGGTTAGCAATTTAGGTTGCAGAGCGCAGTCTCCTCTGTGGTGGGTACAGTGCTTACTGGCGGGTTTGCTTCGCGGCCGTTTATCATGCTATAACGATAGTTGCCGCGCTGAGGCAACGACACGTTTTGGGCTTCACCTGAGCGCTTATGTTCGCCTCGAATCCTCCAACCGCGCGCGCGTCACCCAGGCAGGAGGCAGCTGTTCGCATTCTTCTGTCTGTCATGCCACCTTTTTATGGACTGCTGCAGTCGTTCGATGCCTGTTGTGTCGCATCTGCGGGATTGGGCTGATCGTTTCCTAGCGACATGTTAGCAATAACTACGACTTTCTGGTCAAGTCGGGATGTCTGTGACTTGTGAGGTTATTTGTCGCGGCAAGCGACAAGATTGGTCATTGCAGGTTTTCAGGTTTTCTTTTCATAAAAGTTTCGGTGGTTGCCCTGAACCGGTTGGCCCCTTGGCCTACTTCGTCGCGGTGGGGTCGTGCGCCGACACCCGGTCGTATCCTCCAACAGGTCTTCATCGCAGTCTCATGCATGATGAGCCAGCTCCGGCGGTCCTCCCAACAAACCACCTGCCATGTATCCTTATCATGTCTCGCCATACCAGGCTTCACACGGAAAGGAGCACTCGGCTGCCCGCCACCTCACCACTCAGCCGGCTCACCCTTGCCATACCCATCACCCTTCCTGCTCCACAGTGACAGCAACCGGGGCCCCCGCCGACGCCGTCCTGGTCGCCTGGTCGCCCAACGCGACCAACGGCCTCAGCCTGCGGCCGTCCGTTGACGGCGACACCTTGCTGCGCTGGTGGAACGGATTCAGCACCGCCGACGTCACCGAGGCCAGCTCCGGAACCACATATACTCAAAACCCGCACACGTGAGTGCATGCATGGTGAAGACAAGATTTCCGTACATGCGGGCAAGTGCCGTACTCCCCGTCGTCCTCGACAGCCCGCTTGTCCCGCTTTCCTTTGTCTCCCAGGCGCCCTGGAAGGGGATGAGCGCAACCCCGTGGGGGTTGTTGCTTACGGGCATTTCCCGGGCTCAGCTGTGCCCCTTGCATGTCACGCACTCCTGGTCTGCGTGCCTTTAAACACACACACAGCAGCCCGCTTCACCTGTCGTACCCCAGCCTCCATCCCCCAATTCCCCCTGCCCCTTGGAGCCTCCACCAAGTCGCCCAGGCTGCGTGAACCACTCACACTTTCACAGTCTCGTGTTTAGTTGGCATCTTGGCAAGTATGAAGCATTAGCGCCGCGCGGTGCGACGTCGTCTGCAAAGTACTCTGAAGTAGCAACGAGTTGCGTGCGACGGGAGTGGTCGTGCGGTTACGGCACACCCGACGTGACACGAACCTCAGCGCAAACTGAGCACCCGAGGCGAAGGATGATGCCCGGGGGCGGGCCTTGAACGCACTCCGCGCTCCCCACCCGTGGCGATGGGATCCCCGTACTGCAGGGCCACGCTTGCGCCCTCTCCCGCCACCCCCTCGACCGCCATCTCCTCTCTGGACCATGTGAAGCTCCTCGCCCTGACGGCGCCCATCAACGTCAGCTCCACCCGCAAACTCGTCTTCTCCGTGCGCGCCAGCTCTCAGGTATACGGCAACATACACCGTTTATCCCTTTTGGGGCCCGCTGTAACGTTCATAGATTCAACATACAGTACTACGGCCTTCAGTGCATCACATCCCCGCCCCCTGGACTCAGTCCTGGATCGTGCCGGTGGTCCGGTTGAGGGCGAACGAGTGTTGCGGCTGCGGTGTGCCTTGCCTGGAGGGGCATCTGGCCAAGTGTTCGCCCGGGCTCCGGAACCGAGTTCCCGCACATTTTTCGAGGGCGCGCCAGGCCACCCACGGCAGCCCGGGTGACGTGGCGATGCCGGGGCGGAGGCCCTTGTAGACATGTAGAGCGTGTGTGGGTGCACATCCTTCGTTTGCCTGCTGTACCGCGCCTCTCCTCGCCCGTCTCAATCTGTCCGTCTTTCCTGCCGCACCGCCCTCCCGCACCCTGTTCTTCCTGCTGTGTTGTACTGCAGACCACCCTCCCGAACACGCTGCCGTACGAGGTCACCAACGCCCTGGATGACCTACGCCTGGGTTCGTGTTCTCTGGTGAGGGCTTCACATGGGAGCGGGGGCTATAGGGACACCAGCCTGGGGCATGGACTGCGGGAGGGCACACTACTGTGCGTGGAGGCAGCGTGGTGATTCTTGTACCTTTACAAGGTGGACCCGTATCCCGACCGGGTGATGATGTTTGGGGCGGGTATAGCCTCGCCAGGGATGGCCGGGTGGTGGCCCGGGAGCAACCAGGGGCCTCCACTCGATCTCTCCCGCAGTGTAGTTCATATCACACGGAACCAGTTCATAGTCGAAGGCGTCGACCGGCGGCTTCGGAGACGTACCACGGAATGCGTGGACCACGCGCCCGGGATGCGATGCGCAGCCGCTGAACTGCTCCCTGCGATCCTGACAGCGACTGCGGTGCTGCGTGATGGCTAGCGTGACTCATCAATCAAGCTGTGGCCTGGGGTGCAGTTGCGGACTTCTCGGCATCATTCGACGTGCATGGCCGGAGGGATTTAGGTTGCCAGGGTCCGTGAAGGTGACTGACCCTCCCCGCCTGCGCTCCCACAGAATTTCATTGATTTCAACATCATGTTGGTGGTGAACCTGTTCGTGACCAACACGGGAATGTGAGTGCGGCCGGGCGGGGGACGCGGACTTGGGTCGGCGGGTGATGGATGGACTTGGTCTGCGTTGGCCCGCTGGGGATGGATGGGAACGGGATTGAGGAGCAGCGTCGAAGGTAGGGCAAGGTTGGGACGGGTTGGGTACGGGACCAGCTTGTCACTTCTGCACAGCAGCAGCCACTCAACCTGCCGGATGCGCTGGGCTCCGGTGTTTGCCGCTCATCGCCCCGCCCGCCGCCCCTCGTCAACCGCCGCAGCTGGGCGTTGTACGAACGTCTGCCGTTCGCACGTACGGCAGAGTACGACTACGCGGCATTCACCTTCACCAAGCGGATCGGCAGCCGGGTCAGCAGCTCTCAAATGCATGACCTGCAGGTGACCCTATCGCTACCTAGCCGCCGGGGGCCGCTGACGTCAGATGGGTGGCCCACCTTCCGCTCGGAGCTGTGTAACTGGAATAATGGCCCACCTGGGCAAAGATAGCTGCAGCCGTGAGGACTCGTACTGACTGCTGAGCAAGGCACGCTCTACTGACAACAGCTACCACGTTTTCTTTCCACCTGCAGATCAGGTACGACCCGATCAAGAAGGCGATTGAGTGGTACGTTGACGGGAAGCTGAAGCTCAGGGTACGTGCGAACCATGGGTCGGTCGGGCGGGCGGGCATTGCTAGCCGTTGAGCATTGTTACAGAGGCGTGTTCAGGGTCGGCCGGTGGATTTGAAGCAATCGACCGACACTGACGATTGCCCCGTATTCGCTGGCCTGCGTCCGTTCGGGACAATGCCCAGTCTTTTCGGGGTTGAATTGGATGAAAGCCCGGCCCGTTCGGGGTGTGACGAGCCGTCTGCAGTGCTGACGTGCTGTGACATTACAGCAGCACTGCCGGTCCCTCCTTGGAAGAGTGAGCGGGGTGTGTTTAGAAAAAGGACCCGCCCAACGCAGCCCATGGACCAACAGGCGGTGTGTATACCAATTGCGGTGTGTATACCAGCCACGTCGCTGATGGTGTGCCGTTCTGGGGGTACTTTATGGGGCAACGTCGCGTTACCGGTTCACGATAGCTTCCATGTCCTGCTAGACCCCAGTTTCCATCCCATCACCCTCCCCCGGCCCTACCCTGTGTACAGCCCGTGGCTACAGCCCGCCTGGCTGCAAACGCGCGCTGCTGCGCCCTTGGGGCGATTGACCCCCCGCCCTTGCTACGCTACCTACTGCCGACCTGTCTGGGCCACTCAACTAACGCACGTCTGCAGGTGGACCGCCTGGGCTACAAGCCCAAGGGCATGCGGACAGTGCTGGACCTGGGCGGAACCGAGGAGCTCATCACGCCAGGCTCCTTCGCGATGGGTGCGCGGGGCGGATGGATGGGGAAGGGGGGAGCGGCGCGTGACAACATCGGCGGCGGTTATCGGTTTGTTGCCCTTTTGTTGCTGTCTTTATTGACAAAAAGAAGAGGGAGCGGCGCGGCTCACGTCCGAACATCCAATCAGTGACGACTGCCGCACCTTCGTTTCTGTTTTTTTCTGTATAGATGTCTGTTAGGCAAGTCAGGAGCAGTGCGGCGTGACTGCCACGGGCTGCAAGTAAGCCCGCGGCTCCTGCACCCGTCCATGCTGCCGCAGCCAGGCCCGCATGCATGAACCCTTGGGGCCAACACGCACCCCCACTCGGCGGCCCGCACCCGACTCCGACCCACGCCCACCGTGACAGGTTTTGGCTGCTTCACTCTCCTGGACGCCGCCGACCCCGTGGCGGCCGCGTCCTCGCCGCTGGTCAAGAAGGGACTGCTCAACCTCAACCCCACGGCTCCAGGGGCGTCCCGCGAGTTCTACACGGTGCCGCGCAGCTTCCAACAAGACACCCGGGGGTCCAACGCCTCCGCCACCGTGTCGGACGTGTCGCTGCGGTTGTTCGGGCAGGGCACCTCCATGACCGTGTCGTCGTTCAAAGTGTCGTACGCGTAAGGATTGGATCTTCATCCGCACGCGAAATCTAAGTCGGGCTTTGGGAGGTCGGAAGAAGCGCGCGCCAAATGGATGGGGTGGGCATGGCATGTCTCGCTTGCACCATGACAGATAAACAAATAAACGGTACATAGTACATAGTGCGGATTTGACGATCTCGCGGCCGTGTCCCAGGAGTCGCGGTCGTGAACACGGGTGACCCGTGTGCCGGGAGCGGACGCGTGCGACCGTTCGCAGTGAGTGGTGAAGAGGTTTTGGCTGTCACCAATGACCCGAGGGGTCCACTAAAACACGCGCGCACAGTGTTGCTATCTTCCAAAACGGGGAAATAGAATTCCGCAGATTTCCGGCCTGTCGCCAGTAGCCAAAAAACCCTCGGCAGGGCAGATTTTGGGGCGCTTCCTAGGTGCCAGGAAATAAAAACCTCCGAGTCAGGCCGGAAATATTTCTGCGTGTTTCGACAGCAGGACCACTGCTACCACAGCAGGGCCACTGCTACCACAGCTACGACAGGGATTTTCAGTCTTGGAGGCCTGAAGCGCGCTTTCCTTGCGTCGCGGATGCATATGGGAGGGTGGCCAGGAGTTGGGGACACGGCACTAGAGTGTGTTTTGGCGGTAGACAGGTGTACGACGCAGGAATTGCCCCTGCGCCTGCAGATTTCCAGGCCCTTTTGGTAGTCTGGAAAATAGTTGGCAGGGCAGATTTCCGGCTCTCCACAGCGTCAAATAAATGAAATCTCGCAGGTTCCTTGGGGGTCCGGGAAATAGAAAAATTCCGGGTTTTTTGCCCGTAATTATTCTTTTTATTTAAGGTAGCAACACTGCGCGCGCACCTCCTTCTCGAAGGATACATTTCCGCAGTGTCGGGAACTATCTATGGTCCTTTTAGGTATGGTTCGTTTGGTTACCGTAGTTTGACTCTATCGGTTGACAGCAGTCCATGCTGTAGGACTGGCCCCATTCAAAGGGTGTGGTCGTGTGGTATAGAGTAAACTCGGAGTAAACTATAGTGGCGGACTTTTGGAGCCGGCTCTACGACTCCGCAGAGCTGGTCATACCGTACCGTATCCCCCATGGCTGCGGTCTCACACTCGGGCGGTATGGACTACTCTTGACGGCATGGCAGGCCGATGCCGTACCTCTAGCAGACCGCGCCGGCGGATGGTTTGCCGGTCGTGGGGCAGCTGCCGAAGAACACACACCGGCAGCGCCCTGGTCATCCTCGCAAAGTGTTTCACTGATACGGTAAGCTCGCTCACTCTGCACTACACATGCATGGAGAACAATGTCATCACTACCGCTGCCGGCCGTTCACCATTGCTGGGCATCACGCGGCCCGGCATTGTACCCACGTACCGTGCTGGCATCCCTTAAGCCTGCAGCGTCACGGTGCCTGTGCTAGTCGTTGCCACCACGGGGGCGGAGGCATATGAAGTCCTCTTGGTGTCTTGGGCATGCGCGCCCTGCTCACGCTTCAGTGCTGTTTGGATTTGGAGGAGGGCAATGAGCACCTGCAGCCTCGCCTCCGGGCCGGGCCGTGGGACCGGCCTTGGGTACTATAGCTTAGGGCTGCTGTGCCGTCCCACACTTCCTGCACATGACATCGGGGCTGTCAGGCTTACTTATGCGCGGCTGGGCGTGTTATTGGCGGAGGGCCTGTCGCCTTGTGCTGCGCCTGGTCCAGATGGCTTCATGGCGCGGACGGGAAAAAGCCATGGCGTGTACCTCGCAATGTTTCTCCGGAAGTTTTTTGGAGGATGGTGCTTGGACTTCATGGCCTGGGGATGATTGCGCTACCCCAATACTCCTTTCCCGAAAGGGGTGTCCATGCCTATTCTTGGTTAGCGTGCTGCTGCTGGGCCACGCGTCGGCTGCTGGCCCCCTGGACCGCTCCTGGACCTCCGGTAGCATGCATCGAGGCATGAGTGCGGACGCGAGGATAATCGGCCGGTCCTTACGTCTGATCCAGGCAAAGCGGAGATCGCGGCGCATAAGGGGCATCACGGGCACACGCCGCCCGAAATCCACTTAGACCACAGGTGGGGCCGAACCAATGAGTTACCCCTCTGCAAGCGTACAACAGGGACCCTACAGGGCCCTGGCTTTGTTACACCCGTCCATGTCAGTTTTTGCTTAGCGCATACGGTGCATGAAAAGGTAGAACGCAGTCCAGCAACCAGGGTCAGCCGCTTGAAACGGCATGATACCTACGAGTGTGACTGTCAGGGTATTCGCAGAGTTCTTCTTCCCAATTGTTGTAACAGGAGGCCAAAACAGCGACAAACGTTGCGGAAGAAATGTGCGATATTGCTCGGCTCGTTACCGTACCGCCGATAAGGCGATAGGAGTTTGAATTTTGCCACAGCGGCGGATCTTCGGATTGATCTCGTAACGGCATTTCCTCAAAATGTTATTAACATTGCGGAAGGCAACCCAGGAGGTCGACGAGCAATGGGCAAGTAGCACATTCACAGAGCGCCGCCCGAAACGCGTTCACACACTTATTTAACATTCATTGTGGTTTGTGGAATATGTTTCACCAGACTTCAGGCCCGGGCAATAGTGGGAGTTCTTGATGTTCTTGCTCGCGCGACAACCCATACCCAGCTGCGTGTGTGGATCTCCATCTGCTATCATCGTCCGTCCACAATCAGAATCGTTGTTGATGCATCACTGCTGGTTACACCCTCTTGAGCGCTGCCGCGTTGCTTTTGCTGGACTTTCGCGAGTCCCGCTGTCCGACGGTGCCATTCGCGGCTAAAATACTTGCTTTGAAACTATATACAGTTGAGATAGGAACCCTTAGCTTCACAATGTACAAACATCTTGTTCGATCGAATCACGTCGACAGATAGCTAGTAACTTCATCTTCCCAGGGTCTGACCGAATTAATGCTTAGTATAACACATTGTTCCTATATATATTGTTTATAGAGGTCACCTCCTCGCCGGTGGATGGTTGCGCAGGAGTTGTCGTTCGTTTCGGATGCTTGTCCTGGATCCAAGTCGTCCGACGCCCACCATAGGCATACAAGAGAAAGAGCCAGGACACATATCAACAAATAAAAATGATCTCATATTTCCCTGTCAACTGCGTTCGATAATGTTGATAAGCCAGGTTTCAGACTAAGACTGTTTAGTAACCCTTGCCTCTCACTTTTCACACATTTTCAAGAATCCCACTTCCAAGAAATCCAGCTCTTGTTTTCGGCTGTCCACTTACATAGTCAGGAGTAACCATGGCGCGTCGCGGACTGTTAGTGCCCACTATCGTGGTCATCATCCTTCTCGGCCTGCACTTGGGCGCCGCAGATGCGGCAAAGAAGAAGAAAAAACCTCCTCCGGGGGGACGAGTGAAACTACCGCCACCGCCGCCCCGTCTGACCGGGTGCCCGCGTCGCAGCTGCCCTCCTCCGCCGCTCACACCGGTGGCACCTGACGCTCCCAATCTTCCCGGAGATCCAGCCGTGCCTTCTCCTCCTTCTCCTCCTCCCCCTCCTTCGCCTCCTCCTCCTCCCCCAGTAAAGATCTCACCTCAAACCCCAAATCTACCGCCTCCCCCCAGCCCGCCACCCCCCGGCCCGCCACCGCCGAGCCCACCACCGCCGCCGCCACCATCCCCACCGCCGCCGGGGCCGCCACCCCCGTCGCCGCCGCCGCCCAACCCGCCGCCGCCGTCGCCGCCGCCGCCCAACCCGCCGCCGCCATCTCCTTCTCCATACTCGCCTCCCATTGCGCCAGCGGCCGCAGTCCCTCCGCTGCCTCCCGCGCCGCCACCGTCCCCTCCACCGCCCCCACCGCCGCAACCTCCCAGGCCGCCCACAGGTGGGTGGTTGTACGGCACATGCACGTGACGCACGCGCTCTTACGCTACACTCTCGCCGGGTGAACTCACTCAGTTCATCTCCTTTGACTTCCTGTGGAGACCGTGGATGGGTCATGGGTGGGTGGGCAGCCGCACAGCTATGTGACGATGGCGGGCCACCAGCGCCTGCCGTCGCTCTCCGACAGTGCAGCGCCCAGCGGGTTGCACCCCGGTGTGCAGCCAGCGGACGGCCGGTGGTCCAGCGACAAGGACAAAGCTTCCGGATTGGGGAGCGGCGGCGTCACGAACTGACCGCCAGTTCCTCTCTGGCTGGTGCGGGATTCGGGGGCGGCAGCAAAGAGTGTCCGTACGGCCCTCTCTGTCCCTCTGTCTTCCCCTCCCTGGTGGCCGACGGTGACCAGTCTCCTTCCCGCCCGCCCGCCCGGGGCCCCCGCATCGCTGCCGCTCCACCGAACCCTTCCTCGCTCCCTCTCCCTTTCCCCCTCCCCTTCTCCCTACCCTTCCCCCCTTCGCCCCGCGCAGCCACCCCCATGGTGGGCTCATACGCCGTGGGCAACACCACCTACGAGGTCTTCAGCGCGCGCCGCACCTTCCCGCAGGCCGAGAACTTCTGTAACGCCCGCGGCGGCAACCTGGTATCCCTCCTGTCGGCGGAGGAGCAGCGGACTCTGATCCAGTACCTGGCCGCCATGAACGCGCTCGGCACCATCGGCGGCGGGGGCCCGATCAACCTGTGGATCGGGCTCAAGGTCGCCATCTCGGTCAACCGCTTCTGGACTGACGGCAGCAGCCTGTCGTACCTGCCGCCCCTGTTCACCGGCGGCATCGATGTGTACGCGGACGGGGGCTGCTACAGCATGATCGTGCGCCCCGACGGCAGTAGCACGTGGAGCCTGGCGTTCCCGATGGTGGAGGGGTGCACCACACAGATCCGCGACGGCTTCGTGTGCAAGACGAGTGAGCAGGGAGTGTTTGTCTCATGGTATGAGACACCGACTCCTCCCAGCGGGTGGCATTGAGCGACGGGAGCGACAACCCCCTGTGTGTGTCTGGTCTATTTCTTTTATTTAACCCCCCTTTCCTCGGCACATGTTGGGTGTGGGCAGGTACGTGCACGCGAACTTTGCAGCCCCGCGGCGCAGCCCCGTGGAGGCGGCAGCCTGCTCCCCTCCAGTGACTCGGCCCGGTCGCGGGCTCACCACCACACCACCGAACGACCGCAGTCCGTGCATGTGGCCGTGCACCCATCCGGCTGTCCGCCAAGCCCAAAGCCGGCCACTGCTTCCGGCGCTGTGCGACTCGCTGCCACGTCACCCCACGGCCGGCTCCCATGTTTGCTTCACCCATGTCTCCTCCTCTCGCCCGTGCAAACGCCACACCTCCTTGCCCCTTGGACCCGACCCTACGGCCTACGCCCCTCCCCCCGCCCAGACTACACGGTGGTCAAGTCGGTGTTCTCCAGGGGCACCCCCTACACGCCGGGCTACAGCTCGTACGTGCTGCTGCGGCCTTCCACTCGGCTGCCCTGGGAGGCCGCGGACCGGGCCTGCCAGCTGTTGAACGGCCGGCTGGTCAGCATCAACGACTTTGACGAGTACCAGCTGGTGCGGAACACCATCCTCAATATGACGCTGAGCGGCGCGGTGAGTACGACCGAGTACGACCGAGTACGACCGAGTGCGGCAGGGGGGATTCGGCGATTGACCGAGTGCGGCGGGGACCGAGCCATTTTATGGGATGGCTAGGCGGGCCCTGGACGATCGTCGGTGCCCGCCCGCGTCCATCGTGAGGGCGCTTCTGCGATGTCTACTGAGCGGAGAAGCCCGCCCGAACCAACCTTAGGATATGTATCCGTACCCGATTTCGAGTGTGTGTGTGTGTATGTGTATGTGTATGTGTATATGTATTTGTGTTCGTAGGCAGGCGAGGCAGACGTGCGTATTATGCGACGGGCGTAACAGTGCCCCACAGTTATGCCCCACAGTACGTGTGTGTATGTTTAGGATAGATCCCGCCCCGGGCTGCGCCACCTACACTCCCACCCCCATCCCCACCCCCACCCCCACCCCACCCCCACCCCCACCCCCACCCCGCAGTTCCCCGACTCAGATCGCGACTACTGGAGCAACTTCCGCGTGTGGATCGGCCTGCAGTACACCACCAGCCTGCAGAACTCCTACTGGACCGACGGCACCCGCGCCGACTATGGCTACAACCCCGACAGCATCCTGCAGGACATCTACTGGACCTGCTACGCCATCTGGTGCCGCGACGTCTACCTGTGCTCCTGGCAGCCGCAGTGGTGCGGCGACTCCAACGTGGCGTACGCGCTGTGTGAGATCCGTCCCTCCTGAGCCGGCCCAGCCGCCTGAACCGGCCCCCGGGCCCGTCTGAGCCGTCGGTCTCTTGCGGGGGGTCAAAGGGTCCAGGAGACACGCGAGATGTACGGCAGGGTTGTACGGCAGGCTCTCCCCGGAGAGCGGTTGCCGGGCCGCGCGTGGCGGGTGTCGCAGGTGGGGGTGGTGTATTGGTGGTTCGCTGACTGTCGGTGGCCGGTTGGGTGTCGTGGGTGGCAATTCCCGTTTACCCAAGGAAGACAGATGAATCCAGCTTACTACAGATCTCGAACACTGCGGTTTATGGCGCGCGGATGTGTTGTGTGGGCCTCCGGCGGTGGGGTGTTGGCGGCGGTCTGGCTGCTGCCGTCCTGCCGCCGTGTACAGTTTTTGACGGTGTGGACCGCGTGCTTTTCGTTACTGTTATTAATGATGTTGCATTGGACCCCCGTGTTACGGTGTTCTGTTGTCCGTGGCGAGGTGGGCGGTGGCTGTGCTTCTGGATTTCGCAGGGCGGTTGGGAGGTCTGGGGCATCCTCCCTTCCCTGGAGACGGAGGAGGTTGTGACGGGGTTTTGGGTCCCCGTGTCACCGTTGCGTGTGACTAATAGTACGGCATGGTCCGCATGAATGTGGGCTCCGGAACCCACCGCAGGCAGGGTGGAATGCCCCTGGAGTACGTGTGCCAGTGACCCCCTCCCGAATCATGATAGGACATACGAAGATCCGAAACTCTACATAAATGAATGGCGAGCATGGCGTTTCTTTGCATCGTGCGGGTATTGCGGTGGGTAGATCACCGAGATGTGTTGTGCAGGCTGGGATAGGAGGCGGCACGGCGGTGGGCCTACCTCCTTTCAGACGGCGGCGCGGAAACGTCTCGCGGCTGCCCAGCGGCGATGCGAGGCTGCCGTACGTCGTGTTCCCAACATGACCTCCAGGGCAGGTGTGGCTGCGGCGCGTCGGCGCGACGGCGCGAGAGTGGGAAGCCGAATCGCAGGCGTGTGGGCATCTCCAATAATACCGTTCACCGTGCCTGCCCACGTGCCCAGGCAGTTAAAGGGTGGTGCGGGGGGCAGATTGGGTCGTCCGCGGCACTGACCGCGTGCACCGCCGAATTCCCCCTCGCAGGGTTGGATGCGATGGCATCACCGAAAGATGTCATTTTGCTCAGGAGGTCGGAGGCGTCGGTTTGTTCTTCTTCCCGTATTGGGGTGGTGTTCTTCTTCCGACAGTACTACTTAGTGCTTGCTTGATGCCGGCCGTCCGCACAAAGCGAGTGTCGTGCCTGAACCGAGACAACGCTGATCCATACGGCATGGATAATGGAGTGTGCTGTAATTCATTCCCTCTCAGTCCTGAGCTCATGACTCTTTAGATACGAGGAGAACTGACGACCGCCACGCGCCGGCGAAGCGACCCCAGGCAGCACGGATCGCCACCTGCATGTTACTGCAAGTAACGGGGTCCTCATCCCTCCCGTGACGGCGAGATCAGACCGGCCTGTCCGACGACGCGGTGCGCCCAGGTTGTGGAGTTGAATGAATTAACGTTACAGCGGACCCCAAAAAGGGATCAACGGTGTATACCAGGGCAAGCCCCAGCAGGCCCCACCGACCAGGCGGCAAGACACCTCCACAACTCAACCCCACCCAGACAGCCACCGACGCAAGCAGAGGCGCACAGCGCGGCAACACTACCAAAGGTATAGCCACAGCAACGGGCGGCGTGGATGAAGCCAAGCACGGGGAAGGTCGCCCACACAGGCACCCCATTGTGTTATTGTCTTGAAACACCCCACATTCAATGTTTCCACCCCACTCAGAGCCGGGCGGGGCAGAGCCGGGCACCCAGACAGGCTTTACGACACTCGCAATACTCCCAGCCGCTGCTAGCTCAAGCCAAAGTGAACGAGGACACCGTAACGCCAGGAGGGAGGGAGGCTCCCACGCGGGCCACATGCGCCCTAGCTGTGGCGAGGGAAGCCCAGCCCGCGTGAAAACGCCGCCAGGCCGCCGTCACCGGGAATAAGGATGCGGTATGGGTACTGAAAGTACAGAAAGTGACCCGGCGCAGGTGGCACGACACATTCAATGACGTCAGGGGCTCCGACCATGGCAGGCCTTCAACTTTGGAATGTGGGTCAACTGACTGCTGACTGCTGACAAGGTACATACCCGCCCGCAACGCGGCCTCTGCAGCTCTCGGACTACCCCGCACCTTCCCCGCTGCCCCAGGTCCACGGCCCGGCCATACCTTTTCCTTTCTGCTGGCTGCTGGCTTTCCAAGGCACGTGCCTTGCGCGCGGCCTCCGTGCCTTGCCCTGCCCTGCCCTGCACTGAAGCTTTCGCTGCCACGCGCAACGCCCCGGACAGGACACAGGAGCAGCGGGGCATCGCCTGCGCATGCAGCTCGGGTGGCGCCCCGGTGCCCCGTCCACACGCCCGTGCATGTATGATAGCAGGTCCCGGGGGCAGCGATCCGCAGCTCGCCGTTCAGAAACCACCCCCGCACCCCTGTCCTCTCCGCCTGCCCTGCCCTGTCCGCCTGCCAACCTCCATCCGGAGGCCAAAGACAGCACACGCGCGCACGCCATCAACCGCTCTCGCTACCGCCGCCTCTACATGTGTCCTTAGTACTCCTGAATTAACTTAATAGGTGATACGTAGCTGCGCAGGGCATTGCGTCCGCTCAGCCACGTTCTGTGGCTGCGCAGGGCATTGCAACCGCAAGGCCGTCATCATCTGCTTGAGTGCCGTCACCACCACCACCACCATCACCATCACCACCACCACCATCAATATCTCTTGGCATCAACTCGCATTCTCCATCTCGTTCTCCACCACCACCCGTCCGAATCACCACCACGCTACGCGCCGCGTCGCCATACCCTCAGCAGCACACATCGGTATCGCTACCTCCTGGCGCATACCCTGGAGCGTACCCTCAGTCCGACGCGCGCCCGTGTTGACGCCGGTGTGGCAAACCCTGGGCTCACACGCTCAGCGAGCGCGCCCGCAGCACTCAGGACCCAATGTACGGACGTTTGTACAGCAAATGTACGAATGCGACAGCCCGGGACCACGTGAAGCTGGCGCCCAGACGCTGGACCGACGCCGACGCAACAGAAGATCTGGAAAAGATTCCGAGGACATGAAGCAAGAGATTGCGCAGCCACCGGCCAAACACACGGAAACAGAAACGGGTCTTGAGAGCATCAGAATCGCGACATGGGCCCGAGTCGAAGAATCAGAATATGAGAGCCCATATCAGAGGCAGTGAGTTCGTTATCCGCATGCCGCCCGCCGCCCGCCAAAGGAATCACAATCGGCCGTGGAGATGCAGCCTGTTGAGTATGAAAAAAGCCGTTGTAGACGGCGGGATGGGCAGGAGGCAGGGCGGCAGCCTCCCATTGGTTTGCAGCTGGCCGACGCCATGCAAGTTGGGTTTCATATACCGCGCGCGTTGCCCCGCGGTTGGGGGCTGCAGGGGAACTCGCGAACCACGTGCAGCAGATCGCGACGATGCCACCTGGAGCCGATCCGTCGCAGCGACAGCCCGCGCACGTCAGCATTAGTAAGCGCCGTGTCCGCGCGTTAAATAGGAAATCCCGCTATGGCGCCGAAACCATCGAATTCAACCAAAACACAAGCATATAATCTATGTAATATGTTATGTACCAAATAGAATATCACATTCGTGCGTGGTGCCAATGGCTTGTCTGAATATCATATCGCATCCCTCCCTTTCTGAATGCGATGCGCAGCCCTATAGGGGATGGGCCTCCACGTGACAGGGCTCAACCGAAACTAGCAGACGAAGCTCTGAAACCCCCCTATTCCGAAAACCCTGGTGGGCTCGCCCCACCGGCCACTGTGGACTGTGCCTCTGTCCATCAGCCGTCAGTGCGCCTTACGGAGCCGCCCACCCAGTCACATCAAGCGCACGCCTCGAGCCACCTAGGACGAATCAAGCAATGCCATTTTGAGCTCTACGAGCCGGGCTCCGCCCAGGCCCGCCGCGAGAAGCACCTGGGCCGGACGCGCGCCTCACGGCGCAATTCTCCCCCCCCCCCTCCACGCACACATGCACACACACGCACACACACAACACACACAGCATCATTTCCATCACCACCACCTCCACCATCACCGTGCTCATTTGGCAGTCCAGTCTTAATAAAAAAAACCTCTACGCCTCATGCAGCTTAGCTCTGCTTTATGTAACGCTTCGTCATGCGAAGCTTGCAGCCTGCAAAAACGCGCACAAAGCGACTTCTTACCCAACGACTTGCACAAGGCGGCGCCGACGAAAGAAAGCTCAAGCCACCAAAGGCTAACGTTCACGGCCGCCAAGCGCCTCGTCCGCGCCGCCGCCTCTGCCGGGACCAGCAGGGTACGGCGGGCCCGCCGCACCGGGGAGCGTCGCCTGCGAACCACCCATTCCTCCCACGCCTACCATCCTGAGCCTGCTCAACCCACAAGCCACGAAGGTGTCAAAGCCCACACATGTCTCGGTCTGGACGAGCTGGCGCCCCCTCCATCAACCCCTCTCCCAATCTCCACCTCTCCAGGCCAGCAGCCCGCTCCAAACCAAACATCATCACCATCATCACCACCATCATCATCATCATCATCATCATCATCACCATCATCATGATCACCATAGCGGCAGTGCCCAACCAGGACGGACCTCGCCGTCCTCCTCCAGGTCTTGACGATCTCCGCTCCGTCCACCACACCGCACTCTCCAACCAACCATTCAAGTGTCCTATTCTTCCTCGCCCTCCCTCGATCCCCCCTGCCTGTCCCTCGCCCCTCCCGGCCGATGCACGGGCTGCAGTTCCAAAGTGTTCGCTCCCAGGCAGTACAAGCTGATGTCACCAAGCCAAAATGCCAAAGCAGCCCGAGGTGGGCACCGCTTCCCGCGCATCCGCTGGGTCCGCTGCGCCCGCACATCACTTCACTTCACACGACATAATATAACAGATTATCACACCACTCCAAGCCGAGCCCATACAATGATCGAAACTGAACCGCCGGACCTGCCTCCTGTTTGTCCGTCCACTCAAAAGTGTATGACACCTTGCCAACTGCTAAGAAACATTCACCTAATATGAAATGGAGAGTTCTGGACGATTCCGTTCCTTCAGCCGCATTGTGAAATACTGCCCTCGCCTGGCGCGGCGGCCGCGCTCCTCAGGCGCAACCCACGACACGCATGGAGCGTTTTGGCTCGCGCCCGGCTTTCCGCCCCGCTAACCCCGCCGCTCCTCACTGCTTTCGCTGTCTCCAACCGGACACCTCACCTTGCTTGCCCTTCCCGCGCGCATCTCGTGACGACAGTACCTCCCTCCACTGTTCCAAAGCCGAATGGACACCCCCGATGCCGCGTCCGCCCTGACCCCATTCTGCTGGTCTAGTCTCCAGATGGTGAGTGGGCCGGGTGATGAAGCTCGAATATAAAGGGTGTGTTTAGAAAAGAAACCCGCCCGCCCGAACCCAGGTGCAAACATACTTACCACAACACCTGCAAGGAAAGTTGTGTACCTGGAGCTCGGCCCCATGGCCTGGGCCGGGGGCTTTCCTGTCGGCTGTGGCCATGGGGGTCCCCCAATAACCTGAAGGATCCGAAGCGACCATCCCGAGTTGTGTGCTTGGGACTCCACAACCACTCAGGCGGGACACCACAAAAACCCAGGCGAAGCAGTTCACCATGAACACAGCCGCTCCTTCACGACATACACCTTCGACGTCTCAAGACACCACCGGCGGCCCCTCCCCAGGCCATCCTGCTGCAACAACCAAACGGACATCCTGCATTCGAACGAGTTACGACCTGTCACCCACCAGAACCGGAGCAGCAGCGCCCCCCTCCCCGCCCGGTGCCGCCTGGGCCCCAACCCGCCGCCCGCCTCCACCCGCGGCTGGCCCGCTGCTCCCCCTCACTCTGCAGGCCGACTGATGCTGCCCAGCACAAACTCAGCGCCCACCCGCAGCACACCACCTGCGCCCGCAGTGCCCCCGCCCCCGTCGCCCGCGGCCCCGACCGCACCCGGTGCGATCCCGTGCTCCGAGAACCGCGGGGATCCCCGCCGTGCCGCCTCCGACAGCAGTCGAGCCGCGTACAGCTTGCCGCCGACCGCAGGACGTTGCGACGTGCCCGAGGGCTCCAACCCCGGGCCACCGCCAGCGCCGCCGCCGCCGCCGCCACAGCCGCCGCCGCCACCACCACAGCCCGCACCGCTGACGCTGCGTTGGCGAGGCTGCCGGTAGGGCTGCGAACGGAAGGCCTGCGCCAAAGGTGACATGGGCGACAGATGCAGGGGGCCACCGGTCTCCGGCCCGGCTGCGCCCGGGGCCGTGACCGGGTGGCCGACGCCCCGCCGCTCCAGCAGGGGCGTGAGCGGCAGGTCGGCGCGCCGCCGCTCGAGCCCCGCGAGCTGATGCAACGGGGCTGTAGGGCACTCGCGCGGCGCCTGCAGCTGGTGTTGGTGCGCCTTGGGACCTGCTGGTGAGAGTAAGGTCCGCTGCTGCCTCATCTGGGGGGGGTGCTGTCGGGGGTGGTGTCGCTCGGGGTCTCCGAGATCCATTGCCCCGTCGAAAGGTTGCGAGGGGGACAGCGGCCACAATCCTGAGGCCCCGGAGCTCTCTGAGCGGCGGAGGTGGAGGTCAAGCAGAGCCTGCTGCAGGCGCCGCTGCTGCTGCCCCAGCAGGTGCGGGTGCTGCTGCCCCAGCAGGTGCGGGTGCTGCTGCCCCAGCAGGTGGGGGTGCTGCTGGTGCGACGGCTGCTGCACCACCTGCGGATCGCTGAACTGCTCGTTGAGTTGTTGCTGCTGTTGTTCTTGCTGGTGGTGGTGGTTGTCCACCGTGTCAGAGCCCATCCCCCAGAACCCCGGGGCGCCCCCCGCAGCACCCCGGGGTGAAGGCTGCGTGCCGCGGCTAGGCGCGTCCGCAGACAAGTACGACATCCGGCTGTCCCAGCCCCCCGCCCAGAGCCCGGCTGCTCCCGGCTGCCCCGCCGGGCCCGAGCACAGCCCGAACGGTCCCGAGGCCGCGAGACACGAGGTGCCCGACGTCAGGTCAGTGTCGGGCCCAGGTGAGAGGAGCGGCCCGGGGAAGGGGAAGCGGTCCGTGCAGCGCAACGGAGCGCCCGAGGCATCGCCGGCCGAAGCCGAGGCCGAGGCCGACAGCTGCCACCCGCTCTCCCAGGCCATGGTGTCCGGTCCGGTCGCGTGAGCCGACAGGAGCTCAGCCAGGGCGACCTGCTTCGGGACAGAAGAATGCAAATTGCGAAAGAAAGCCCAGAGGCTCCGCTCAACCACACCACGCCGAAGGGGGTCACGCGTTGAGGTTGGGTGCAGCCCCGCGGGGGGGATCTGATGACCACGACCCCGGGGTCGATGCAGGATAGCATTGACCCCTTGAGCCCTGGTCCCTGCCCCCCTCCGCGCCTTGCAGTCCGCTTCACTAAGCAAGTGTTTTACATCCGCATGATCATATATGACGTGGATGACAACACTGTCCCCTCCGTCCTCATCGGGCTTTGGAGCCCGCCGTAACCGCCACTACTATATGCTGTAATGTCCTAATATCCTCTCGAGTCTCGTTGCGCCTCTGTCTCACCTGCCGCACATCCTCTGTCGTTCGCCCAGCACCAGCGCCACCGCCACCGGCGGCGAGGTCGCGGTACGACAGCTGGCGGAGGCGACCCACATCGGCGCCTCCGTACGGCGCCGCCATAGCTGCCGCGGCCGCGGCCGTAGCAGCGGAGCCCAAGTTCTCGCTTCGCGCGGGCCCCAGCCAACCCAGATCAAACCCAGGCTGCTGCTGCGGCAGATGCAGCAGACGCGGCAGCGGCGACGACGACGCCGGTCCCGCGACCGCCGCACCGCCGCACCAGCCGCCGGCGCCACGCCATCCCCCGCCCACGAAGGGTCTCTCGAAAAGGCTGCCCGATCTTGTCGCGGCTTCCGCCGCCGCCGCCGCCGCCAAGTCGGCCGCAAATCCGCCGCTCTCAGCCACGTCCGCAAGCCGGCCGGGAGCCGTCGCTGTGGTGGGCGCGGAGTCCGACGGCGGTGCCGCCGTGCGGATGCCGTACAGGGTCTGGGAGCTCCAGGCGCGTTCCACGCAGCTGGCTAGAGGCCCGATGTCAGTGAGCTGGCGCACGGTGTTGGACTGTTGGCAGGCGGACGGTGCGGTGCAGCGGTAGGCCGCGTCCGGCGGCGTGAAGCCGCCAGGCGGACAAGGTGGTCCCAAGGGAGTGGGTGCGGCCGCCGCGGCTGCGATGCTCTGGTAGGCCTGCAGCGGGGAGGCGCCGCCCGGAAGACACCACGGCGGTTGCACGTTGGCGGAAGGCGGCCACGCCGGACGGTACGATAGGCCGCCGGCCGCAGGAAAACCCGTGATGGTGGTGGTACTGGAAGTCTCGGCGGCGGTGGTGGCGGTGGCAGTCATGGCCGCTATCAAGCTCACTCGAGCGGCCTCGAAAGCTGCCGACAGGCTGGCCGAAGCCGTGGCGACCGCGCCCGGCGACGGCAGCGAGTCGCTGACGGCGCAGCAGGGGCCCAACGGCACCGTCGAGCTGGTGTTGGACGGCTTCGGCGCGCTGAAGGATCCCGAATCCCGTGGAAGCATGTCCAAATCATGCTGCGGATCGTTGCTGTTTTCATGCATGGCGCCTCTGCAACGAGCGGCACGCCCGAATGTGGAAGCTGTGGCATCCGGCTCATGCGTGGCTTCTCCTTCGCATAGCGAGTGAATATGTTGTATGGGCGCTGCGCACGTGACGATGTCCGGGTCAGGCTCGCAGCCCGAATCGCTGCCTGACCGCATTTCCGTGCAATCTTCGTCTCCATCGCTGCTGATCCAGTCACCAATTAAGGCATCTAAGGATGCATCGGTTGGTCGTCCGGGCGGAGAACGTGAGTGCGCCGACAGCGCAACGACCTGGCCGCGTGTTCCCCACGTGTCGCGGGGTATTCGGCGCTGCTGTGAGCTGTCATTTGCACTCTTGGATGTCTGGTTTACTGAATATTCATGTTCAAAGCCTGCGAGTGCGGCTACCGGTATGCTGCCCGGTATCATTGATATTGTCCCTCCTCTCTAGCAGAGCACAGGCCCAGACCCGGCCGATTGCTTTGCATGTAGGTCAGCTACTTCAGAATACCACTCCGCAAGCAACTCGCCAAATAATTTTAGCGTGAGAAGCGGTGACAGTGCCAAGCGCAACGAACACGCAAAAGGCGCACTGCACTAAGCGTATCTCCTTCTGCAGGATTCGAAAGGTAGGACACATTGCCTGTGGTAGCATAACCTATCTCCGTCACGTATACCGTAACCCCGTACCCGCCGACGAAGCTTCCGTGGTAATTAGTCAATGCGCGAGTTACTCTTGCAGGACCATACAGCCGAAGCTCAAGACCTCTCATGAAAATGAACAGGAAGAATCATGGAATGTGAACGGAAGGATTCTGCATTTCATTTTAGTGATGTAAAAAACCACGGGCGCCACGCGTCGTCATAGGCCCTCCACCTGGACCACGTGTCCAATACGGTTGCCTGATGGCCTGCTTGCACGCGGAGGTAGTTAATTAGTAGGCTGGCTCCCGTGACGAGGCGTCAATGTTATGCCTGTTACGTACTTGTTGATGAGGATTTTGCTCGCCATAATACGTAGTCTATTGGAGTCCAGCCCACGTATAGGTGTATCTCCAGGCCAGGGCCAACGCCTTAACGCCCATTACTGCAGTCTATCACTATCATCCAAAGCATCTGCACGTTTTGCTTTCTTCAAACCTCTTCTTATAGACCGATGGTTGGCGCTATACACCGCTGCACCTGCACCCCGCTATACACCGCTGCATCTGCTGGTTCCGCTGTCTGTTTGCGGTCCGCAGTACCACACGGCACACACAAAATTGGCAGTAGGGTGATGGAGCTCAGATTAGGTCGTGTCGTCCTTCCTCGACGGCGCACTCCATCCGCTTCGCCCCTCTCCGCCGGCAGTGGCGGGTACCTGATTCAAATCGCGTCGCTGCACGTCCACTCCGGCGAGTGAGGCCCGGAAAATGATGTGCAGCGCTATTAAGTGGGTTGCCACCGCGCATCGGGCACCGCGCATCGGGCAACGTAAACGAATCTGCGAGCGAATGAACGTTCCTGCAGACCCCCGAATCGCGGCCTCTCGGAACATCGGAACAGCGTATGCCCACCCCGCCACGGGCCTGCCTCTCAAGTCCGATATGTCCTGAGCTCCTGACACAGTCCTGGCCCACCCCTGCGCGTCCCTGCGGGTGAGCTCGTATCTCCTACCGACAAGCCAACAAGCGGCTACCAGGGCTGTGCCGCAGCGACGTCCAAGCTGCGCTGCGGCGTGAGGCCCCCCCCCCCCGCCACGCCGCGGACCACCACCCCGAAACACGCCGAGGAGCCCACCTCGGGTCCACACGCTCATCACGCTCGCTGTGAGCGGCTCCACGCCCTCAGGACAGTGCGCCGCGCGCATGATGGTCATCGTGTGGCACGCCGACGACACCCGCACCTCCTCCCCGCCTCACCAACCACCGTGCACCACGAAACAAAGGCACATATGCGCCACATGAGGGGGCCCCGGCGGCCACACGTCGTGCGTCGTCCGTATCGCGCTGGGACACCCGGAAGTTCTGGTACAGAGCAACAGACATGGTGCGGCCGCCCGACCTTCAACCGTTACAAGGTGGACCCGTAGTCCCGACCGGGCAATCCAACCCCGGCAAGCGCCCGACCTGCCACCACCGCGACCTCAAGCCACCCGCTGAGAACCGACAGCGGCCTCCGGTCAAGGGCCTCCGGTGGGCTCACCGCCCCGCTCCAGCTTACTCAAAGACGCCCGCCCTGGTGTTATCTTTTGTAGCCCCTGGTTTTCTCTTTGTTAACCCCCAAGGGGAACGGGGCCCGGACGGGGCCGGTCCATGTGCGGCTGAGGACCCCGGGGGGGGGGACTGAGCGCTGGATGTTGAGCTGACCTCTCGCAGGCGCATCCATCCATGAAACACGGCTACACGCATCAACCTCACCGACGTATGTACGGCAGCATTCGCTTTGACGCCCGCTGGCGTGGCGGGCATGGGTGTAACCAGGGGAGTTTGACTTCCCCGGACAGCAAGGAGCCACTGAGCCACGGAGCCACGGTCACGGTGATAACGCCCGCACCCGCAGACGCTCTCAGACCGGCGTTCGGATCGGAGCGGTGCGCTTTGCGCGCAGGTGCCCCCCTGCTCCCCGGCTCCTCCCCTCCTCCCCTCCCGCCTCAACAGCCGTCTCCGTCGAGTCGTGGCAGCACTGTCTTCTTCCGCCGCCCTGTGTCGTGATATCAGCACGCGACATTGTGGGCATGTAGCCGGTGGGCCATCCATGACCACAGCCGGGGGGCCTGGGAAATATTTTTTCCCAGCCACACTCGACGCGGGACTCGCAGCCGCAGGCCAGCCCGAGGTCTGCCAACCGGCGCGCACCATCCCCTCCATCCCACATCCCCCACATCCATCACCGCCGGCTGCCCAGGAGCTTCAGCGCCAGCGCCTCCTGCTCCGCGAGCGTCAGGCCCGAGCTGCCAGGCCGCTTCGTGGCCGCCACAGCTGCCGGGGCCCCCGTGTCCCCCTTGACGGCCATACCCAGGTGGGCCACCTCGGGCCGCGGTCCCGCCGCTGTCCCCGCCGCCGCGGGCCCACGGCCGTGGCCGCGGCCCCCGCCAGCGCCTCGCCCGGCGCCGGCCCCGTCGCCGTCACTGTCGTCATCGCTCGCGCCGCCGGCATTGCTGTCGTCGTCGTCGCCATCATCGTTGTCGTCACTGTCGTCGCTGTGACCCGTGGGTCGGCCCAGGGTCGCGACGGGGGCGCCGCCGCCGCTCTCCGCGAGCGCCGCGGCGCGCTGCTTCGCCTTGCGTTCCAGCTTGATCTCCTGTGGTGGCGGCGGAAGCGGGACGTACGACATACGTCGCGGCGGGGGAAGATCGGACGGCCCCCGGGAGGGCGCGGGTTGCCACGCGGGCGTGCTACTCCTTCCGTACAGCACCACCTTTGGCGCCTCCACACGCGCACATGTCAAGCTACCCCCATTACACACGACACAACCGCTACAGGTTGGGCGCCTCTCCTTTGATACACGCATCGCATCGACTCCACATCTCCACTTTAAGGTCAAGCGCACCCCCGGATGCACTCCGTACCCCACCCCACCCTGCCCCACCCTGCCCACTTGCCCCACCCTGCCCACTTGCCCCACCCCTCTTGCCCCACCTTCCGCAGCTGCTTGAGCCGGGCCCTGTCCTCCCTGTCTCGCCGCCGCATGAGGTCCGCCGCCAGACGGAACCGCTCCTCCGGCCGCTCCGAAACCACGTACACGCCCTCCCGCGCCGCGGCGGCCTCCAGTCCCTCGCCGTCGCCGTCCGCTGCGTTGGCCCCCAGCTGCTCGGCTGCCAGCTGCTCCAGCGGGTCGAGTGCATTACCCTGGCGGGAGAAGGACAGTAGGCAGAGGCAGAGGCAGGGGAGGACAGAGGCAAAGGGAGGGCGAGGGGAAATGCAGGCCAGGTCAGGGGCGACGCGACGATAAGAGGACAGAGGACGTGGTGTGAGAAGCGGTTGGTTGGGGCCAGCGGTGCCGAGGGGTACGGCAGGTATTAGGAACGCGCAATAATCGTACGGACGGTGCACTACGCTGGGGGAACCAGATATCTAGATGAGACCCCGGAGGGCGGAGGCCCCATCGCGGTGTGGTTCCTGAACATGCGCCGATCCGATCGGGTCAACTCCAAGTTAGACAGGAGCAGTTCAAAGGCAGGGCAGAGAGGGTAAGTTTGAGGGTGCAAGATCTGAGATGTACACGCAGGGCCGCGTCGGGGCGGGCCGGGGCAGGCAGGGCAGGGCAGGGCCTTGTGAAGTTTTGCCTAGATCAGGACAGAGGGCGGACGGGCGGGGCATGCGCCGCCGCTGCCGACCCGTGGGTCAGTGGGTCAGCAGCCCAAACCGTCCGGCGCGCAGGTCCGTCCGCCGCAATATCAACCACCACCCAACCAACAACCACCTCACCTCCTCATCGAACACCATGCGGTTGCCGCTGGCCAGGCCCACCCGGATCTTCTGCTTCTTCTTTTTCTTCTTCTTGCCGCCTTCGGTGGCGCCGCCGTCGTCTTCCGCTGTGGGAGAGGAGAGGAGGAGTCGGGACGGGACGGGGAGGGTTGCCGTCTAGCCGAAAAGGGTGCGCAGGACAGGGAGGAATACTAATCCTTATGCGTGATGCGGATGACACGCGAATCAGAATGGGACATGCGACACGGGAAGGGCGCATGAGAGCACAAGAGGGCTCACTGTTGCACGCAGGCGCTGCCCCGGGTTCCGCAATGGCTTCGGCACATACACCGGGCAGGTTACTCGCGTAAACACACACATACCTCCCTCCCCGGGCGGTTATGGGTGGGCATCTCATTAAAAAGATAAAAACACATACCTCCCTCCCCGTCCGCGCCGACCGCCGCCACAGCCGACGGCCCCTCCCCGAAGACGTCCCGCTTCTTGACCACAAGGAAGTCATCGTCGCCGTCGCCGTCGCCGCCCCCAGCGCCCCTTAACGCGCCGCCGGCAGAGGCAGCGGCGCCTCCGCCGGCGGCCGCCCGGGAGTCGTCTAGCCGCCGCTTCTTGCGCTGCCGGGCCTCCGGCTCCGCCCGCCCCGCCGCTGCCGCCGCTGCGCCGCTGGCCGCGCGCACGCCTGCCCCCTCCTCCTCCTCGTCTTGATCCTCCTCTTCATCTCCGCCCTCGCTAGCGTCCTCCTCGCCCCGCTCAGCCACAACCTCCTGCCCGTCCTCGTCCTCCTCCTCTTCCGCATCCGCCTGCAGCGCCTCCCTGCCGCCCACCTCCACCACCTCCTGCCGGCCACGCACCCGGCGCAGGAAGCGCAGCCGCGGCACCGACGCCAGGCCCATGCTGGCCGCGAAGTCCTCGACAGGCAGCGCCGCCACATTGAAGACGTCCTTGCGGGGCTGCAAGAAGACGGAGCGAAGGTACGCCACCAGCGCCTTCTGGGCAAAGTCCTGACACACACACACACACACCAGAGGGGGGCACACGACAACGCCAAGATCAAGATCCTAACCATTGCAGTCAAGATTAAGAAGAAGGTAAAGGTGCGGTACGCAGCAAGTTAGCCAGGCCAGGCAGGATGGGCATGTAGTTGGGGCAGGTATGTGTAGGTGGGGCGACGGGTAGGTAAGCCAGGCGGGTGACAAGGTGAAGTGCTGCAGAGCTGCACGGGGGTTGCGAGGTGGCTGTGCCCGGATGTGTCACGCGATGGCGACGCAGCCACACCGGGCGGCCTGCTGCGGCCGCGCTCACAAAAGCTGGCAGCGGGGCAGTCCTGCCCGCATCCCCGCCCCGCCCGCACAGCCCCGTGCCCCCGCCCTCTCCCCCATAACCCCCACGACCACCCAATACAACACTCGTATCGTCATTGTCAGACAGGAACCCGCACGATATGCCGCAACTCCACTTCCCCCTGGGCTCTCCCCCCTGGTCGCGTCCCCGTCGTCAGCCCGGCACCCCACGACAGCACCCCTACCCCCCAACCCGCCCCCCCAACGCCGCACCACCCACCCACCCACCCTCCCACCCAACCTCACCCACCCACCTTGAGCTCCTGGTCTTTGGACAGCAGCGCCTGCAGCGCCGGGGTGACCGCCTGCTGCTTGGCGGGGTTGGGTCGGATCTGGTTGAGCGGCACCTTGGCCTCCGCCAGCGCCGCCAGCATGCCCTCCCGCTCGCTGGGCAGCAGCAGCAGCAGCGCCCGACCCGCGGCCAGGTAGCGGGCGGTGCGGCCCACGCGGTGGATGTACGTGGCGGCGTCCTCGGGGCAGTCGGCCTGGAGGGGCCGGGGTGGGTGGGGAGACGCGGACGGGTGTGCGGACCTGGCGTTGCCAGGTCACCCCTTCCCACTTGGACCCGCGCAAATACCCCATCGAGCCACCCGGCGATGTACCCGCGCTGCGGTTCAGACGCAGATGGGTCCGTTTCGCGATCTGACACGCGGCCGAGACCCACAACCCACGGGTCAGTCATCGGTTCCCCGCCCTGCGCTCCCCTTCCGCTCCCGCCTCCGCTTCCGCGTCCGCACCTGCACCACCCAGTCCACGGTGGGGAAGTCCAGTCCTCGGGCGGCGATGTCGGTGGCGATGAGGACCATAGCCTGGGGGCCAGCGTGGGGGAGGGGGGGGTTCGCGGGATTGGACGCGGAGAGGGGAGAGGTGCGGGGAGGTGAGGTGGGGCAGCGGGGACGGACGGGGAGGTGCCGAACTGCGAATGGGTACGGCGGATGGAATTAGCTGGGAGGGGAGCAGCAGGGGGCAGCGACGTGATGCGGTCAGGGGAAGGGGCGCAACCACACACAGGCACACATGGGTGGGCTTCTTGTTAAACACACAGGCACGCGTGCCTGTGCCAAACACGCGCATGCGCGCGTGTGCACAGCCTCGCACAGGGCTGGTCCCCGCAGCCACACGCAGACGCGCATCAGTTCTCTGATCCACGCATCGGCCTCTGGATATGACCTGATGCGGTGACGGGGAGCCGGGGAGCCGGGGTGCGGTAGGGCGGGTTTTGTGCTGTGCTGTGCTGTGCTGTGCTGTATTCTGCTGTGCTGTGCTGTGTCGTGTTGTGTTGTGCTCTGTTGTGCTGTGCTGTGTTGTGCTGTGTTGTGCTGTGTTGTGTGATGCGGTGCGGTGCGGCAGGAACCCTGGCGCCCGCTCACCTGCGCGTTGCAGAACTCGTAAAACACCGCCGTGCGCTTGGGCTGCTTCATGCCGCCGTGCAGGCAGCGCAGCGGCACCCCGGGACGCAGCTTGCGGAACGCCTCGAAGACGAAGCGCACCTGCGATTCCACCCCCCCCCGGGGAGAGGGCAGGATCGGGGAGAGGGGGTGAGTAAGATCATGGCATGAACGCACCCCGGGGGGAGGGAGCGTGGGGGATCGGGGGTATGGGAGCACAGCGGGGCTTCAGAGAATGGGTTCCAAACCCTGACGACATTGCGGTCATGGGATCCTGAGAGCTGTGAGTCAGTGGGCACGGCAGCGCCGCCGTGGCGGGCCTGGGGACAACACAACGCGGCAGGCAGCGAGCACATGGGTCACACCTGACCTGCCGGGCCGGGACGGGGTCCCGGAGCGCGGTGGTGGTGGTGGGGGGGGGCGGGAGATAGCAGGCGGGCCCGCTCCCTTTACAGCGAGGACGTCCCTCTTCCCTCCTCGCGCTGCTGCGCGGCTGCGGACCAGCCCAGCCCCGGCCATCCCCCCCCCCTCGTTTCTCACGGCCCAGTCTTTTTGAAACTGGTTCGGTTTGGGCGGGTTTCCTCCTCGATGAACGCACACATGCACATGTCATGCGCACGCACACTCTCTCCCGAGGTAGGGCGCAAGGTATTTGCTGGGCACGCCCTCCTCAAGGTATTTGCTGGGCACGCCCTCCTCCCCTCTCCCTACTTGTTTGCACGTGGAGAGGAAGACGATGGTCTTGGCCTTGAGGTGCGACTTGATGAAGGACCACAGGACGTCCATCTTCTGACCCAGATCCACAACCATGTAGGCCTTGTGTGTGTGGAGTAGGCAACGGGTGTTGGAAGATGGGCGGGGGCGGTGTGTGTGTGTGTGTGTGTGTGTGTGTGTGTGTGAATCGCGGTCGAAGTGGGCTGGGGTTGAGGTGGGGGAAGGGAGAAGGGAGAGGGCCATTACCCAAGGATGAGCAGCAGTCACCGGGTACGAGGCCGTGACGAGGTATGCGGATGGTGGCTGCAGCGCCGACGGACAGGGCCGCACCTGCTGCAGCTTAACGGGCGTGGGCGCCGCGGCCTCGGCGTGTACCGCCAGGTACTCGGGGTCAGTGAGGCTGAGGCGCGCCAGGTCGCGTACGGACTTGGTCTGGGTGGCGCTGCGGCGGCCGGTCCGGTGGGGTGGGGTGGGGTGAGGTGGGGTGAGGTGGGGTGAGGTGGGGTGCAGGGCGGGGGGTATGCATGTGGCGAGGGTACAGGGCGAGGGTGCAGGGATATCATGGCGGATGTGAGGGACCCGCAAGGGGGGAAAGGAGAGGTGACGCGCATGAGCGTGAGACGGGGCCCCGGCACGGAGCCCGAACTCACCGCTGGATCCACCATTGGATCCACACTTGGATCCACACTTAGATCCACCAATGGATCCACCACCACCGCCCTGTGTGGAGAGACCCGCACGCCTCATCACAGCCACCGTAGTCGCCGTAGCAAGGCCAGAACTGCCAGGTACCCGCCCAAACCCTCCGCCCCGCCCCTCCCCGCCCAATCCAGTCCCACCAACTCGCTGCTCCCTAGCTCTCCCGCCCCGCCCCGCCCCTCCTGGGCCGCACCTGAACAGCATGGTCTGTCGCTCCCGGGGCAGGTTGGACACGATCGCATCCAGGGTGGCTGCGAAGCCCATATCCAGGATGCGGTCCGCCTCATCCAGCACCAGGACCTGATGACGACGGGTCGGCGTGGAGGAGGAGGGCGGCAGCGTGGCGGACAGAGACACAGCGGAAGCGCGGACGGGCGGGCAGGCGGTCCAGCGCGACAGGGGCTGCCCGCCAGGGCCGGATTCTGGGGGTGCTGCGGGCCCCCCAGCTGGTCTTGGTGGTCTGTCGTAAAACTGTAGCCCGTCCCCCCATTCCCGGCATCGCCGCTGTCCGACCCGCTCTCTTAACCCCCGCCGGGCTGTCCACAACCGCCCCAATGCGCTTCTGGCTCCTCCCGCCTTCTTACCACGATCCATACGCGCCTCAAAGCAGTGTGTGGGCTTCCACAATGCGCACAGGGTTTCGATGGGTGATGGTGCCATCAGGCCATCAGGCCACCAGGTCAGCAGGTGCAGGTGCAGTGCAGCTGGCGCACCCCCCGGACCGGTACCCCTCTTCCCCCACCCGCACCCGCACCCGCACCCCCAGCCCCACCCGCGCCCCCACCCCCACCCGCACCTGCAAGGACGTGGTGTCGAAGCCGGGTGTCTCGTCCATGTGTTGCAACAGCCGACCTGCGTCACGGCACGTTCGGCGGACAAAGTTGCCCCGGACTGGCCTGGTGGGTTGCCGTACTCAGCCCCCTACACGCACACCCGCCCCTTACACCTCGCCGCCGGCAGCACATGAGCCAACCGTACCGGACCAACATTAACAAGTGAGTGCCCCTCCTGGAGGCTGCTATTGGGTCACCCTTTACAGCCACCGACCAACGCACGAAGGACCCGTCGCGATGGCCGTTCTCCAATGCCTGAGTTGAACGACAGAGAAATTCCGCCATCTGACTGACACCCACGGTTCCATTTGTTGCACCCACGCCACTCCACCCCACGCCACCCTATCCCACCCCACGCCACGCCACGCCATGCCATCAAGGGTTGAACGCGGCAGCCGTTGACAGCCGGGTGGGCCGGCATGCACCACCGGGGTCGAACCCCCTCCCCCCCTACCCCTTCCCCTTCCCCGTTCCCTTCCCCGGCGGACCGCACCCGGTGTGCATACGAGGATGTTCATGGCCGCTACCCGCTGGGCCTCCTCCTGCACGTTCTTGCCGCCGATGAGCAGCCCCGCCGAGAGATCGTGGAAGTGGCCCACCTGCGGCACGTCGGCAGGTGGGTGGGGCCGGGGGTGGATGGGTGGTTGAGTAGGTCGGTGGTTAGGTGGTTGAGTAGGTCGGTGAGTAGGTGAGATGGGTGACGAAGTGGGTGCTGGTTGGGTGCGCGCTGTCGTGCGGCGGGTTGTGGCGCCTCGGGGTCAGGAGGTGCGCTGAGGTGGGCTGAGCGAGGGTCGGGCTGAGCGAGGGTCGGGCTGAGCGAGGGTCAGTCAGGCAAAACAGTCCGGCGGCTCAGCCAGGTCGGCAACAAACAGTAACGGCACAGCGGCCGGAGCCACGACCCCGCGGCCGCATGCCCTCGTCCGCGCCCGGCGGTTACTCAGCGGCCCGGTGACTACGGCCGCAGGACCTGCTACTTGGGTACTGGGCAACAAGCGCCTCTCTCCCCCACGGAACCCACATCACCGTAATCTGTATGGGCAAGGCCATACGGTAGCTGATAACTAGACCCGCATCGCCGCGCCCCCATCGTCGCAACCCGCAGCTACACCCGGCCCCGCACCTGTACCCGCATGCCGCACCCATCCCCAATCTCGGTTCCGTTCTCCCGCACCTGCACCCCTTCCCGCATTACACCGCGCCCTGCCCTGGCCCACCCCGCCCCAGGCCGTGCCGTGCCGTACCTTTTGCAGCTGCTCAAAGATCTGCACCGCCAGTTCGCGGGTGGGTGTCAGCACCAGCCCGCCTAGACCATCCAGACGGGTCCATTTTTGGAGGTACAGCTTCTCCACCACCTGGGCAGGGGGTGGGGGCCAGGGGAGGGTTGGGCTGGGGTGGAGCAAGGCACGGACGGCCTGCATGGCCCTGCTGCCGCGCCCGTTGGCTGGCGGGGTCCGTGTCAGGGTGTGTCAACGGTGGCGGTCCAGCCGTGTCGTTGGACTTCTGTGGGTGGTGATAGTGCCTTTGGGGGCGTGAGGCGGTCTATGAGTTCGCGTGGGGTTGGGTCGCGTGTGGGCTGTGGTCGGGAGGGGCGGCTGCAATGTCCATACCAGCCTATCGCTCAACACACTTGACACCGTAAATACACTGATAACAAATTCAATATGATTGAACTGCGGCGGACAGCTGGAAGCGACGAAAACGGGGAATTCCAACCGAGCGTCAACAAGTGACACGGTACGTGACACGGTACGTGACCCGCACAGCGCGGAGCCCGACGGGTGCATAATGCAGCGTAACTTTATCGGAGACGCTCCCACCGCCCCCCACCGCCCCCTCAATAGCCGTCCATAAACCACGAAGGACTCACCGGTATGAGGAAGGCCAGCGTTTTGCCAGAGCCAGTTTTGGCTGCGCCAAGTATGTCGCGCCCGCATAGCGCGTGTGGCAGTGCTGCGCGCTGAATTGCCGTCAGAGTCACGTACTTCGCCTTTTTCAGGCCGTCTTTCGTGTACTGCGATATGGGCAGCTCCTCGAACGTCCGCGCTCCGGCGTAGGAAGTCGACGCGCCGGCGTCCTGACGTTCCGGCGCCGCCAACGGGTTTGATCCTCGCGGGGGGGCTCCATCCTTTATACGCTGCTCCAATTGTGCAACCTCAAGGTCTTCTTTGTAAGAGCGCCGCCCCTGACGTTTATGTAAGTGCCGCTGCAACCCTTTCTTTTTCTTCTTATCGTCTGCCATGTTTCAAGGTAGGGGTTATGGCAAAGTAGCTTACAAATTATATTTACTTGTTTAAAGTCAACATGCCTTTGACAGCAAATTAGTTATCTACCAAAGCTTGAGTACCTTGACGGTTGCGGATGTTACGCCTGCAAAGTAGGAATCGATTTTTGAGTTTGTCCGAGACGTAAAGAAATCGCACGGTTGACCACGGGAATCGGTTGATCGTTGAGTGTTCTGTCGAGTGTCGACCTCGACCGAGCTGCGGTAAACAGGAACAAACAGAACGTTGCACATGGCAATTGCTGGTAGCATCGTTTTAGGTGGGCATCCTTCTCCAAGAGATGATCTCATCTAATTAGTCACCTCTCAGCGACCAACGCCTCGTACATACCACGATCCGAGACACCGAGCGGTCAGAGGTGTCACCATTTTTCAGCGATAGGTATGGGAGTATGCGAGCTGCAAAATCACACGCAAGGTAACTGGTTGCTGCCGACAGGGGGGCTGCATTTTTTTCCCGCAAACACATGTGCAGGGCCCAAATACAGGTCGCGAGTCCTCAACTTCTTACATGGTGGTGGTCTGGCTTCTTTCGTTCGTTCCGCAACCTGCCCCATTTGTTGAACGGGTGCAGCCAAACAACTCTCGGCCCGCTGCCCATGCACAGCGACGCACTGCCGCGGCTGTATCCTCGCCGGACGGCTTCAATCTGGCCCAAGCAACCTCAGCCCATGCCATTTTAGACGGAGCATCCGACCGAACCCGACGTGCCTCCTCAGTGCTTTGAAGATGACTTGGGCGGCCTCTTGATCCCGAACATCGCCTCCACCTTGCGGTCCCCCAGCAGCGGCGTCAGGTTGCCCACACCGCCGCTCCTCTGCGGCACACCCGCCATCGGGTGCGCCGGACCTCCTGGGGGGGGGCCCGGAACCCCCTTGGCAGGTTTCCGCCGCCGCTCCATGCCGTCGCCCTCGTCGTCGCTGCCACCCCTGCACATACACATAGAGGGACACGCGGAGCACGGGCACCTTCTTGGGCACTTGCTCTGCGCCTTGAATACCGTATCACGCACACCTCTTTCTGCCTACCTACGGCGGCATGATGTTACAGTGTACGGTTTTCGAAAGAGATAAAGACAGCTCTCCGCCGCTACAACTCCAACCCGGAAAGTACAAGGGCAGCACCAGCAGCGCAAAACCTCTCGTCGTGTGTAATCTCGCGTCTCCTCCCCGCCCCGTCGTGTTCAGCTCTTCAGCACGACCCGCGATTGACCGGCACAGCGCCCCGTCGAAGCTCCTGTCACGCCGGCCCCGCTCCCGACCCCATCCACTCGGCTTGGAAACGGCCCCAAAGACCAAGCAGCCGCCCTCCTCCCTGTCTCCGTCCCGCCCTCCCCCCCGGCTCCTTTCCGCCAATGCGTCAACTTCTCACCTTCCGCCTCCGCCGCCCACACCCGGCGGCGGCACCGCCGTGGGCAGCCCGGCGTTCTTGCCCGACAGCACCACGTACGCGGAGCCCGTCACCTTCTGCACCGCCCGCAGTCGGTCCAGCTCCGCAGAAGGGTCCTCCGTGGTGGCGGCCTTCTTGATGGCGATCTCCTCCGCGTCGCGCTGCATCTGTTTGTCCACCTTGTTCTTACTGGGCTTGATGCCGTGGAAGCTGAGAGGGTGGTTCGCAGAGAGGGATTGCGTTGGATATGACTTGGATACGGCAGCGTCATCGCGGCGAGCGGGGTCGCCGCGCGTTATGACACCAAGAGAAACGTGCGTCCACCACACAGAGCACATCGTGATTTCCACAGGTGCTGCCGTGAGAGCATTCGACTCACGGGCCTTACGCGTGTAGACCGCCGGGTGCCCGATTGTGTACCCCAGGTCCTTCCACTCGCAGTTGTAATGTGCGTGGGCCCCCAATGTGCGCATTGCGCCCTACATCCCCACTACCCCGTGACTTGTAAGACTGGTATCCAAACCTCGCGACCTGGCCCCATACCGCACCCGGGACCCAGGGTGCAGCAGATACTCACGAGTAGCAGATCTGCCGGAAGCGCTCCTTGGGCGTGAGGACGCGGCCGTACTTGTCGCGGACGGTCAGCGCGGCCTCCACGCTGCGCGCCACTCGGTCCTGCTGCCGGCCCCCCGTGAACACGTCGTCCAGGCCCTGCGACGCACACGGGGACACGGGCAATCCGGTGCTCAACACATCGATCACTGACGTCCGGGAGCAAACACAGGCCCTCCAGCTGTGGTTCGAGTCTGGGGCGCGTGCCGGTCCAAAGTGTTCCTTGGGGGAAGGGGCACTTGCTTGCTGAGACAAGATGGAGCCAGCGCACCGTCTGCAGGCACACAGCGGCCTCCCCGATCCATCATACGCACGGTCATGATGTGTCCCGTCAAGACGCCTCTGCAGCGACCGCGTAAGCTGCTGCGTGGTCATGTCGTGTGTGCGACCTAGTCGGGGGTCTAGGGTTCCGCGCCGGGGCATCAATGTATGCAGCCACACGGGGCTCTGATCTTCTGAAAGCACAGGTCCCCTGCCCTACAACCGTGCACCTCGTCAACCGCGGCATGCACCGCCGCCACCGCCGCCAGCACCAACGCCATCTTGATGTGCGCAGAAGCGGGGTCATCGCCCTTGCCCCTCCCCCGCCTGAGTATGATAGGTTCCAACTTCCCAACTCTCCGCACCGAGCCTGCACCCGCACACGACCGCACCTGCACGGCGTTCGGCTTCTTGTCGTTGTTGCGGCCGCTCCACTCCACCTGCTCCTTGAGCGCGCCCTTCTCGTTCAGTAGCCCCAGCGCGCCCGCGAGGCCGCGACCCACGGGTCGCTCGCCCGTTATTCCCACGTCCGCAAGCTCCAGGGGCGTCCGCTCCCTGCCGTCCGGCGCCTCCGAGCCCTCCCGCCCCCGCTTCCGAGACGCGCCGCGTCCGCCGCCGCCGCCCTCCACATCCATATCCTCCGCGGAGACCCACGTGCCGGTCCGGGGCCCCGCAGGCTCCGCGCTCCGCGACCGCCCCCGCGCCGCGGCGTCCTCCGCACCCTCCATCTTCGCGTCGCCGTCGTCGTCAATGTCGCTGCCGTCGCCGTCCGCATAAGCGCCCGGGCGGCCGCCGCTGGACGGCCCGGCGTCGCCGCCGCCGACGCTGGTGGCGCCGCCGTTGCCGTTGGCCGCCGCAGCCGCTGCGGCGGCACCAGCCGCCTTGGCGGCTGCAGACGGCGCGGCCTGCACAGTACGGCGAAGCACAACGCACACATTAACACCAGCCCGTCAACTGTCAAAGTTCGTTTACAAACCTCAACGACACCCATCATGCTATCCTGAGTGTCATGATTAGGCTCCAGGCGTCCCCACGCGACCACGTCAGCATCTTCCCCAGGCCCTGCCAGGACGGTAAAAGCAAAGTTCCATGGAGGACGTAACATTTGATCGGTTACAGCGCCGTGCGAGATTGGCAGATTGCAGACGCCCGGCCCATTCCGGGGTCCCAATCCGACAGGATGCTATACGACACGGTACTGCATCGCAACCGCCGCCGGCCGCCCTCCCTCACCGTGATGTTCCTCACGAACTCCATCGTCTCCGTCAGCACCTCCCCGCCGCCCGGTTCCGCCTTCGCGACGCCGACGTCCGCGAAGAGGGCTCCTGCGGTGCCACCCGGGCGGGATCGAGGACAGCGGAAAGGGCCGTCGGAGAAAGGGACAAAGATGACCTTGGGAGGGGACTCTCAACAAAGGAAGGCCCGAAGCGGAGCCGACCCGGCTCCGCCGCTGCCATGGGTCGTACGTCGAGTGCGGATCACGTTGCATTCGTAGGCAGCCAACACCTCTCTAGGATCCAGCTCGTGTCGGGCATTGCAGGGCCCTGCTTTGCCCTGGCTTGGGCGCTTGGGACTACGGCCGCTCCGTCCACGCCCCAGGCTGCTCACCTATCCCCGTGCCCTTGCCGTCCTGCTGCCGCCGTGCCGCCGCCAGGCGCGCCACCTCATCCACG
The DNA here is from genome assembly GCA_003117195.1 of Eudorina sp. 2006-703-Eu-15. NCBI lineage: Eukaryota > Viridiplantae > Chlorophyta > Chlorophyceae > Chlamydomonadales > Volvocaceae > Eudorina > Eudorina sp. 2006-703-Eu-15. Next base: position 1,322,403 of record BDSI01000009.1, read on the forward strand.
CTGTCGCCCGTGGGACGAGGCCCCGGCTCCCCGCCGTCCTCCTCCATCTCCTCCTCCTTCTTAACCTTGGTCGCCTCTTCCTCCTCTTTCTTCTTCTGCGCCAGCCGCCGCGCCCGCTCCAGAGACTCCCTCAGCTCCCGGTCCGCGTCGTCATCGTCGTCACCGACCGCCGCGCCCGGCGCTGGTGCCGTCACAATCGGCCCCACGCCGCCGCTGCCGCCGCCGGCGGCCGCCCCGGGTTTGGGCTTCTGCTGCGGCCGCAGAAACTGGGAGGCCCAGTTAGCCTTCTCCACTGCCGCCTCGAAGCGCGCCCGCTTCTCCTCCACGGCCGCGCGCGCGGCAGCGTCCTTGGCCGCGGCGGTGGCCGCGCGGTCCGACCGCCGGCCGAGGTCGCCGGCGCCGCCCGCCGCGGCCGCCTCCTCCGCCTGGGCCTCCAGAGTTGCCAGGATGTCGGCCCTGCAGCGGTCGGAAGAACGAGCCCGCTCCCTTCGTTGGTGATGTGGTGATCAAAGGGCGCCCCCAAAGCCAGAAATGCAGTCCAGGTCCGAACATCGAAGCCGCATCTCAGCTGCTGTAGCCGAAGCTGCCATGCTACGAACCCGGCGCGGTTGTGCTAAGCAAGGAAGCCCGCCCGACCCAAAACAGTTGCAAATGCACAATTCCTGTGTTCAATGAGAAGCCCGCCCGAACCCTGTGTATTTGCCTTCCTCGCCATGAGCAAAGCAAGACGGGCCAAAACCTCCCTATACAGGCCACGAGAGGACCCATCGGCGTGCCGAGCCCTGCGACCCTTCGCACGGCCCACGGGAGGGTTTGGGTTTAGGCCCACATGGACCTAAACCAACTCGCCGCGGACATTTCCGTACCTCGGCTTCCCACTCCAGTCTCTTCAGCCACCGCCCTGTCACATGCCCCTCGCAACACCCACCGCAACGGTCACCGCAACGGCCACCGCCCACGCTGCCGCCCACCTCAGCCGCCCCACGTACCCCCTCTGTCGGACCCAACGGGACCCCACTTACCCCTCCTCCGGCTCCACGCTCTTGGCCCTCAACCGCCGCTCGCCCTTGGGCTTCTTCTTCTTGGGCTTGGCGAACGCGGCCATCTCAGCGGGCGTGTAGTAGTCGCTGCCCGCCGCTGGGCCCTTCCCCGTCTCCGCGTCGTCCAGCCGGGCGTTGCCTGCGGGTCGATCGGCCGACGGCGCAAGAGGGAGGCGGGTCAGCAGCAGAGAAGGAATGCGGCGCGCAGGCTGCCTCTTTCCCGCTCTCGGGACATCCCGCACCGGATTGCAACCCGGTGTGTATTGACTGCGCGTTCGTTGGTCGCAAAAGGCAGCAGTGTGCGGCATGCAAAGCGCGTGGCAGGGCCCCGGGGATGCCACACATGCATGACAGCGACCCGATCTCATCCGCGCGGTAACAGGAGGGCGCCAGAGGGATCGGAGGGCGCATGAGGGATGCGCCGCCGTTGGTTGTGCCTCGGTGCTGTGTCGCGTGGCGCGCGCGCTGGCGTACCGCTCAGCTGTGCCCTTTGGCGTGCGCATCGGGCACGCTGGGGCCGGGCTGTGGTGCCGACGGGCACCGGCTGGTGCTGCGGCCCTGGCCGCTCAGACTCACACCACATGCTGTGCGCGCATACGCTCCGCGCGGCTATGCCAGGACGGACCCACTGGGGGGTGTGCGTGTCTGCATTCGTAAACGACTACTGAACCACGAGACATGAAGACGGCGGCGGCATCAGGCGTGTGTGCGTGTTTAGATAAGAGACCCGCCCGACCGTGTTTGCGTGAGTGAGTGGGCGCCCCACTCCGAGCCTTCCTGCAAGTGCAGCCAGCCATTGGGGATCAGCCCTCACACCCCGAGCCGCGCGGCGGAGCGCCGATCCTCCTGCGACTGGTGGGGACTGCATCCCCCGATTCACGCTGAGGAGGCATGTCGTCAGCTGTCGACTGTATACAGCCACGGCGTCCGTGGCTTGCCACGCGCCAGCCTGCGCGCCCGCCCGCCCATGCAAGCGACTGCACGGGCCCGGCCTACCTTCCGCCAGCTTCTTGCGGACCTCCTCCTGGCGCCTCGCCCTGTCCACCTCCAGCCGGCCGCCCGCACCCAGCTGCACCACCACCTCCTCCTCCTCTTCGTCGTACTTGTCAAGCAGCGTCCTTACCTGTCGACGCAGGCACAGACACCGCAAACAGAGAGTCCAATCGTCGCTCCGGCGCCCACCCACAACCATCCAAACCGCTGCCGGGATTCGAAAACTGATTCCTGCTCAACGGTGAAGGTTTGCGCGCGGAGTGCGAGCGATGCGCCCAACACGATCGTAACACACATTCAGCTGCAAGGCGCGCGCTACGATCAGCCGGCATGCTTCGGCCTGGCTCCAAAAACGCGACTTTCTGTCAGTTGTTCATGATGGTGATGTGGACCCCGTGGGTAATGATGTTACAGTGGACCCCAGCCGGCCAGAGGTGTTTGCAACCTCGGGAGAGACGTCCCGCCCTGTCGGGGTCCTCCCGTCTCGTACGCCCCACCTTTCACCTCGCACCGCCATCCCGCCCGGTCCCGCCCGGCCATCCGGTCGCCGCATTGCAAAGCAAGGGGCAACTGACCGCCCCACCACCACCACCACCACCACCACCACCACCCCTCCCGCCCTCGCCCCACCTTGCCGTCCTCCTCCCACAGCGGCTTGGCCTCCTTCTTAGCGGCCTTGAGGGCCTTCCGCCGCCGCTTCTCCTCAGCCTGCAAAGTGGACAGTGCCGGGCCGCCACGGATTAGTGTCTCCTCGCCAGATGCCAGATTTTGCTCCCCGCCCTTTCCTTCCCTTCCATGGCCCTCCAAGTCCTGACCGCCCCCGGCCTACTGCAACACCAGAAGTCGATCGTCCCCGTCCCCGCCATCCCTCCCCACCCGCACCAAGGCCAACGCCAGCGGCCCCACCCCCACCGCCGCACCAGCAACGTGTTCTCCAGCTCGTCATCGTCATTCCGCAGGTCGCCCCGCTCGTCCAGGATCGACTTGTCCGCCAGCGTCACAATCACCGTCTCGCCCTCGCCGACCTCCGTCAGGTCGTGACGAACCTGGCGGGGGGATGAGGACATGGTAAGGCATGTGACGAACCTGGCGGGTGGATAAGAACATGGTAAGACATGGGAGGGCCAAGTGCGAAGGCCGGGTGGGAAAGCCGGCGGGCGAACCGTGTTTTCGCACTGGCGATCTGCCGGCAAAGAGGAAGAGACAGAGAAAGAGAGAGCACAGCCATGCTGACCAGTCCTGCAGGCCGGCAGTGTACGCCATGATGTGGGGGAGAAGCGTCGGTCGGACACATGCCGATCCCAAAAGCCCGCACACGACCGCACGCCGCGACCTTCCCGGCCGATATGACCACCTCGGCATTTTGCCGTCCAACCTGTGACAACTACGTGTCCAAAGTCCATGCATTCACTCCATACGACAACGCACGGACGGGCCCGGTGCCGTAACCCCCTGCCATGCCCTTCGTTTGGTGGTTGCACATCCCCGACCTGACAGCCCCCGGCGGTGACAGCCTCTTCGCAAACGTCAAAGCGGGATCTGACCTCCCGCTTTGCCGTCCGCGCCGCAACGCCGTTGCCAGGCGCCTGTCGGCACCGCTTCGCTGCTGACGAAGCCTGCCCTGCGTCTTTGCTGCCCTGCACCTTTCCCAGTCTGCCTCGCAGTAATCAACGCGCCGGCATTCATTACCTTGAGGCCCTCCAGCTCTGCGGCCCCGCGGCCGTCCTCGTCATCGGAGTCCTGGGCCCGCGTCTGAGGGCAGGAAGGGAAGGGCGTGCAAGACCAGGGCGAACCAGCACCAGAAGCGGGCACAGCTTGGGCGTCGATGTATGCCGCCCAAACGCGGCACGCACTGCTGGACAGCGACCCACACATGGCCAAGTGCGTTGCATGTAATCCAGCCGTAGCCGCACTCGGTGGCCCGGAGGTGGGAAGGGGGATGGGGGTGCACTGCCGACGTCTGCTTGACCGGTGGCGATGGGGGAGACATGGCCAGGGCCCGCCCCGCCCCGCCGGACTCACCCTCCGCCGGCGGTTGCTGGCCCCCCCAGCGCCTGCGGCTGCGGCCTTGCGCGCCTCCTCCCTCCGCTGCTGCTCCAGTACGCGATTCTTCTCCACCCAGGCGGCCATGTCGCCATCCTCATCGTCATCCGCTTCGCCAAGCGTTTTCACCGCTCGCAGCTTTGCCTCGGTGATACGCTTGTCCCGCGCCCTGCGCACGCAGTTTGCGGAAAAAGACAGCGTTGCCCAATCCCCGAGGCCCCGCTGGAGTTGAATTACAAGTTCCCAGCCTTCTTGGCCGCAGTTGCACGTTTGAACCGCGGGCAAGACGCCTTGGTCCCCGGCCCCGCACCCCGGCCCCGTCACTTACGCGTCAATTTTCCGGCGAAGTTCCGCAGCCTGGGATTCAGCCTCTGCACGCTTCTTTGCTTCATGATTCTGCCGCTCCTTCTCTGCTTGGCTGGGCTGCGAGTCCAAGCGAAGCGGCTTGAGGCCCAGGGAGATGCGTAATCTGCGCAGCAGCGCACGATGCTACCAGTTAATGCATAGGGCGAGCTTCCTGAGGTCTTGCTGGGGCCTACTTGTTTGTCTCCTCAATGCTCAAGCTGATTTCGCCACCCGCATCCTGCTCCATTATTTTATGCTACTCGTGACGTACCCCTCAATCAAAAATGTCTTTTAAAGAAGCAGTACAAAATCTAACTGATTTGAAAGAGGAACCCGGAAATTCCCGGAGACACTAACTTGTTGCGCCTGATAACGATGTTCACCTCAGAGACACAGCACCGCACAACTGTGAGTGTTTTCAATAAGCAGTATCAAACCCTGATGTTCAGCAGTTACTAACGTTCAGTCGCTTCAATTGCAAAATGCAGAGTTGTCGTACGCTTCTGTCCACGACGCCAGGCTCTGTAGGCTTACTGATCTGTGACATAATATTGCCCGCATAATATAATTGAACGTCAAGCACTTCCGAAACTGGTGAAAAATGTCGCTCGTGCGTGCACCGCAAGTCTGCAGCATGCAAGCTGCTCCGCTTCCAAAGTCGCTGGTCTTCCGTCCATGCTCTGTACGCACATGTGTGAGCTCTCTGGCTCCCATCGGGCAAAGGTATGCGTCTGTCTCAAGAGCTTGCGTGGCTGGGACGTCACATAGTTGCTCTAGCAGCGCAGCCTATTCCCTTCTTCCCTTCGCTGTAATACAGAGATGGACCCAGCCGCATGTCTGTGGTTTCCTTTGCCAAGGGCGGTAAGGGCGGCAAGGGCGGCAAGGCGGAGACAGCAGTGAAGGAGGAGAAGGGCGGAAAGGCAGCTGCCGGTGGCGTTGACGTTCAAAAGATCTCTGCGGACGCGAAAAAGGACGCGGTAGGTCGCGCGTCGCTGGCGTGGACACTTTTGCTTGCGGACCGCGCGGTCGGTCGTCGTCGGTTGGGGGATCAGTCGGTTAGTCGATCGGTCGATTCTGTCAACCGTCCAAACTTCCCTGTCCCATCAACAGGAGGAGCGCATGAAGAAGTGCCTCAATGTGGTCGCGGACGGCTTCAACACCATCCGCACCGGTCGCGCAAACCCAGCCATCCTGGACAAAATCACGGTGCGTGTACCGGGCTTCCCGGCGATGCGGGCACTTCAGGGGGCTCTGGAACCAGACCACAGGACCCGCAGGCCCCTTCCTTGCCAGGGCCATGCCAGAATGAGCTGACCCATATCTGCAACGAGCAACCTGAATGAGCCCGGGTAATGTGAAGCGGTTGGACGGGGCGCACGGTGCTGGGTCACGGCCATGAGGTGTTTGAGCATGGGTTGTGCAGTCCCCCGCGTTGCAAATCTCTGGGATGAACGGATCCCCCGGCCAGCTCACGCCTGTGTGTCGCGGCGTCAGGCCCACGAGGTCAGCATCGGATTTCATCAACCAGCATGTGGCAGCGGCCGGCAGGGTCAGGGACAGGAACAGTGTGCCAGCGTCAGCCGTCGGGGCGTGCGCCGGTCCAGGACACACCGCCACCGATTTCTGCGCCGCAGCGCGATGGGTCCCGTTGGATGGTTCCCAGGGAAGCGACTGTGGGAGGCGGCCGGTGCGCTGTGTGTCGAGGCTGCGCGCGCACTGCTCCTCCTGCCGGTCCCATAGGCGCGCATTCGTGCTGAGCGTATGGCGGAGAGACAGCTCCGCGACGGGTCCGGGTTGTAAGGGCGCTGCATGGTTGGACTGGGATGCGGGGCTGTACGTGAGGAAGGAACCGGGCGAGCACGACAGTGGAACTGCCTCGAAGGGGACCCCGCCATGATGCACGACGGCGGGCGAGCTTCTGCGACCCCGGGCCCCCAAGCGGTGTTCACGCGCCTGTGGTGGGCGAGTGTTGCTGCGGCTGCTGCCTCTGCGGCTGTCCAGCGCTGCTGTGCTGCATGGCTAGCAGCAGGTGCCACACGAACTACCTATACCCTCGCCCCCACCCCATGTGGTGAGGGCGGAAGGCGCTGCGGATCTGTGAGGCACCTCAGTCCAGCCGGCCGTTTCTCGCCGTAACCGGCTCCGCTTGTGGGGGTTGCCCGGGCGGCCGCCCACCGCGGTGGTCGACCCCGCAGGTGGACTACTTCGGCGCCCCCACGCCGCTGAAGCAGATGGGCGCTGTGACGGTGCCGGACGCCCAGACCCTGATGATCCAGCCGTTCGACCGCAGCACCCTGAAGGACATCGAGCGCGCCATCCAGGAGAGCGATATTGGCATCAACCCCAACAACGATGGAGAGCGCATCCGATTGATCATGCCGCCCATGACGCAGGTGCGGGGGCGGGGGCAGGTGTATATGACGAAACAAACCGCAACGGGCGGGTGTGTGTTTGCAGAGAGCTGGACCGAGAAGCTGCTTAGCCAGGCAGCGGGACTCGGAGCGTTGTGGGGCCGCGGAGTGAAGGGGTTAGGGAAATCAATTGATGTGCATGACAGCGAAACTTTCACTGAGGGCCCTGCCGCCTGTGTTGAGGGGCCGGCCCCGGCGAAGGCCGTGTACATCCAGAAGGCGACAGGCTCTGTCTTGCCTGTCTTGCCCATCTGCAAACACCTCCCAGTGTTTACAGCTGGTGGCCCCACGCCCACGCCACCAACCCACACCCACCCGCGCCACCCACCCACACGCACCCACGCCACGCACCCTAACAGGAGCGCCGCAAGGAGCTGGCCAAGCAGGTGTCCAAGATGACCGAGGAGGGCAAGGTGGCGGTGAGGAACGTGCGGAAGGACGCCATGAAGAAGGTCGACAAGGTGCGGCAGGGAGGGGGCACCGCGCGGCCGTGGTCCAGGGGGGCCACCCGGGAATCCGGGATTTGCCTGCGGCACTGGACAGGCATGGGGGCTCTGGTTCCTGGCAGCCACCCTGGCTCCGATCTCTTTCCGTTTCCCTTCCTCGCCCACCGGTATGTAGATGTGTGTCTGCGCCGCAACACTCCTACTTCCCCTGCGGCATCCCTGCATCGTCTGGGCTCGTCGGGGCTTGACTAGCATTGCCTTCCACACACCTCCGGCCGTTTTTTCTCCCGCCGGCGCCGCGTCCCTCGCCCGTCTGGGCGGGAGGGCTGTGTTATCTCCCCGGGCCCCTGAATCCCCCTCCTCTCTCCCCTCCCCTCGCCCTGCCTTCCTGGGCCCTCTCCCGGTCCAGGTGGAGCTGCCGAAGGACGACAAGAAGGCGCTGGAGGACGACATTCAGAAGCTGACCGACCTGTACGTCAAGAAGCTGGACGACATGGCGAAGGCTAAGACGGAGGAGGTCACTAAGCTGTAGGCAGGTGGCAGCACACACACTGACATGAATGCGTGGATGTGGGGCGGGGACTCCGGGTTGTGCCGTGCGCGAGGGGAGGGATCTGGCGGTGTGGAGCAAGGAGCAGTCGGGGATGTGGGCGGGTGGGGCGCGGGTGCCGGCGGGCTGCCTGTGGGAGCGGCGGCTGGTGATTGAGTTTGTTTGGCGGAGGTGAAGGAGACGTGTGCATCTGCCCCAGAGCCCTCCGACGGCCGGCGGTTGGAAGCGGTTGGACGCGGCGCGGGCGTGGGCGAGGCGCTGGGCCAGTTTGACGACAGGTAGGGCGCGTTGATCGATCCCGCGGGAGTACTGCACGGCGAGAGCGAGCTCACCGAGTCACCGTTGAGTATCTTGAAGCGGCACCTTCCAGTCGGGGCTGCAGGCGGTCGGCGGATGACGGCGCGGCGCCCGGCAATTTTGTTGATGTTGCTTGCTTGTCTGCTGGGTGCACGTGGCGCCGCGATGGCTGCTGACGGGTCGCGGTGTGCGAGCGAGTGTGACTGCCTCGCTCGGCTCTCTGTTAACTCGGGCTGCACACAGCCACACGACGGGTTCTTTGCGTATGGGCAGCTTGCTTCACGCATACCGGCATGGGGGCAACGTTTCTGGGCACTGCTCTGCCCCTTGCATGTCACGCACTCCTGCTGTGCGCGCTGCCTGCCCACGAACAATCACATGACGGTTTCTTCTGCGTACGGCTAGCTTGTCTGGGATGTTAACATGTCGTACATGTCAGGAAAGGACCATGTCCTCAGTGGACATTTCGTGGTGCAAGCCCTGGATGTGACATCCATTGTCACAAGTAAACTACGTTGCTTATTATGCTAAACGCGGCCCTGCGAGCCCCGCGTTTAACAGGAAATACTCAGCGATATGCTGGCTCGTCGACATCTATTACGGTTAGTTTCGCGCATTTCGCGACAAACAATTTATTTCATCCCTACGGATAGCCACAAGGAAAGGGTTGCTTGTTTTGCAGTCCGGCCGAAACAAGGAGGGTGTGTGCGCTCAACTGTAATGCGGCGACAAAGACTTCGTGCTAGGTTTGCAAATACCGCATGCATCAAGCGGCCCTTATCCGCAGTGCCTGATAATAATTTAACAGACACAGGGGTCAGTAAATTCAAGCGGGTTTCCGTGCTGCCTTGATTCCACGTAGATTCTCCATGGATCAGGCAATTTACCAAATTTCTCAGCTACAGTATATAGAACGCAGTGGAAATGGGATAATGGGCTCCGCGGCTGCACACCGCCACTAAAACGGCTTAAACAGGCATACCCAACATAACGCTAACAAGCCTTGCGTTACACATGCATGTTCAAGTCTTACAGTTTGAAAAGTAGCACGTTGTAGTAATCTTCACTCCAAACAAGGCTTGCGAGCATGTACCGCTGTACTGGTCACCACAAAAAACGGTGCAATGGTCATAACAGCTTCACCATTCCAATATAAGAATTTTTATCTTTGGGGAAACATAGGGTAGACAAGGGTGCACATAAATGCACACACCAGGAGTTCCCTGTTGCTTGAACAGACGTCACCAAGCAATATTGTCCCTACAAGGTTCTATGGGCATACTTTTCCATTTATTGTACATTGTTATTGCCTTTGGGGTATGTGCTTGGAGCAAGAGTGCCAAGCCTCCGCTATTACGACCAGATGTCGGAGTTGTCATTCGTGGTGGCCATCCCACCGAGCTGGTGGTTTCGTCGAAAAATGTGAAGGATCTTGCACAAATCTTCACGGTTCCGAAAAGACGCACCATACTGCTTACAGCGTTCTACTTCGACATTTGCAATGGGACCATCACGGAGGAATCCTGGACGCTTCTGTCAAACATTTTCGGTCAATTTCAGAATTTGGGGTTGAGCGACAACTTAATCGCAGTCTGTGCCACGTACGAGCAATGTCTGGACAGTTGGAAGGCAGGCCTGCCAGCCTTCCTAACCCCCTTCGTGTACCATTTCGGCAACGGAAGCTCAACGGATGCTTTGCACGGGCTCGTGACAAAAATCAAATTCCTGGTTGCGGCACAATTTCTTTCTGTAGGGTACGACACGTTCTTCGTGGACTGGGACGTTGGCATCAACCCATTCAGCGAACGAACGCTCTGGAACTTGATCGACACGATACCTCATGACTGGATTGCGCTTTCGGATATGAGCAGTAAGAATTTTTACAAACGGGCAGAGCGAGTTCCGGACGAGGCGTGGGATTGCCCCTTGCGGTACGGCACCAGGCCGAACCCGTGCCTAAGCACGGGCGTGTGGCACGTAAAGGCTTCTGAGTTATCGGTGAGGTTCATGACGGAGGCTTGGAAGAAAAGCTACGAATTGAATGTGTGGGAGCAGGCCATGATGAACGAGCTCGCAACCTTCTGGATGCTGGCATCGACACTCCCTTTCGACGCAAATCGGACAACGTTGCTGTTTAAGGCGTTTCCCGTCCCCGAGGTCGCTAATTTGGTTGTCCTGCGCAAGATCAAGAGCAGGGCGTCCCAGGTGATTCTGATGCACTGCGGCTATATTCATTCCAATGCTAACAAGGTGGCCGAGCTAAAGATAGGCTATGGGGATAGGAGCTTCCTCGCGAAATACAGTGCAACCCAGGCAGTCACCATACGTCCTTCCAGCGAGGATGTAGCACCTGTGGCGGATGTGACTGAGTTGAGATAACAATCAACGCATGGGGCCCACGGGCAACAGCTTGGGCAGGTCGTTACGCGCGGGAAGGCCCGGGTACGACCATCACGTTGGTGTGGTACGAATAAACCTGGTACGGCATGGATCCAGTACGGCATCTGGGGATCAGCGGGAGTGCGGTCGGGTGGTCGGGAGGTGCGGTGGTAGGGGCCGGTGGGCGGGTGGACCTGCCCTCCTGCCCTCCTGTAATATCCCAAATCCTTACTTTACTGTCCAGGCTGCTCATGAATTCCAGCCAGCTGTCTTGTTTGCCTGATGGCGGCGGCCCTGCGCTGCCTGTATGTCTATCTGCTGGCGGTGGTGGTGCGATGTACACTGCTACATGCTACGCCGCGCGCGCTGTAAGGCGCAAAGCCTTACTGGATGGTTGGGGGCTCTACTTGGGTTCCCTATATTGTGAGCATCTGTACGGCTCATTGATTGCCGAACCGGCTTCCACGTGGTGCAGGCGTGCGCGCGCGGGTTTCGATCGATCGATCGATCAAATAAAGAACGGAATAACTAGATCTATCCATCCGCAATTATAACTTCCTCTGTCCAATTGATAATAAGGCGCCGATGCATATACATACGCATCTATGGGTATGGATGGACGGATATGGATGGGATGGATGGGATGGATAGATGACTAGATAGATGCTGCTGCTGCTGCTACTGTAGCTCACTCGCGCAAGCCCGGGGCGACGGGCGGGAGTCTGTAAGCACAATGGCGCAACCCCGGATGGATGACTCGATCGCTCGGGGCTGTAAAAGCCTGGCTTACACTCCCCCTCCCCCTTGAGAACCGAAGCGTCCTCGCCGGTCTATCTGTCGGTGTGCCACGGAGCCTGTACTCTACTCGAGGTAGGGTCATACATCATCAAGCAATACGCACGCACGCAGCATGCGGCAACCTATCTATATTAGACCATGCATGGATGCTTATTATTAATACGAATTGATCGATATGGATGGCGGCGGCTGGCTTGCTCGCGCGTCGACGTACTCGCGTGCTAGCTAGGCACGCGCGCACGCACGCACCAGACGACCCCGGCAGGCTGGATGGAGGTGGATTGATGTATCGCTGGGGCGGGTGCGACAGATATAGGAGCAGCCGGCTCCCTCCCCGCCATGTGATTCGGCGGGTCTGGCGCGGTTTCCAGGAGAGGCAATCCTGGCGCGCTGGTAACCTGCTGGTGTGTTGGCCGGTATGGCTGCGTGAACCCCCCGCGGGTGATGGAGGATGGGTGCGCAGTCCTTGGTAGGGGTTGATGAGATGAGGCGCCTACGAGCGATCTGCGCGGGCGCCTACGAGCGATCTGCGCGGGCATACTTGTGCACACGGCCACACGCATTTATCCGCAATCCCTCCTATTATTCCATTGTTATGCATAGCTACCTTCCTATGGTAGTGCAGTTGTCGGATGGACGGAAGGGCAGGATGGCTAAAGCACAAATAAATCGAGCGGCGAACCAATTGATGGCAAACCTTTAGAGGTTCACGTCTGCTGCGGGCGTGCAACTGAAGGGCTGCATGCTTGCCGACGGACCAAACAACTACAGTTTCACGGCAAAACAAGAATGCTTTAAGCTTGATTTTGATATCTGCTTGACAGACGGATGTGGTAGTGCAGAGGCGTCTAGCGTTACGATAATAATGCAGATGCGGTGACCGCCGTACGTTGCCGGCGGCGGCGCGTACTGCAGGTTGGTTTCGGGGCTACCCTACCTGCTTTACCTTGCTCAATCTATGCACGCCGGTCCAACACACGTATGGCGGGTGGGAGAGCTGCTGTGTGTGGCGAGCACCTGCACGGACGAAACCTCGCCGGCGTACCGTCCTACCCAGGTTGAGACATCGTGGTTGGAACCCTTGGGAGTCCATTCACACGTCTGTCGGAACTCTGAAGCAGTAGTTAACGAAATCGACGGCCCACTGGCGGAGAGTGGTGATGTATGGCGCGCGAGGCGCCGATCGGCCTGTCGCTGGCTCATCAGGAGGTTTGTCGCACCGTCCGATAGATCTGCCATACTGCCAACGAACGCAGCTGCCGCCGGCCCTCTTCAAGCACACATGCAGGCGTGTGTATGTGCAGTTAGGCAACTCAAGTACGACATGTGCAGTACGACAACTCAAGCACCGCCGCCGTCGTGCTTGCGATGCGAGCACAGCAGCAGGCAGCAGCTCGCAGCAGAAGTGGAGGCCGGCGAGTTGATTGGCGGGGCACTTCTGCACTGATGCACGCCCACGCACGCAGGGCTGTGGGCAGCAGTGGGTGGGGCAAGTGGTTGCTTGCCTGCTTGCTTGCAGCCCGAAGCTCACCCGTCAACCTGAGTACCTAATCCATCGACATACAGCTACTTGATTAAGGTGTCAAGGAAATCCTGTCCGTCCGTCCGTCCGTCCGTCCGTCGGCGTCTGTGTCCATCCAACGGCCGCCCGTCCACATCCCACCGCCCCAAGCCTGCATGCCCCCGAACCCGCCGGCCAGTTGATCAGTTGCTGCTGCCTTCACTACTGCTGCCGTACTTCTCCGCCGTGCGCCGCGCGTCGGAACCCGCCGACGCCGCGCCCCCTCCGCCGCCGGCGCCGGCGCCGCCACCCAGGTGCGGCTGCTGCGGGGCGCTGTTTGAGGGCAGGTGCGACAGGTCGGGGAGACCGTGCCGCTTGACGCTGAAGTTGTCGCCGTAGGTCGCCCACCGCCGGCCGCGGCCCTCCTTGGCATACTGGGGCGGCTGCACCTGCGCGCAGGCAGCAGGCAGGCAGGCAGGCAGGCAGGCAGGCAGGCAGGCAGGCAGGCAGGCAGGCAGGCGGCAGGCAGGCAGGCAGGCAGGCAGGCAGGCAGGCAGGCAGGCGCAGGCAGGCAGGCAGGCAGGCAGGCAGGCAGGCAGGCAGGCAGGCAGGCAGGCAGGCAGGCAGGCAGGCAGGCAGGCAGGCAGGCAGGCAGGCAGGCAGGCAGGCAGGCAGGCAGGCAGGCAGGCAGGCAGGCAGGCAGGCAGGCAGGCAGGCAGGCAGGGCAGGCAGGCAGGCAGGCAGGCAGGCAGGCAGGCAGGCAGGCGGGCGGGCCGGCAGGCAGGCAGGCAGGCATGCAGGCAGGCAGGCAGGCGGGCGGGCCGGCGGGCAGGCAGGCAGGCAGGCAGGCAGGCAGGCAGGCAGGCGGGCGGGCCGGCAGGCAGGCAGGCAGGCAGGCAGGCAGGCAGGCAGGCAGGCAGGCAGGCAGGCAGGCAGGCAGGCAGGCAGGAAGGCAGGCAGGCAGGCAGGCAGGCAGGCAGGCAGGCAGGCAGGCAGGCAGGCAGGCAGGCAGGCAGGCAGGCAGGCAGGCAGGCAGGCAGGCAGGCAGGCAGGCAGGCAGGCAGGCAGGCAGGCAGGCAGGCAGGCAGGCAGGCAGGCAGGCGGGCAGGCAGGACGCCGCTGGAAAACTCTCGTGATCCCTTGCTTCTGCTTGCTTGCGTCTCCATACCGCTGCCTCCCTCATTCACGCACTCCCGCATTCACGCACTCCCTCATTCACGCACTCCCTCATTCACGCACTCCCTCATTCACGCACTCCCTCATTCACGCACTCAAATTTACGCTTTTGCAAGGAACACGGAGAAGCAAGGAACAACCACGGAGGAGATTAGACGTACAAGGACGTGCGCGGTAAGGACAAAGAGGCAGCAGGACGCCATCGATGCCGCCAGGAAGTGTGCCCCAACCTCCCAAGGTGTCTGTGGCAGCTGCATCGTACGGCGGGCGGACTCATGACCAGCAGGCGCCCCGCCCCGCCCCGCCCTCTCGCGGCCCACCCCGCCGCAAGCCGCCCTCGTTGGTTGGAAGTGCGTGCTGTCGTCCGTCCTTGCTTGCGGCCCAAGCGCGGGCTGGTAAAGCCCTTTTTGACTGCTGCTGGGCGGTAAATCCATTCATTTTTACGGCGGCTGATTGGACCGTCGCACGCACCTCGTACTCCCATCCCTGTCGGTCGCAGAACGCGATTGCCTCTTCCAATCGGTAGAACTGCAGATTTACCGCGGCCTGCCCCCCGGGCCACAGACAGACGGGACACCGGTGAAAGGGAACGCAAATGCGGACGTTAAAATGGAATTATGGATGTAAACCTAAAGGTGGCGGTGACGTTTGACATTGGAAGGGATCTGCGTTGAACGCGCGCCGGCGCCAAACCCTCGCTCCCAGCCAGTGCCTCCTCAACACACCACCAGCTTGGGTCTCTTATACACACGCACTGCCACGGGCGGGTTTCTCACTCCAACACACAGCCACGCCCCGGGAAACCCGCGCTGCGCAGCCCCCCCTTCCCCTTCCCGCCCCGCGGCACCGTAGCTACCCGCGCTACCCCACCTGGTGTTTGGAGTCCGCGGTGGAGGTCCAGCCGATGAGCGGGTTGATCCACCTTTCCACCGCGTCCAGGTACTCGATGCTCCAGGAGGGGAAGCTCCTGCGGGGCCCAACAGCAACAGCAATAGCAGCAAACGAGGCGACTCGCGCGCCCAAACCACCGTAAAAGCGCTCGCAAGCGTAGGCCTTCTTATGCGGGACTATGATTTGCGCTCCATCTGTGGGAATAATCGGGCATCACCCCCAAGAAAACTGTTGGCCTGACGTACACGCTTGATAACGACCTCCAAGCCTCAAACACCGGAACCCCGAGTGCCTGCCGGCCCCCATCCGACCCGCGCCCCCGTGGCCCCGGCCCCGGCCCCGGCCCCGCGTCTGACGCTCTGGCCCCGGCTCGCTCCCCACCGGTTGAAGGACGTCTTCTGACGTCCCTGCTGCTCGGGGCTCCGCGCGTTGTTGAAGATGAGCACGCGGCGGGGCGCCAGCGCCACATCTTGCAGCCCGCTCACCAGGCCCGCATGGCCAGGATGCAGCGGGGGCGCATCGCCGTCGTCTCCGCGGCGGGACGCCAACTGCATGTTCGAACACACGCGAACAAGGCGACAGGTTGAACATTCACTCAGGTAGCCCGTCATGCATGTTTCAAGGATGAGGGGGGAGAACCGGACGTCATCCCGAACCGTCACGTCACGTGCAGCGAGGGGCAGCACGTTGACTTCCGCCGACACAGGCAGACCGGACCCTGTGACGTGACTTTCGGACATCGCCTGCTGGTTGCCCGGGTGGCTTCTCGGGTTGGTCTGGTTCGATGGAGGTTGGTTTGGTTGGGTTTGGTTTAATTCAACCGCGCGATCATCAGGCCCCACTGTTGGCTGGTGGGCCCGGGTGTGGGTGCCCCGGGCGCGTTGGCATGCCTCCAGGATAGTGAGTCGTAGGTGGTCAAATAACAGATCGGAGATCGCCGATGTAATGTGATCCACTCAAGATCGCCGCTGAGTTCGTAGCCTCCCACTGATGTGGCGTGCCTGATAGAGCGGGTGCAACAAATGCGGCTGACCCACTCACACAAATCCCCCGGGGTAAGCGCCCCATCCAACCGTCCACGCACCGGTCGTCCTGACGTTCAACAGATAGTAACCGTCACAAGGTGTACAAGGTGGTACAACATGTTGGTTTACCTGCTGGGCCAGTCGCAGCACGATGCTGTAATCGGGGCTGCCGCCCGCGGGCCGCGCGGCCTGGACGGCCTGGCCGCCGGCCGCCGCGGTCGGCGGTGCTGCGCGCGGAGGGGGAGAGAAGGGCCCAGGACGTTGCACCCATCCGAGAACTGCTAGCGCGGCCTTGTTTGTGGTCGCAAAGTGCTTTGCAATACCAGCATCGTTTTCGCCTGCGAGTGCTTTGTAACATGCTGTGTTTGCACTACTGTTTCGGAAGCTTATTTGCCTCATAACGCAATTGGGTTTCGGACGCCTCCTGCAGAGCCGAAGTCGATTTAACGTATGGCCTACAAACAGGAATTTCAGACTCACGCGGCGGTGGTGAGCCAGCAGCGCCCGGTGGTGCCGTTTTCGGTGGGCCGGGAGGCGCGCCCTTGCTGGTGGCCTCGGTCGCCTCGCCCGCGATCTTCGTGGTGATAAGTCGCTGAGGCGAGGCCGCAGCAATCTCTGCGCCCCGCGCTGTTGCTGCTCCAAGACCAGTCAGACTACAGACGATGGAAACCTGGAAAGCAGCAGCTGAACAAGCTGAACGCGCAAGCGGCCGCCAGAAGATTCCGGCTGACATAGCGACTGCCGTGACGGCAGCACCGCTCAAAGGAAGCATCTAACAACACTTAAAACTTTGACGTTAAGCTCAAGGTGGCTTCAGAGCTTGACAGGCTCGCATGTTTTGGCATCGACAATGGGGTCAGGCACGCGGCAGTGATGCTATGTGCTGCCGACCCATGGGACGTTTTCCGGCGAGAAAAGAGTACGGGACCGCGGCTCACAGTTTCGTTTCATCCACAAGCGCAACAAATTAGCCAGATGTATTACAATACCTAACTACGTACAGTTGAGGCAGACCAGGTCGCCCACCTGTATCGGTTTGGCTGAACCGTGGCGCATTTGATGGCACAGACGTCGTCGTAACGCTCCGCAACCGGCCTGCGTGCGGCTTGCGACGGGTTACAACCACGCAAGTCGCGGCCATGGGCAGTCCCGCCAGTCGCACCTCGGATTCGGTGACACTCCAGGACCCGTGGCTGGGACCCGCACGCCTGCCTGCGTCCCCGGGGGCCCGCCCGCGGTTCACGCAGCAGCGGCGACGGCGGGGTTCGCGATGAGCTGCATCACGTGTTCACGTCCGGTGATCCCTTTTCGGGGTCCGCTGTAACTAACGTTCATTCATTTATGTCGAGATGGCCTTAGTATGAGACAGCCCTGCCGGGCAGCCGCCTTACCGTCCAGGCGGGGCGCCCCCTTGCCCCGCGGCCGCTTCAGGTCGCAGCGGACACCCACGGGCGCCAGGGGGATCACCGATCAGTACGCACCTGGAGGACCCTTCCGTGCACTTGGATGCGAGGGCATATTCGCTTGTCCAGGAATGGTGCCGGCCGGCCACATGGAAGGGCTGGCGAAGGCGAGTGCTGCTGGCGGCGTTGACTCGTCGCGATCTCGCGAATGCACGGGGTGGGGTGGGATGGGGTGCATTAAGCAAGCAGCAGCTCCCCGGTGCGTCGCGGCAGCTCTCTTGCCTTTCTGGTGCGTTTCTAGGCACCAGGTGGCGAGGGGGGGAAGCCCGCTTCCCCAGTGCCGCCTGGCAGCTGGAACTGTGTGTCAGGAACTGTCGGTGGTTCACAGCTCCACACCTACCTGCACCACCATGCTTCCCGTGAATCGTATGCGCCTTTATTCCCATTCACTCTTAACGCAGTGAATTCGCGATTGCCGTGATCCTCTTACTCTTACCCCGCACGCCTTGCTGCTGGATGGCGCACGCCCGTGCACCACACCCGGGGCCTGCCCAGAAAGCCACCAGCAGCCTAGGCCGCCGGCGGCAGAAGCCCGAACTGCAGCCGCCACCGTCATGATTCGTCATCGGCAGTGTGTCATGAGCACGTAAATATGTAGCCGTCCACCCAACTACGAAGATTGCATGGCCAGCTGTAGTTCGCCAGGCGTGCAGACCCACCGCAATCCCTCGTCAGTTACCGTCAGAGGTTTGTACGGAAGAACTCGCACAGGACTGGGCGGTCGATGCTCCAGATACGGTACCTGCCTCCTGGTCGGAGAATCGAGGCTGGTTTGGCAAACAGTCGCATCTGTAGGTGTCCCTGTTACCTCACTACCGTCAGCTTTTATCCCGTCCCACTGCTGTCATTTGCTGTCATTCAAGACCCGTCCATCCCGATCCGACGGGGTGTAGGCGCATACGGACGACCAACAGAGCAATGAGGTCCGTCCAATGAGGTCCGTCCCGTCGTCCTGAACTGCCCAACCCGTGGTATAGCACGCAACCAAGTTCCAATACTGATTCCGGTAGCGTGCGTCACTGAAATACACATGCGGCTCTTCGTGTGTCGGATCAGATCCATGAACTACAGAGCGCCCGCGGCGCGGTGGATGGCATTGACGGAAGCAGGCAGCAGGCGTCGTACCTGGGCAGCTGCTCCAAGTGGTCCGTCCAAGCACGCGACGCGCCCACGACCCACTCAGCGCCCAGTCTTTGGATCATCTTCTCCGGTGTGGCAAACTCGCTTCATCGGGCCGGTCTGCCAAATTCACCGAAGAACCGATACACCCTTCACAAAGAAGGCTCCTCTTCCAGCCTTCCGGACAGATCGCTTCCCACTTTTACACCTGTGGGGCAATCAACCAATCAGCCAGCACGCATGCCCGCCTCCGCCGCGGTTCGCCCGCTTGCCCCTGGAGAGCTCTCTAGAGTCCCGACCTCATCCCCATCGCCTGTGTCGCCACGGCTACGTTGTACCACACAGACAAACACCCCACCCCACCCCATGGCCACCACATTCGCTCTCGAAAAGGCCGCAGCACCACGACATCCATCCCGAACCGCACACAGCCGCCAGAACTGCACATCGTCCAGTCAAGATTGTGGCACGCGCGTGCTTTGGAGCGTCCTGTTTCTCGAATCTGAGAAACGCAAACATACCTAACAAAAGCAACAGCGCGGCATGTACCGAGCGCGGCTCCAACTGTGAAGTCTGGCCATCTCCACGAATCCAGGTGCCGAATCCCAGAGCCGCACCCTGCTTCCCACTCGCATCTTCTCACGTGTAAAGGCCTTCCAGTTACCCGGTCCCCTCCTACTTTCAGTCCAACCCTGCAGCGTTCGTCCAACTGTCCCCGCGACCGTGACACATTCAATGCCTACAACGCAATCCCTCACGCATACCAGGCACGCGGTTGAGACACAGTCATGCCGTCCTACCCCATCTAAACCCCTTCTCCCGTCTGGTAAAGAGATCCCCCCTCCGACACCTGGCTGATTGTCTTTCTGTCTGCCCAACGACTGTCCCACACCCGCTGAAAACCTGATAACCCGCACTCCATGCTATCGCGGGCCATGCATTATTCACTCGGCACTCTTGCTTGCAACTGGGTTGCGAAGCGCAGCCGAAGCACGCCCGACCGATCGAGACCGATAGCTTAGTTGTTGCTGGCAGCGTCCGCAAAGAAGGACGGCAGCGGCGGGCTGTAGGTCCGCTCACGCTCCCAGGCGATCTGCGCCGCCATGGTAATGACGGAACGGGCGTCGCGCTCGTCCAGCACCGGCCGGTAGAACGGCACCCGTACGACCTCCGGCTCGCGGCCGTTGACCTCCGTACGGATGTACATTCCCAGGTAGTCGACCCACAGCAGCTCCGCGTACAACATCTGCGCGCATAGACATGTACGAATATATTCGTATACAACATCCCGCCGGCGAGCTAAACATGCAACGTTTTGGAGTACAACAGCGCAGGATAGCTCGCAGGCGCGCAGCTGCGGCGGCCCAGGGATGGCATAGCCCCCCCAGATATTACGAAAGGATGTGCGTCAGAGAAGCAAGGACGCCCCAGCAGCAGGCCACGCGTTGCGGGCCACAGACGGCTTCCAGCTCAGCAGCAGCAGGTAGGGCAGCATGCTCCAGAGCAGCACGAAATGCTTGACAGCAGCATGCGCCCCGATTGAATGTCAACCTAACGGTATACCTCCTGCTGTATTCCTATTCCCCGACACATTTCCCTCCCTGCGCCTCCCCTAGCTTCCCTTCCCTGCGCCTCCCCTCGCTTCCCCTTCCTCCCACCCTCTCTCGCCCCGTGCCCGGCTGGGTGCTCATGTGCTCACCTCCGTGAGTGGCACGCCCTGGAAGTCGCTCACTATCCGGTAGATGTCCTCCGCCCGCTCACTGCGGACAGAGCCGGTTGAGCGACACCGGAAGTATCCGGGACGAGATGGGGCCAATCAGGTAGTCATTTGCAGGTTCGGAAGTGGTATACGGTTGAGGCACCCTACCAACCTACCGCTGAGTGGCCTCAGCCGCAGCCTCAGACAAAGCTTGGCCAGCTAGCCCCCATCCTAGCCAGGGGCCACCCCTAGCCAGGTCCCCAGGTGCAACCCAGATGCGCACCCGTTCCAGTTGTTGACCAGTTCCGCAGCGGCCTTCCGCAGCACGTCCGGCTCTGCGGCGGCCAGCTCCTCTCCGCTCACCTCCTGACCTTTGCTGGCCTGTGTAATACAGAAGGTATCCAGACGCGCGGCGTGGACCGAGGTCAGGAAGCGGGATTGGTGGGAGCGCGAGGATGTGAGCCGGCAGGCACAAAGGTTGGGTGAAGGGTTTACGCAGGCACAGGGAGTGCACGGTGCCCCCCACATGTACAACGTGCATCGAAGCGATTGATGCCCTCAGGCCAGTTTGTTTCTATGGTCTGGCCTGAATCTCATCGCCGCATCTATTTCCGAGGCCTTGGCGCGGCGGATGTGACCACGGCAGCGGGCCAAACGCGGCGTCCCCAGACACATTTGCGCAGCTGCCCTCTACCCGGGCCTGTGACACGGCAGCGAGATCCTGAACACATCCGAGTGCGATCTGCGATAATTATCCTACATCCAAGATGTCGCCCGCCGTCAAGCCCCATGCAACGTGCGGCGCCCATTCCACGCGCTGCTTTACCTGGTCGAGGCCGCCGAAGTAGATGCACTTGTCGACATGCAGCTGCGCCGGCGCCGATGCATCCGCCGAAACGTCCACCTTGCCCAAGAGCGTCACGGCCGCGACGGCGCGAGCGGGCTGGCTGATGGGCTGAACCGTCAGGCTGCAGGCCGTGCTGCCGGTGAGGTTGGCCATCTCGGCTGTGGCGCGATCCAGGTGCAGCTGCAGTCGCCCCTGCTTGTCGGTGGTGAAGTTCACAGGAATGCCAACGGGCTGCCCACCCGCGCCGATGGTGCACAGCGTGCCCTCGCTGACAAGGTCAACAATCGTGCGGATGGTTTGAGCCGGCGATGGGAACTTCGCGACAGTCGTCTTGCCATTGCTGTGAACCCCGTTGCCATTGCCGTTGAGCGACGCTGTCGCGCTGCAAGCAGTATGCGCTGTTGAAGGCCGAGCCGGAGTGAAGGGCTGAAGACGGCGCGAGGAGCCCGACCGCAGCAGCTGCTGCTGCACGCGACCAGCTGGAAGCACCGAGCGCTGCATTTCTGTGAAGCAGAATGCGTTGCCTACACGTTTAAGAATTTAAGGGAGCGCGTAAGCTGCTTAATATCCTGTAATGAAATTAGCTCACTCAGTAATTGGCCTAAGGACCCTGTACCGTAGATCAAACAGCAAATTTTACTCAGGCGGCAGCCAGTGTATCAAAGGAAAAAGTATTGCTCAAGGAAGCGCATGTATTTTGGGAAAATCAGCCTGCAGATGCATAAGGCCCGGAGTCGGGAAACCAAAAACCGTCCGCATCTTATTGCGCGTCTAATTCACCGACTAGCAACGAATTTTCGTCTTGCATGTGATCTATAATGCATCGGTACATATGCTAGAATCCCCATGCTTGGTATCAAGTGGGGTTCCCCAACCCCTCCTGCGACATAAACAAGGATTCCTCTCTTACATGTTCCTACAAGTCAGACTTCGTTGACGCTTCGCGCTGATTTGGTTCTTTTGCCAAACCGTCAACGGTGGTTCGTCAATCGCCTGCGAACATAAGAGATGTGGCTTCCGGAATGACAGCGTCTTCAGTTTCGTTTGCATTCGACCATCACTACTTCTATGCAAAACTGGTGCAGTGGCCGCGTGCTGCAAGAAGCCCTAACAAGCGCAGCAGTGTGCTGCCTCACGTAGGCACCGGATATGGGCGTTGTCCCAAACCGGCAGCGTCGCACCTCGCTCGCAGGCCCCAATGAACCCTGATTTCTGCAGCCTGTTTGAAGTGAAGCCGCAAACTGCTGGACACTTTTGGCGCTGCAAGGGATATCTGCTCTGTCGCGCATTAAAGTCTTGTCCGTGGGCGTGGCCGTGGGCAGTGCAGCTGTCACAGGGGCTCCCACTGGGGCGGGCACCCGGCTCCTGCCCAGATGCAGTCCGGTGATGGTGCACAGTCCAGGAGACACGCACACAGCAGCATCCGGGCAGGGGGACCGATGCAAGGACGAACGCACGACGCCTGCTTGTGTTGAGGCACGATGCCGCAAGTGAGTTGAGGAGGTCGCCTCGGTGGGTAGGATAATGCCCCTCCTCGACCTCCGCGCACCTGCGCTGCACATAATCATAGGGCTGCAGTCCAGATCCAGACCCAATTCCAAGTCCATCATACACATAATGGACTTGGACTTGGTTCTGGATCTGGACTGCAGCCCTTATGGCCCGGTCCAGCATGTCAAGCCACGTTGCGCACGAGTGCATCCATGGGATACGGATGGTAGCGCCCGGGGCCACAGAGCAGGTGTCGAGACTGGGTGCAGGGCAGGGAGGCAGGTGCGGCCGGTTGGGGTCCTCCGCAGGAGGCTCTCATCTGCAGGGCCCAGCACGGCGGCCATGCGGGTTTGGGGCGACTCAGCGGGCACGGGTTGGTTGCGTCATTTCGGTCGACACCACCGGTACAGAATGGTGCGCTGTGACGTAAGCCCGCAGGCTTCCGCCTTAGCGTCCGTTTCGCGAATCAACGGGGGGTTTGCACCGACGAGGTCGGCTGGTAAGGGTTGGTACGTGCTGGTACGGCTGGTAAGAGTCGTGTGCGACATTTTGTTGAGGCTACTGTTCGTCAGGGTCCGTATGCCGGCCTTGCCCTGCTTCTGACGCCGCAACTCCTGTCTGCATGTCCGCCCACATCTGCCTGGCCCCTGCCTGGCTCGGATCGAGTCCGATGTAATTGGTTTCGTCGTACTGCTCGCTTGTAATCGCTTGCAACAGCACTTAAACCGGGGAGTCACGACATGCGAACCAAACACGATTTGCCAATCCGCGCCATGACTTAGGAGTGATGCAGACCCTTGCAGACCCTTGGTGTTACGAAAGTGTGAACAAGCAATGACCCCTTTTAAGACGCACACGGATTTAAAGGCATACTTACTTACATTAGGCTGACTTTAGGTCTGACTTTATCTCGTGGCTGCACCGTGCGCATTGGCTGTGGCTGAGGGTTTCCGCTTTCAAAGTTCACAATCCTGCGATTTTCAGGACTCAAAGCACACCCAAGCTCAACCGCTTGTACACGCCTACGCTTTCCAAGCGATGAGCAAGTCACAAAAGAGTGTCGAGGTAAGTACACGATGGCTGCTGTGATGTGCTGTTGTGCCATGCACCGCTCAGTTCAACTCCAGCTGTGCATCCCAGTATGTCAAATAGCTTTTTGTCGTTCTGCTATTCCTTCTGGTCTCCACGAAACAGTACGTGGAGCCGTGCCCAAGGCAAGGGGCCAGCCACCCCCTTGAGCAACCCTCACGCCACGCCTGCGCCAGAATGCTGCTTGGAAATGAACGCCGGCTTCTCTCTGTCGCGTTACCTTGGATAAGTATCTTGCATAAACACGCATACGCTGCATGTCCCAATAACCAGCTGTCCTCACCGCACCCTATCCCCGCCTTACCCCGCCCGACGCCTGGCGCGCGCGCATCCCAGGAGCTGTTTGAGCTCGCAGCGGCCCTGCGCAGCGCCGTCCGCATCAAGGACCGGCGCTACCTGTTCCGCAGCTACCCGCGATGCTTTGTGGGGCAGGAGGCGGTGGCCTGGCTCATCACCGCGGGGGCCGCCACGTCCGCCGCGGAGGCGGTGGCCCTGGGGAACCGGATGCTAGACCTCGGCATATTCCACCACGTGGTGTACGAGCACGTATTCGAGGACGACTACCTCTTCTACAGGTTCGGCCACGGAGCTAACCCGGGCCGCGGGCGGTTGCACGACAGATAATGGAACGCGCCCGGAGCGGGACCGTTGGGATGAAGCTTGCGGTGCAGCGGAGTGGGGCTCTGTGGGTGCGCCCAGCTGCCGTAGGGCTCACTCGGAAGACAGGCCATTGTCCCTGTCATGGTGAAGTCGGGCTGTCGGGGTTCTTCGCAACCGGGGACACGGGTTTTGCATGTGGCGAGCACCCGCCGTCGGAGAGCTTGGGACAGCAAGCACCCACCGAAGCACCCGCCGGACCATCGTCCCACATGCGGTCTGACTTCCTTTGCTCTGTGCAGATTCACGGCCGATGAGGTAATCGACATGACACCGCCTGTGGTTCCAAAGGACGGCAGTCCGTCCGGGCGGCACGCGGCGGTCAAGTCGGCGGCGTTGGTGGAGAAGGCAAGTGGATCAAAGTTTGCGAGGTCCTCATTTTTATTGGCTTCTGCACGCTGTGCTTACTGCCGCGGTCGCGGCCGCGCTACAGTGCGCGACCCGAGATAGACCGCGATTCGATTGAATTTACTCTCATCAAAACGGCTTCGCGGCCTTCAGGTTGGAATATAATTGTATGGTGATGTGGAAGAACAAGCGGAGACGGAAAGGCCCGAAGACGGGAAGGAAAGGCTGCGCGCGAAAAAGTAAAGGTCCAAAGGCGAGTGACCTGCACGCAATTTCATCCTAACAGTGGCGACTCGATTGAGGCACGGCATCGCTCTTGATGTGGGTCAGTCGAATTCAATAGTAGTACCTCTGAAAGCTGTCGAGAAAGGCGGCGAAGTGCGGATCGGCCTGTTGAGTGCCCGGCTTCTCGGCCTGGCCGAGGGAGTCAGGGAGTCGGCGAGCCGTACACGGGAGTCGAGCAGCCCGCGCCTCCTTCGCCCGCGCTCCCCGATCGAACCACTGCAACCAACCAACGAACATCACTGCATCCTCATTCTTGTTCTTTATCCATGAAGCTGAGGGCAGCCATCGCACACGGTATCGTAGCAAGCATTCCCACCCCGTACACTTTTACTGTGTATTCGGGCTGCCGCCGCGGGCACAGCAGCCTCCGCAGCACCTGCCGGTCTGCTCCCTTCCCCCGGCTGCTCTTGATTGCGGTGCGAAATGGGCAAATCGGCATCTGCAGCTTCCGCGAGCTTCTTGGAATGCTTCCTCGCTGTGAGGGCGGTGTTCACCCGGACGGCGGCGTCGGTGCCCCCGGGTAGCCGGCGCCGTCGGAAGGTGTGCGAGAGCTCCACGGTACGAGCAGTCCTGCAGAGCTTCCACCAGGGCTGGCTTTACTTCAATCGACAGAGCGCCCTCCTCGCACGGATCATGTCACCCGTACACACGCGGAACAGACCCCCCCTCCCCGGCCGTCGCCCTTCGTGTATGCGAGTATGCCGCTGCTCATAGAGCAAAGGGGAAAACCTCACCCCGTCCCAGCTGGCAGGCGGACACCCTCAACCCCACCACACGCCATCCCAACCCAAGCCACCGCACTCCCGCCCCACCCCGCCACGCATCCGATTTCCGCGATACGCACACATCCGGGCGTCGAGCGACGATCGGATTCAGCGGGCGCCAAGAAGCCAGCCGCGAACATGTACCGACCCCAGCGGCAGTCGAATGCACGACTGCACGAGTATCCGGGACCGACTTTCACCGGGGCTTTCGATCTCCGGTCACTTGCTGCAAAAACACTGGCATGTTCCGACCGACCTCCAACCGTCACCGTTACCGCACCCTGACCTGCCACAACCACCACCCGCGGCGACCGCGTCCCTGTCCAGGTTCGCGCAGCACAGCCACAGAAGGCCAAAGCCAGTGGCAATGCGGTGAGCACCGCGACGTCTGAGAGCGACGACGTCAGCCTCGCGTCGTCGTCGGGTCGGGGATCAGCGCCGGCGGCGGCGCCAGCTGCGGGCATCACCGCCGCCGTCCCTGTCCCAGCCACGGGCGCCGACGGCCCGAGTCCAACCGGAGGGGTCCCCAGCTGTCTCATCACGGCTGGTGAATCGAAGCAGGAGAGCATGCGGTGGCAGGTGATGGCAGGTGGGTGGTGAGGAAGACGGGAACCGAACCCGGGCCCCGCGGAGAGGAGGCTGACGTGCAAGATACGGTAGGGTGTCGCCGCTGCTCGGGGTGCCACGGGCCGGACACTGCCTCGGGGTTGGGGGCCCTGGCTGCTCGTCTCCTTGACCACCGCAAATTCTCTGAGAGCTTCCTCGCTTCCGCGCTGACTGTGGGACGTGCGATCATTGTCAACGTCCTGAAAGCTGAAGATGCGCCGACCCGCGGGTCATTGCCTTAGCCATGCGCGCTGCGATTAACGTATCTCATCCTCCTCATCCTCCTCATCCTCGGTCCCTGGGCGCCGCAGCCGTTGGCGGCTCGATAGGTAACGGAACCCACACAGCGGATCTCTGGTCCTGGCATCGCGTCTCGAACACCCCTCCGCTAGCCCGACTTTTTTCTTTGAATCTGACCGTTCCCGTACTTGCCGTACGCCTGCGCCCCGCAGGTCATCTCCAACAGCTCCAGGGGCAGTCGACCCACATGCAGCACGCCACCGAGGCCCAGCGTGCCATCGCCGACATCCTGGTTTCGGAGGTTAACCTGCTGCGCGGCCAGGTTTCGGAGCTGCGCAACCACCTAGACCTCGCCCTCCGGACCAACTCCGCCTCCACAGCACACCTAGCACAGCAGATCGCGACACTTCGCCTTCTGTGTCTGGGCCTCTGTGCCTGTGTCGTACATCAGGCACTGCTGAATTGGTTCCGGCCGTGGGCCGCCGCCGCCGCGGCCGCGGGGTTCACTGTGGGCGATGGAAGCAGCAGCACCACCGGCGGCGGTGCTTTTTTTTCTATCGGCGCCTGGAACCAGCCCTGGTGGGGTGCGGCGCTGGCGGTGACGGTGACCGTACTCGGCCTCACGATGTTGCTGACGCAGTGGCGGGCGGCACAGGCAGCTGGAGTGGAGTTCGGCGGATCGCGCCCGCGGGCGATGACACCGTCGGCGACCAGCGCCGAGGGAGGCGGCGCGGCGCCGGCGCCATCGGCGCCGGCTGCGGCCGCCGCCGCCGCCGCCGGCACTGCTCTCCGCGTGCGGAGTTTCTGCCCCGCCAGCCTGGGGTCCTCAAGGGAAGGTGCCCTGCAGCGGAGCTCGGTCAGCTCGGACAGCGCGCTGACGAGAGGCACCGGCGGAGGCACCGGCGGAGGCACCGGCGGAGGCACCGGCGGAGGCACCGGCGGAGGCGGCGGAGGCCTGGCGGCGCTGCTGCGCCGCAGCATCACGACAGACATGCACGTCGGCGGCGACGGCGCCGCGGGCACTTCCCCCGAGTCGGCTTCCTTGTCGCGCCGCACGCGGCAGGTCGCGCGGCTGCTGACGGCGCCCTTGCGGCTGCACCTGAACGCGTCGGGAAGGAAGGCGGTCGGGCGGCGTGCCTCGGAGCTGCAACAGCAGCAGCAGCACCCACTGGTCGGATCCCTGGCCGATGCCTCCGCTGCTGCTGCGGCGGCGGCGGCGGCGGCGGCGGGGGAGGCGGCGGCTGCCCCCGGCCCGGCATGCATCGCCGCCACCTCGGACGGCCTGGTGCACGAAGCCACCTGCTCCCGCTTTGTGTCCGCCGAGTGCTTCGGAGACGGCACCCCCGGCGCCGGCAGCGACATCGCGGCCGCGGCACCGACCGCGCCATCGCCCGCCGCAGTCGCGCCCTCCAGACCAGCGACGACTCCCGGCCTGACCATTCCCACCTTGTCGGACTTTGAAGCCTGGCCGGACGCACCGGTCCTCCTGGCCTTCCACACGGGGTTGGTCCCGGAGCACGGAGCCCGCGTGCCCGGCGCCGCCGCCGTCGACGGAGATCGAAGCTCGGCGGCTATTCGGCGGTCCGCGACCTCAGGCCTCCTCGACAGCGTCCGAGACACCAGCGACGGGTCCTTGTGCGGGCAGCGCGGCAGCACTGGGGCCATGGACGGGGACGTCCTCCGGGATCTTTCTGTCGCCGCCGCCGCCGCCGCCGGGCCCGCCACAACCGCCACAACCGCCAAGCCGCAGGCGAGCAGCTCGGCCAGGTCGTTGCGCCCCGCGGGGCCGGCCAGCCCCAGCCCCAGCCCGGGACTGGTCCGACTGCGGGCAAACGGCGCGGCGCCCATTCGGATTGAGACGGAGCTGTTCAGCGGGGAGCTCTTGATCTTCCTGCGGGGCCTGGCCAGCAGCCCCGAAACCATGTTCAGCGGCAAGAAGCGCATGTCGTGGGTGGCGATGCGGGTGCGTTGGGGCGTTGGGGAGGACGGGAGGAGGATCGCGGAGCTCGCATTCGGCGCTCCGCACTTTGCATCGATTGCGTAGTGCTGCTGCCCGGTTCCGTCTCTGCCTCTGCTGCCCCTGGTACCGCCGCTTCCGCTGACGCTGATGCTGATGCTGATGCTGATGCTGATGCTGATGCTGATGCTGACGCTGATGCTGATGCTGATGCTGATGCTGACTCTGACGCCGTCGCTGCTTCTGCTGCCGGTATCGCCGCTGCCGCTGATGCTGCCGCTGATGCTGACGCTGCCACACGCCCCCTCAGGGTCGCTTCAAGAAGCCAGTGTCCCTGGACTCGTTGGTGACGGGTCAGGAGTTCGCGCGGCCCTTCAAGCAGCTGCCCGCGGTCTGGTTTGTGGAGAAGGTACTGCTGTCCATGGCGCGACAGATCAGCCCCTCTATGCGGGTGGGCCCCCTCAGCGCCCCCGCCATGATGATGCCGCTCATCGCTTCCGCGCAACTGGTCAACGTCAGCAAGCCGGGTGGGTCGATAGACCGAACGACCGTAGACGGTTGACGCCGTTGCAGTGTGGGCCTAGCCGTGTCCATCTTGGCCGTGCGAGTGGCATCCCCCCACGCGAAGTCCTGGAATCTGTGACACACACATGTGCTCAAGAAGGCCCCATTGAGACACCGATCGATCTTCGCGACTGGCGTCGTGGGGCCTTCTGCTTCCCCTCCCGCGGGGCGGCCGCCTCGACAGGGCGCCACTGACCCACGGGTCGCCATGCCATCGACACGCCAACCCGCCCTCCCAGCGCACTCTTTCATTTTCCCTCCCAACGCAGGGGCTTCCTATCTGATCCTATCGCCCGACACCCCCGCAAACCGCGTCGCCCTCCAGGCTCGGAGCTGCCCATCCTGGAGTGCAAGGAGGACGTGCGCCTCTTCAATCCCCGCCTCGCCGTCAAGTCGGGGAGCGCCGGCAGCGGCGCCGACCAGCCCGCCCCGTCGGACGTCCGGCGGCGGCACTTCTCCACGCCGCGCAACCGCGCTGGACTGATGTACGACACAGAGAACATCTGGACATTCCACTTTTGGCAGCAGTTTGTGGATCTGGTGTCGTACAGGCTGGATTTCGGTTACACGTACGACCTGGTCAAGCATCTGGACGGCCAGCCGCTGCAGGTCATGGCCAAGGACGTGGACAGCGGCAAGTGAGTGACTGACCGGGGAGGTGGTCCGGGTTGGGTGCGGCCGTGCGGGAGGGGAGCCGTCCCGGTGCGGGAGGCGGCGATGGCTGGCGTGGTTTGGGGCCCGCATGCCTCTCTTGGCGGTGATGGTGGTGTCCATTTACCTCGGGAGCCGCTGGCCGGCGCAACGGACGCCATTCTGGTCCCTGGCGCAAAGCTACAGAGTTCGCCAACTGCAGCAGACTTTTGCCCGAGAGGCCGAATCGGCCGTGTAGGGTAGTTGGTACGGCATCTCAGGCGCCCCTGTCCTGCTGTCCACGCGCCCGACCGCCGAGGGGGCCTTATGACGCTCCGGCCGCTGCGCCTCGTCGTGACGCCCGTTCGTGTCTGATGCCTTGCGCCGCTGCAGGTACTTGTTCAACGTCCTGGTCTGGAATGAGCGACTGGTGGGCGGCGGCGGTGCGGGCTCCGAAACCATGTCCGACTCGCCGCAGGGCGTGGTGGCGGCAGCGGGTGCGTAGGGGGTCTTGTCCCAGGGAGTGGCGTGGGTGGGGGTGGGGGCGGTTGGCGGCGCGGGGGTGACCTTATTGCCGCGTGAGGGGTGGCGTAGCGTGGTGGAGCAGGCTGGGAAGGTTGCAAATGCCGATGTTGCGATGCAGCGATGCAGCGAGCTGCTAGGCGGGCAGCTGCGATGTGTGGTTGGGGTGGAGAGGGTTGAACCCTATTCTCTTGCATGTGAATGCACCTTATTGCGGGTTTGCGGAGGTCTTGAGGATCGGTCTGCTGAGTCCACTTTGCCTGCGGAAATGATTCGGTTTGATTGATGTTGCGGGTTTCCTTCAAGCGCGGCCGCCGGGGACGGCGGGAGGGTTACCTAGGGCGGATCAGAGGGAGACAGGGCAACAGGGTTGCGAGGGGGGGGCTGCAGCAAGCCCTACAGCAAGCCTGGCCTGTGGTGCCCGTGTGCTGTACGGGGACAAGCTGTCGCATCGGATTGGGCTCCGTCGTTGTCCATGTTCCCGCTGTTATCAAAAACAAGTTTGTGGTGACTGTCCGTACGGTGCCGTAATCGAAAGGATACGCATGTGTTGCAACGTCGCCAAGCCGCCGCCGTTCAGCGCGGCCAGATGCGGCGGTGGCGGGTGGATGGGTGGCTTTGTTATGGTGGAGCTAAGCCCAGGTCAGATCCAGGCTGCCATGGCTTTCGTGTGGAGCGATGGTTGCAATCTCGTTGTTTCTCCGTGTTTTTTATTAATGATGTTGACGTGGACCCCGCGTTGCTGTTGTCCATGCCACGGGGCCCTCCGGGTTATCGACCCAAGGGGGAACGACAAGAAGGATTGGGCAAGAGGATCATACATAGGCAGTGGATCACCGGCCGTATGGGGTCGTCACGACGTGTACGTCGGCTTGTTTGTGCTGAGGGCAATGCGCCGGCGCACCACAATTATTTGCGTTACTCTGGCGCTACTCTGGTGCACGGTAGGCGAGGGGCTGGAGGGCAGCGATGCCGCGAAGAGCGCCATCCGCCCGCACCTCCGCCCTCACTTGGCCTTGCGGTGAGGAAAGGTCGTCGCAGCTTCCCTGGTTCCTTACGTTCAAGGTTGAGCTGTGCGGGCGCGTGAGGCGCGCGGGTGCGGATGTGGTCGATGCATGGGAGACATAACAGGGCAGGCGGCCAAGCTTGTACAGCGACTGTCTATAACAATACGGAGGCCCCGTCGGCTGCGTCCGCGGGCTCAGTCGGGCCCCTGCCCGGGTCCGAGCAGTGTTGCGGTTATGTTTCCAAATCTTTATTCGTTTTGATTAATCATGTTACAGTGGACTCGGCGGGTTTTAATAGGTGACTGCCTCACACGTTTGTTGGACACTTCGCGATACCTTGCTCTCGAGGTTTATGCTCTCGAGGTTTATGGGTCGGTGACGTGTCCACACCGTCATGTTGCGAAGCTGTGTGTCATGCATGTCTCCTCGCTGAGGCCCTGTGGCGGCAGCCAGGTATTCTTTTGGTGTGTATGTAATGTAACCGTTACAAGGTGGACCGTTTTGGTGTGTATGTGCTGGGTGGCAATGGCGGTGCCTGGCTCGTCAGCAACAAGAGGCGGACAGGGCCTTGAAACCAGGGTGCCGTGTGCAATTGTGCCGGCTCCCAAAGCGCGAGGCTCCCAACAGGCACCACCTTGTGCGCAACGATTTCCCCGAGGGTACACCCATACGCCCATGCACCCACATCCTTGCTTGAAGTACGCACGGGACAAGTGAGAATAGCACGTGGTGGAGAGCATTGGCTCCACGCCCACTGCGGCACGGTCGATGCCGACTTCATTCAAGAGTAATAATGTAGGTTCTCACTTCCCACCAGGACCGAAGAAGGGCCCCTTGTCATCCGGGCACCCGTCACGTCCAACAGACAGTCTATCGAGCGAGAGCACACCTCGTCACTCGGTCAGAGTCGCTGCACTTCAACGAGCCCTACACTCAAGTGCTGCTGCGTGGCGTGCACGATCCGCGCCACCATTCGACTTGTGGTCCCTGAGCAAGACAAGATAGCCTCATGGACTGCATTCAGCCTGAGCCGTGTCTTCCCAGTTCATGGGGAGCCTGAATGAATGCCGCCGGCGGTCGCCATGTGCTGTATGCAGCCGGGCGGCTGCTGGCCGTGCCGCCCCCATCCCGCCTCCCTACTCCTGCCCACCCCCCTTAGCAGCATAAGAAGGAAGGAGGTATCGGTGTGTACCCATAAGAAGCGATCAAATGTCACGCACATAAAACTTACTGCTCAGTTTTTTAATACACGCTTCCTGTGAAGCTGTACTCCTCTAACCTAGCGGTTCTATTAAACATACCCACGCCACGGCTAAATACACTACCGCGGGGGGTGCCTTTCCTATCCAAGGACACACCAGCTCGTCCCTAGCCGCCGCAACCCTTTCTCACTACTCCTATTCCTACTCTACCCTTGTGCAGGTCATGTCATGTCGGTCTAATGCATCAGACACACCAGGCCAGGCCGCCCCGCCCCGGCCCTCCCCGCGCACGCAGCCCTAGCGCTGTCTCTGCCTCTCTTCGGTACCCCAAGACCTCGTGGTGTCCCAACACAACAAATATTCCGGTCTTGGTCCCAATCTTACCCCCAAACCCACACTCGTGTCCCAACAACGAGTCCGTCCGAGCAGAATTCGTCCGTCACAAGTTTGGTTCATGTCCCCAACACCAGGTATCCTCGTAATCTACGACGTCAACGGGCTGCGCTGGGTTCGCCCGGTTTCGTTCTTGACATGTGCCTACACCTTCCCCGCCTACACCTTCCTCCTCGCTAGCATATCGCCACACGCCCTACATCCCACAACCCCCCGCGGAGACATCTGTCTGCTCCCCACTGCTTACCGACTCTCCCGCTCGCACCCACAACAACGGCGCAAGCCACTCCAAGAACACTCCAAGGACAGCGCGGCGGGAAGGGATTGCCTTGCGGTCCATGCATCGCACGCTTAATCTACGGCAAGGAATGCCCAGAGCCAGGCCCCTCTCCCGCACTTAACTGTCCCAACACGTCCTTGTTGCCAATCACTCGTCGCTGTCATCAAGCGCAATGGGCTTCTCCGCCGAGCCAGGGGCCGCCGCCGCCGGTGCAATGGTTTTCAGCGCCGTTCCAACCGCGCTTTTGTTCGCGTTGTCGGGCTTGGCTGTCTTGGCGGCCGAGCCACCCAGACGGGCGAACGGCAACGTGCTCTGCTTCTTCAGCCCGGCGGATTTGCCGGCGCCGGCGGCGGCCGCAGGCGCGGCAGCTCCCGCCGCGCCGACCGCGGCCTTGTCCGGCTGCTGCCGCTGAGCAGCGTCCCCAGTGGTCCGTTGGTTGGGGCCCAGGGTTGGGGCCCGCTGCTGGTGCTGCTGCTGGCCCGGGGCGCTGGGCCCTGCGCCGGACGGAAACGTCGGCTGAGTGCGGTCGTGTTGGGTGGGCTTGGCGGCGGGGCCACGCAACGGCGACCCTGAGAGGCGCTGCGCCAGTGCGGTGACGGCTGCCACCGCCATGTTCACCGCCCCCGCCACCGTGACCGGCGTGGGCCCCTTCGGCGCCGCGGCCGCGGCAGTCGCGGGCGCCTTTGCGACGTTGGCTGGCTGCGGCGCGGCGAGCGCTTTGGCCGCAGCCGCAACTGCCGCCGCCGCGCCGTGTGTCGGATGGGTGGTGCCGGCCGCAGCGGCGGCGGGGCCTGCCTCACGAGGCGGCGGCAGAGGTCCGGACGGCCGGGACGGCTTCGCTACTGCCAGCGGCTGCCTGGGGCCAACGCCGTGAGGGGGAGGTGGCCGAAAACACACCTCAGAAAAACGGACTTCAGTCTCGTGGGAGATACATTGGGTGTTGAGCCGCGAGACCAATGCCGCGTGTGTGTTTAATGGCAAACCGCGTGTGTGTTTGTGTATAGGAAGGCAACCCGCCCGAACCAAACCAGCTACCGCTGTACTAACCAAGGTCACCTGCGAACGAAACGCAACAAAACAGCAACGGAAGAAGGGCGCCGTGCGTGCTCGTCGGTTGTCGTGGCAGCGTGCCTTACATGCGAAGGGCATGGCAACGCCCTGCCAGCGCCCGGATGCGCCCATCATGTACCAAATCCCGACACTAAAAGGCAAGGCGGCGTAGGAGATCCGCTCATAGGAGGCCGTGTTTTGGGGGTAAGAGGCCTCGCGCGCCCGCGTGACTGCGTGGCGACACTGCAGCCGGGCCACTCACTTGCCCCCGGCGGCGTTAATCCGGCGGTGGAGCTCCAGAGATGCGTTGATCACCTTGAGCAGCCGCCGGCTGATCGTGCTCACCATCACACGCCACTCGTCCTGCGGGGAAGCATCCGCCGGTGGGAGGGGAAGGAGGGGGGTGCGTGCTCGCTAGAGTGCGTTCACGGCTGGATGATATCGAGAAAATTGACGCGTGGGTGCGTGGGTGGGCCTGGAGTGTACACGGGTGAGGCTATGGGCAACAGCATCCGTCAGGAACGATTTGGGTACGGTGCGTCCACCGCCGGGCACCTCTCGCGCCTTTTCAGCAGATCGACACCCAGCGGTCCACATCCCGGCATTTCCCCGCACAATGCCGCATCGTACAGGGACTTCCCGCCTACAAACCGGCAGGCTGGGACCGCAAGACGGAAGGCAAGGGCCGGCTGGTCTTTCATCTATCAAATGCGACCCTTCCAGAAGTCGGGTTGTGCGCACGTATGAGCTCTAGACTTTATTATGGCTGTCCGAATAGCAGGTACCAACAAGTAAACCCTAACTCAGTTCATGACCCATTCATGGAGCTCCACGTACCGAGGACAGCAACAGTGGTCCGTTGGGACCTGGTGCCCGCGGCGGTGGCGCCGACGGCGCCAGCTTCTCGCCCGCCTCCGCCATGGCTTGGTCGCCTTTGACATGCTCCCGCTTCTCGCCCGCCGGCTTCTCGACCTCCGGCTTCGCCGCCGCTGCTTCCGCCGCCGCGGTTTCCGCGGCATCGCCCGCGCTGCCGCCCGGTGCGGCGCCCTCCTCCGGCTCCGGCTTCCTGGCGACACGCCCCGCCAGGGGTTGCTGCCGGAGCGCGTGCTCCACCGTCCGGCGGGGCACGCCGGGCAGGTAACCCACTTGCGCGGCTGCGACCAGCAGCGCTTCATCGTCCGCCCGACTCCACCAGCTCATGAAAGCGCCGCTCGGCGGCGGCATGTAGCAGGCATGCAGGCCGTTGTAGCCCCCGCTGGCGGACGCCTCGCCGGCGACGGTCTGCTGCAGCGTGGGGCGCATCATGCGCGACAGCTCCTGCATCAACTGGCCGTGCCGCAGGTTCTCCGTGGACTGCTGCAGCAGCCGCCGCAAGGCCGTGGAGCCCGACAGCGCGAAATGAAGCGCCTCCGGCACCTGTCAGACATCCGGACAGAGATGTACCATGCATGTGTGTGTATGTGTATGGGTTTAATGAGAAGTCCGCCCGACCCAAACCATATGTGTGTATGTGTGTGGATGGGTTTTGTGTGTATGTGCTTGTGTGTATGCGCGTGCGTGTTCTGGCAAGAAGAAAGGCAGGACCCGAACCCGACGCAGCCGTGGACATGACACAAGAGACCCACATGCACCGGCTTTCCGTCTCGCGGCTCCGCCTGCGGTAACACACACACACACACACACACACTCACACACACACACACACGGGTTAGCGCCCCCGGCCAGCGTCGGCCCGGCAGATATGTAACGATTCACACACACACACACACACACACACACACACACACACACACACGTAAGTATATTGCTACCTGGGATCGGGCAGGCGGGCGGGTTGCAATTCTAAGCACACACACACACACGTAGAGATACCGCGGTGCTTTCCAGGCCGCGCGAGTGCTCTAGGTCGAGCAAGCGGGGATTCGGCCCCTCACGCCCCTCTCCCTCCCCCGCAAAAGGAGGAGAGTGCTTCGGCGGTCTTTCCGTTAGGGCTGGGTTAGCAGCCCTTGGCCAGCGTCAGGCCCGTTCACATATGTAACAACCACACACACACACATACGTCGGTCCCCAGGATGAAATAGGTCGGGGTGTAGAGGGATGGATCCCTGGACAAGCGGCGGCCTTGGAGGAGCTGCTGGAGCCAAGACTTGGCTTCAAGGAGGCGACTGTGCCTCGGCGGACATATACAGCGCTACTGACAGCGTGTGTACAGTGGAATGAGGAGTGCCTGGCCCCTGGGCCTCTGAATAGTCAGGTGGCTGAAGGACAACAGGATCGCAGCGCTCCTGCAATGATAAGGGTGTACAGGCGCTGGTGTGCGTGCCTGGTGGTAGTCAAATAACGCGGCTGTAGAGCATGCGTCTGGTGGCAGGGGGGCTGTAGGCACCTGGGCTAGTTGAACTGGCTAATGGACTATCAGGTGGACGCAGTCCTGCGACGATTACGGTAGGCGGTGAGTACCCCCCTCGATGGGCGGTACAGTGTGGACTAAGTGGACTACGCCCCTCCTCATCAGAGGAGTGCTTCGGCGGTCTCCCGAATGGGGCGGGTTAGCGCCCCCGGCCAGCGTCGGCCCGGCAGATATGTAACGACACACACACACACACACACACGAGGATTGGACGGGATCCTCGCTTCCCTGTTGACTTGCATCAAGGTCCCTGCCCACGAAGCGGCAGACATGCTTCTCACTCGCGTCCCCGCGCCGCGCTGCCGGGTCTTCCCTGCCTGTCCTCCACCCAGCCACCCAGCGCAGCCCGCTTCACCTTGTCGCGGATCAGCTTGGCGAGCTTCTCCTCGTACTCATCTGGCACATTCGCGGCCTCCGCCGCCGCCGCCGTGGCCGCGGCCCCAGCACCCACAGGAGCCACCCCGCCGAGGCCCGCGGCCGTCCGCGCAGCGACGGTGAAGTCGCCCTCGTCGTCCAGCGGGTCCATCATGGCCGCGATCTCATTCGCGAGGGCCTCCGCGCTGGCCCTCTGCCTCGCGGCCTTGCGCTCCGCAGCCACACCCGCCGCGATGTCGTACAACGCCCACATGGCGCGCCCCGCCGCCTCGACCTCCTCCCGCGTGCGCTTGCAGGGCTGCATCTGCTGGAACAGATCGTCCCATCTGGGTCGCGGCCAACAGCGCAAGGAGAAGGCGGACAAGCACATCAACACGCGCATACATCTCTTAAGGACTGGGCGTGGGTGGTTGCTACGCACGCATGCATTTTCTGAGCAAAGCCACATGCCCCCACACGCAGAGGTTAACTTGTTTGTTGTCGGGCGGGTTCCTCGCTGCAGCGCAGCGCTGCCCCTCGTCCCACCTGTCCGGCCCCAGCGCCACAAGGCGGTCCTCCAGCAACTTGAGGTCCGTCTTGGTCCACGTGCCGGCGGGCGGTCGGCGCCGACCCTGCCCGATAGAGGACAAACATAAGGAAAGCACAAACGTTGCGTGTCTCGCACTCGCACGGGCACACTTTGTATCTCTGTCCGCGACGACCTCCGGCACCGATCGGTGATACCCCTGCCCAACCCTACGACCCTCCACCGCCGCCGCCCCCGCCGCCGCCTCGTCCCGCCGCAACCAACGCACCTTAAACTTCTCACCCGCAGGCCCCGCGCCAGCTTCCTGGCGGCCGCCGTCAGCCGCGGCCTCTGGCGCCTCCGCCTCTGAGGAACCCGCGCGCTTCTTCCGCGACCGCGGCTTGCCCTGCTTGCCCCCCGGATCCGAGCCTTCGCCTTCCTGCCCCTCGCCGGTGCTGCCATCCTGCGCGTCCTGCCCGCTGCCGGCGTCCTTATCATCGCTGCCCGACTCGCTGTCCGACTCGCTGTCGCTGTGCAGCTTTGGGTTGTACCGCTTGTGGTTGAGGTTGTAATTGACCTGCTTCCGCTTGCGGGGGCCCAGGATAACTGGACAATCCGCCGCCGCCTGCACGAGTGTGTACGGTGTACGGCATACGGCGGGAGTTGCGTGTGAGTGCCCACGGAGGCCTGAGGAGCACGCGCTGCGGATGTGCTGATCAGGCCCCAGGGTGGCGGGACCGGCTCGCTCATCCCCGTCCCCGGGTTTCTTTTCTCCTCTCACTTTAAGCCCCCGGTCCGGCACCGGCACCTCCGCCCAGCGCCGACCGGCGGACGCGGGGACAGCCATTCTTCTACCGCAGCGTCTGACACACCTTTCTGAGTTGAGAAGTCAAAAAATAGAGTGCATATAAACATTGTGTCTGTAACTATGTGGTTCAAGAGTCCGCCGATTAGGGGGCGCCTTCCGATGGGACCAGGGGTTATAGAAGAGGAGAAGTTAAGAGGAGGAGGGCCCAGCTGTCGACCACGCTTCCTACCACCCGAGCTCATCCCGTCCGTTTCTCCCTCTTCGCTCGACCCTGTGCGGACCCAAACGCCTTCCCCTTTTGCTTACGCACCTTGGCCGCCTCGTGCGCGGCAACCGCCTCCGGCATCAGCGTGCGCCAGTAGTCCTTGTCCTCGTCATCGGCACCGGCGGAGCCCTCCCGGCTGCCCTTGCGGCGGCGGCCGTCGTCGGCGGCGAAGGTGGCCACCGAGAAGGTGTTTCCCGCCCGGGAGCCGATCTGCCGCTTCTCCGTGCGCCCCTCCAGGATCTGCGCGCGGCCAGCACGTGGCCCCACACATAGCAGGCTAAGCGAGGCGGAAAAAACCGAGGCAGCTAATGTGACGTCCGGATGTGAGACATGGGCATGGCGTGGACCGCCGCGAGCATCTGCATCGTGTGCATCCCCCGCAAACACAGGCAGGGAGGGCCCGGAAGACCGCCCAGTCTGTGACGACGACATCCCGCAAGGAAGGGCAGCTCACTGCCGAGTTACGTTAAGCGGCAGGTGCGGCAACACGCGCGCGAGAGAGTCACAAACCCTCTCCGGGAACGCCATCACAATGCCGTCGCTGGCAGGTGGCAGCACGTTGTCCTCGGCGCGCGCCCCCATCCACACACCCACACAGTATGGGTGGTTCGGTCCGGGTGAATTCGAGAGGCGGATTTCTGATTTAACCACCCACCACCACAGCGGACGACTCCCTTTTGGGCTCGCCTCGGAAGCCACCTCGCCCCACCACCATCCGCAACCCTGTCCATTCACCCCCTAGGCACGCCCCCCCTGTCCCACCTGATTGATGTCCTCACTGGCGAAGGCCTCCCCTTGCCGCGCCCCCGCCTCCATGTCCGCCAGGAGCCCGTGGGCGCCGTGCCGCAGCAGCTCCGTGATGCGCGCCGCGTCGGACTCCGGGTCGGATCCGCCGGAGAAGCCCAAAATGGCCTCATCCAGACCTGCGGAGGGGGCGCCAGCCCGAACCCCGAAAGCACATCCCCGCGAAGCCGGCAGCGGACTTCAGACACAGACAGGACAGGACAGGACAGGATGTGCGCGAGTGAGACAAAGACGTCGGCAAACCGAGGCGCTGCCTGGAGCTGTGACCTATTGGGGACCAGATCATGTCCGTTTGGAGACTGCGGACCCAGGGCCCGTAAGGGGCTAAAAAGAAACATCCCAGACACACCCAGCCCGGCCCGTCAGGGGCGCACCGTATTTGCGACTGGCCGAGTTGAAGAGCGCCATCTCGTACGTGTCGCGGCTGATGAGTCGGTACACCGTCACCTCCTTCTTCTGGCCGATGCGGTGGCAGCGAGCCATGGCTTGCAGGTCGTTCTGTGCGGATGCGGGTGGGGGTGGGGGCCCGCGTGTGCGTGTGCGTAGGTGTGTATGTGTGCGGAAGGGCCGCAGGTCAAAATCAGTCACGTGGCGAAGAGAACTTCAAGGCGACAGCCGGCGCACCGGATAGTCGACGCGCAGGACACACCGCCAAAAAAACCAGCAAGCAGGCGGTTTTTTCCAAATAACCAGCAGCATAAGCCCCAATGAAGCTTCCAGAAGCCATCAACATTACAAGAGACCGCAAGCTAACCAAGGTCCTGGCCACACGCCACCATGTAACCTAACCAAGGTCCTGGCCACACGCCACCATGTAACGTCTTCGGCCGGAAGGACCTGCCTGGGGGTTCCAGTCGCTGTCATAGATGATGCACGTGTCGGCGGCGGTGAGGGTGATGCCCTGGCCGCCCGCGCGCGTGGACAGCAAGAACACAAAGGCGTTCTCATCGCTGGTGTCCTCTGAATGCGGGAGGGGCACACAGGGCGGGAAGGGTATCCACAGGCGCAGGGGCAGGTCGTCAAGGAGTTCCAAGACCACACGCCAATGTCAGCAGCGCGGAACACACACAAAAAGAAGCCCGCCCGCCCGCCCGCCGAAGGAAAGCAACCCCCTGATTCGGGTTGACGGGACCCAACACGGGCCAAACCCAGGAAAGCAGGGGCGGCATCCCGATGGGCATCCGCTGCCACCTGCCCTCCTAGACTTTGTTGCGGCCACCGAGTCCCCTGCCCCGCGCCCGCGTCCGCC
This sequence comes from Eudorina sp. 2006-703-Eu-15, assembly GCA_003117195.1. NCBI lineage: Eukaryota > Viridiplantae > Chlorophyta > Chlorophyceae > Chlamydomonadales > Volvocaceae > Eudorina > Eudorina sp. 2006-703-Eu-15. Next base: position 1,362,927 of record BDSI01000009.1, read on the forward strand.
GGTGGCTGGCCTGACGGCTGGCCCACCCGTCGGGCCACACCTGCTGAGAAGCGGTCAATGGCCTGCTGTCGGTCCCGGCCCTTGATGGTGCCGTCGATGCGCTCCACGGGGAAGCCCTCCGCGTTGCAGTAGTCCTCCAGCACGTTGAGCATGATCACGAACTGGGAGAAGATCAGCACGCGCCGCTTCTGCGAACGTGCCACAACGCGACACCGGACCGGCTACATCGGATCTGCACGTGCGGTAGGCATAAGGGCACCCGCCTAGCGCAGGAGCAAGGTAAGGACACCCGCCTAGCGCAGGAGCAAGGTATGGACACCCGCCAGCACAGGAGCAAGATATGGACACCCGCCTGCACAGGAGCAAGATATGGACACCCGCCTGCACAGGAGCAAGATATGGACACCCGCATGCACAGGAGCAAGATATGGACACCCGCATGCACAGGAGCAAGATATGGACACCCGCATGCACAGGAGCAAGATATGGACACCCGCCTGCACAGGAGCAAGATATGGACACCCGCCTGCACAGGAGCAAGCAGTGTGGTACCATTGGTACTATGGATACCACTGGCAACTTCGAACTGCGCAAGCGGGGCACGGACGCCGCCTCCACGGGTGCGCACCTCCGCGCGCAGTTTGTGCAGCAGCTTGTGCAGCAGCACCATCTTGCCGCTGCCTCGGACCAACAGCTCCAGCTCGGGGCATTTAAACTGCCTCGGCGCGTCGGCGGGCTCCAGCGACCGCTGCATCTCCAGCTTCTCCTTCAAGTCGTCCTCCAGGCCGTCGCACAGCACCTGCCGCACACCAGCCATGACGAGCATATTCTTCACGGCGGGTACCGCGGCCCCTCACGGCGGGTACTCGGACCGGACGGAGCACGCCCCGGCATGCATCGGCGACGTGCCGATTCGCGTGGCCCTCGTATGCACTGATATGCCGCACCCGCACCGAGTCCCGCACCCGTCCACTTTCACACCTCATGGACGAGGCCGTCAGCGCAGTGAATCATGCCATCTAAGAGTACCAGTTCCATTGACAAACCCTTCCTCTCCTCCTATCTCCATCTCTATCTCTCTCTCCTGCTCACCGGATGGCAGCACAGCTTGCGCAGCTCCATGGCCAGGTTGCGCATGGAGGGCAGGTTCTTGGAGGAGTTGCCGCCCAGCAGCGCCCCTATCTGGCCCTCGTACAGCGCCCGGTAGTAGGCCCGCTGGAAGGCCGTGAGCTCCACCCACACCACCACCTCCTCCTTCTGGGGCAGCTCCTCCACGTCCTCCTTCATGCGCCGCAGCAGCACCGGCGCCAGGGCTGTCTGCGGGGGCAGCGGCGGGCGGCGGCGGCGGCGGGCGCCGCACAAGTCATCACGCACTCAACAGTTGATGACGCAGTCGAGCGGGTTTCAACATCCTTTTCATCCCTTCAACGACAGATTCCAACTGGAGCGCGAGATGGCTCTCGTGGGGGTTTCGTCTGAGCATGTGCTTCTCACTCAACCCCCACCTGCAGCGCGCGAATTTGGTCCACGGTGGGAGGGGCTCCCCCCGGCGCGCCGCCGAAGCGGGCCGCGAAGTCCTCGGGGGACGGGTACTCCTCGGGGTCCAGCAGCGAGAGGATCGAGTAGAGCTGCGGCGGGCGGGGGCGAAATTGAAAAGAGAAAGAAACCAGAAACGAATCCGGGCACACCCAGAAACGGGGCGGGCGGCGACAGCACAGCCGCGCACGAGCAGGTTAGTGACTGGGAGGGCTGCGGTCGTTGCGGAGGCCGACGACACACACGGCAGCCCATTTGCGTGTGCCAAACGGCACAACGAGCACGGGACGGCTGTTGATGGATAACATGCCAAGGATTGCCCGCAGCGCTAGGACCCGCGATAGTACCCGGCCGCCCCCGTCCATCCCGCACCTCCATCATGTTGTTCTGCACCGGCGTGCCTGCGCGACAAACCAAACAAGGGGATGATATCGCGAAGACCGAGAAACGGAGCTGCAACCCAACTCAGCTTGAAACCCAACCGACATACGAATATGAGCACCGCAAAAACGGTGCATTCAAGCGCTCGTGCCTTCGCTGCGGGAGAAAATGCTGAACACCATCAGAAGACCCAGCGGACCGGACCTGCCGGGCGTGCCGGACCTAGCATCCTGCATCCCACGCCCCCCAGTCGTCTGTCTGCGCCATATGTGTCGCCCACACGCGCGCCGCCACACCGCCCAGGTTCCCCGCCCCCCGGGATCCACCTGTGAGCAGCAGCAGCCAGTCAATTTCCATCTCCTTCACCGCCGCCCGGGTTGAGCTGTTGAGGCCCTTGAGCCGGTGCGCCTCGTCGAACACCGCGGCGGCCCAGGGGATGGACCTGAGCAAGTGCCGCTCCTGTGGAGAACAAAGGGAGGTGGAGCTTACCCGGGTGACGCATTCTCCTTACCATATCACGTCTATAAAACGTGTGGCTACATTCAAGGGGACGAAAAGGGACGACACATGGCCACGTCGCGTCGCTCACATGGCGCGTCGCCTGGCGGCGGTGCACCCTCAACCAATCACGCCGTACACTGATTCACACGCACCCTGAGCACATTGTCGTACGACACCAGCAGCACATCGAACTTGGTCTCCCTGTCCCGCTTCCTGCTGCCAGGGTTACGGAAGAACTCGTGCTCCACGATCATGGCGCGGTCGGCCCCCGTGCCCGCCAAGAAGACCACGTTCTGCGGCGGGGACGTGGCCGGGGGATGCGGCTTCAAAAGGCGTTGCGCGTTGGCGCCCAGATTGTGAGCCGAGTATTGGGTCAGTTCCGGGAGCTACAGGCCCAACTCCGCAGCAGTACCAAAACGCAAAGTAGGGTCACGCGCCTAGCACCTCGAATCTATACTTTGGGCCCAGGTTCCTTACCAGCGGCAGAAATGCAATGGCGATGGATCATCGAGCGGTGGTCCCGGCCCGCCCCGTCACGCCCATCCCCTATCTATCCATCCACTCTCCTAACAGTACGAGCGCCGTGATGCCGCAGACGTGATCCGTTGGAATCAGGTCGGGGCCAAAGAGGACGGTCGAGCGACAAAGAGGACAGTGCGGAACCCAGTGCACCGGCCGCCCAGTCCGCACCGGGCCAGGGGGGCCCTACGCACCATATCCGTCCAGGTCTGGACCTCCCGCTGCCAGTGGCCCAGAGTGCTGAGCGGTGCGACGATCAAGAAGGGGCCACGCACGCCGCCGACGACGCGCAGCGTCTGCAACGTTGAGATGCTCTGGGCGGTCTTGCCCAGGCCCATCTGGAGGGGAGAGGGCGGAGCGCAGCGGTGGGAAACCCAGGATGCTCCCCCGGGGGGAGTTGGGGCGCGTGGACAGGCACAGACGGGACGAGGGCATATCGGCAGGAGCACATCGGGCTAATGCAGAACCAGCAGAAGGAAGGCGAAGTCACCAGTGAGATGTGAAGGATGACTCCGCTTTCCCCTCCCCCTCTAAGGACACAAGCTTGGGTAGAGTATGGTCGGGTGGACGCATACTGGAGATGACGGCCGCGGGAGCAGCAGCAGCAGCAGTGAGGGGGAGCAAAACAAAGGCGTGACGCGTCGGAAGCTTAGGCTCCTAGGCGCCGGGGCCCACCTCGTCCCCGAGGATGCAGTTGCGGCGCTGGCTGTAGTTGTTCACCATCCAGCGCACGGAGACCTGGTCGAGTGCAGGGGCGGATAACATTCAGGGAATAGAAAGAAAAACACTCAGGGGAGTACGCAAAAGGGGGGATACGCGCGGTATAGGAAATTTGTAGACATATATAAATTTATACTGCGCTGCTGGGAAACGCGGGGTATATCAGGGCATGTATGCAAATGCACCAAAGCACACCAGCTTGTACAAGGACGATCGAGAGGCAAACAATTGGTATGAAAAGCAAACGCCATGCGGCGGCATCCTTCCTCCGCCAGGCGCGTTGCTCAGCGCGCCGGCCAGGCACCCCTCCCAGCTATCTTGATCGCCGCGGGGATGTGTCCCTTTCCATCACGTGACCGCGACGCGCACCTCCTGGTAGTCCCGCAGCGCCCGGCCGTTGCAGAAGGTCGGGATCTGAAAGTCCTTCTTCCGCAGGGCTGCCGAGCTGGCCCCGGCAGCACGCGTGGGGGGCGCGTTCCGCTGCTCAAAGTTCGCGATGGCCGCCTGCGATCACACCGAGACCCAGGACACCAAGGGTTGCAAGAACAGGTCACACCAATGCTCGCGCGCACGCCGCCAGACGGCTGGAGGCACAGCGCATGTCGTCCCGCGCAGTTTACACCCACCTCCGGGCATCCGCAACAGCAAACGGCCGGCTCTGTTCAACGCAGGGTCCGCCCGGGTAGGGGCCGCACCCCACGGCACTTCGCGGATGCGTCAGCGCGCCTCTGCCCGACCATCTGGGAGCCGCGCGGACGGACCCCGAAAACGGACTCACGCCGAGGGCAGGGAGATCGACAAAACATCACTCAATACCACACGGGACATCGACATGGGCATCAAAATAGACGAAACGACGAAAACATCGACCCCCAGCTCCTCCCGACCCGGCGCGCCGACCGCACCTGATCCGGCTCCGAGGTGAGGTCCTCCTCGTACTCCCAGGTGCTGTCCGTGTACTCCAGGCCGCGCCACTTGACCAGGTACTGGCGCGCGGAGCCCTGGCGGCCGCGGGTGACTGTGCGGGTAGCGATGATCCGTTCGGCCTGGCGTGGACGGGTAAGGGTGGCCGACGCGTTTGGTGGGCAGGGCGGCTGCTGGCCACATCGAGGCGCTTAGGATACAGACCCCAAGTGGACTCGTCGCTGCCTCGATTGACTTTTGAGAGAAGCACCGCCATGACTGCAGGGTGGTCGCGGTCGATTGACCGGGCCGTGCACGACCTCGCCCTGGTCTGCCGTTGCAAACAATGGCAAGCCGGCAGGCAGTTACTTTCCTGTCTGTGCGCCGTGCGCTGTGCGTCCGTCTGGGCTTGGCTGTTTTCTGTACTCGCGAGCCAGTCCCCAGCTTGCCCCAGCTCACCTTCAACCAGTCGTCGTCGATCGCCAGCGTCTGGGGCTTGTTGTGGAAGGCCCTCAGGGTCAAGACCTTGTGCTGCTCCAGGTAGGCCCGCGTCACGTACGTTGTGTGGCGGTACGATACCCCTGCGTTGGCAGGTGCCGAAGGTTCAGTGCGCTTTTCACATTTGCAGGCACCCTGCCCCCCCCCCACCCGAGTCGGCCGTAACACTGAGAATGCAAGGTTCCTCTCGAGACTTGCGTTGCGCACTCAGCTTATGTAAATCCTTCGATCCATTGAAAGTTTGGACGTTTGTAAGAATCGCGGTGACCCACGGTTCGGTCATTACCGGTTTGCATGCATGGAGGTCTGCAGTTGACGGATGCGAGTACTGGAGAAGGCAAGCGCGATGTCTCGATGACCCGGGTCCATGGCGACACCGGTCCGAGACGGACCCACTCCAACACCCGACAACTCACCCTCGATTTTAACGTGGTACATGTCCTTCTTTTCGTCGTATGACAGGATTCGCTCCACGGGCCCGTGGCGCTTCTTGGAGCCGGCCCCCTTGGCGTCCACCGTGCCCTCGCCCTTGTCTTCCTTGACCACCTTCTTATCTGACGTCGCGGCCTTGCCCTTGTCCGCTTTGGCCTTGTCCGCTTTCCCGCCCCGCGACTTGCCGTCCTTGAAGCCCGCAGCACGCTGCGCGGTCTTCAGCAGGTTCGACACCTCCCTGCTAACCTTGCCGAGCTTTTGGCCGTCCTCGACCTCCTCCGACTCGCTGCCGCTGCCGTCGCCGGAGCCGCCCTCATCGTCATCGTCATGCACCAGCTGCACATCCGACCCAGAGCTCTCCGCGCTGCCATCGCCGCTGCTGCCGCCCGCCGCCGCACGGCCGCCCTCGTCCTCGTCACCGCTGCCACTAGACGTCTCGGCCTCACTGTCCTCGTCCTCCTCGTCATCGCTGTCGCCCTCGCTCAAGTCCCAGGGGTCAGCATCTTCTGATGATCTCCGGTTCTGTTGTCGGCCGCTTTTCGCGGGCTTGGTCGCAGCGGCTGCCGCACGGGCGCTGCGACGGGCCACGCAGGCACGCGAGGGGCGGTTGCCCCGCGCCGCGGCCCTGTTGCGCACGGGGGCATCATGGCACGGTGGTCAGTAGCGCTGGGCGCAAAACATTGGGCGTGGCTTTGGGAAAAGCGCGCTCGGGAGAGGACTGAGTGCAGGAACATGCTGGTGTGCGAGACGTGCGGGAATCGACGTGGGTCGGGTCTAAAACCCCGTTGGCCTTGGAAGACAGGGTGCGCCTTTCTTCAGCATAAAATCTAAAAGCCGACGTAAGCGGCTTTCCGGCGCTCTCCGTTTCCCCGGCCCTAGCGGCGAGCGTGCGCTGACAACCGTCATTTCTGACCTATTGGCAACCGGCTTCTCCTCCTCCGCGTCCTCCATGTCCTCATCGCCGTCAGCCTCCTCCTCGCGCTCAGACCCGGAGTCGTCCACCATCACCACGTCATCACTGCTACCCTCCGCCTTCGTCGCACGGGCGGCACCGTCGCTGCTGTTCCCGGATTCGTCGTCCTCATCGTCAATCTCGCTCTCGGAGCCGCGCCCCTTGGTTGCGGCTGCGCCCCTGCGGAGCCGCTCGTTGGCCGTCGCCGCGGCCGTCCGCGTGGGTCGGCCGGCTCGGTTCCCGCCAGCGGCCGGCTCGTCGCGGTCGACGCCAGCGGCGTTGCTGATGCGCCGTGCCGCACGCGTGGCTGCTGCCCGGGTCGGACGCCCCTGCGGTTTGGCCTGCTGGCGCGGTGGGGGCCGCTTGCCAGGTCGTGCAAAGGCCACGAAAGCGTTCCCCTCGCCGTCGCTGTCTTCTATCACGTCGCTGTCCTCGGCTGCGGGTGTGGGTGCCTTAACACGCTTGGCAGCGGGTCGATGCGCAGGCTCTTCGCTGCTGTCATCGGCGTCGTCCTCAGTCTGTTCCTCCGACCTGTTTTTGAGGTAGAGGCAAAGGATGGCGGGGTCGTGCGGATTCATGCAGGTTCAAATTGGTGACCCTCCTCGGTGTGGGTCATATTAACGGTCTGGTTTCAGTTCGCACACGGAGAGTCTTACCGCTCTCGTTTTTTGACATTTTCCTTTTCTTTCCTGCCAGCTGGTTTACCGGTGCGTGTGGCACGGCCCGCACCAAGCAGGTCGGCAACGGTCTTTCTCTGCCCAACAGGTTCTCCTGCGTCGTCCTTGTAATTGATAACCTTCTTGCGTTCTCGAAGTATGCGAGTCTCCGCCATGTGACCTGTCTATTGTATAGCTGGCATCAACGTGTTTGCACCGGTCGCGACCGTTAGAAGCACAGGAAAAAGACTACAAGTCAAGCTGTTGAGAACTCATGTAGCCATGCGAAAATGGCATTCCTTGCAACGCATGCACGATGTGGTTCCAAGGATTCGAATTAAATCGCGCCCAAAAGACGCGACAGGCCGACAGCGCATGCATCCGTGATCGCATCCAATCGCCCATGCCCATGTTTACACAATTCACCTTTGATGTCCTGATATGATGACGGTATAACTTGAATACGAGTCTCTGTATGGACCCTAGTTCGTTGCCGCCCTTCGGACATGTCCAGTTCGCGCGAAATGATCTCGTCCTGCGAACGAGTACGCACACATTTCTTCAAAAACCGTTTTCGAAAACCACAAATAGACAACCTGATCGGTTACGAAAGCCTCATCCTCCCCGCAAACGAACGCACCGCCGCACGGTTCGCTGTGTCCGCACTCCATCCTTCATACTCTGTACACACAGTTGTCAAACACCTCACTATCATTTGGCAACACGTGGTGATAACACGGAACCAACATTCAACACAGAGCCACTCCAGTCAGCACTTCGCGAAAAGCCGGATGATCGCCGCTCGGGCGCATCAGTGCAAAACAACGACACATGCCATTTTACCTCAGCTCGCGAAATCGCACCCCTCAGTGCCATCGCAACTCCTGTCAGCACGCAACGCCACGTCCCTTAGAGTGCCCAGATCGGGCAGGTCCCGTATAAGCAAAGCAGGACACGCAGCAGAGCACGCTGAGGATGAAGGATGCACAACAAACGCTGTCCGAAACACAGCTCGGATGAGCTGCAATAAGACACGTCCAGTGCAGGGACAGCGCCACGCGGCCTCGCCCTCTCTATAAGGCCCATAGGTCACCGCTCCTGCATCTGCCCCTCGTCACATCTCCGCCCCATCACCACCGCTGTCACAAAAAGTACCAGCCGCATTCGAATCACGCTGGTTCCACCACCTGCCTGGGGGCTGAACACTGATACATTACACCGCTGATTCCACCACCTCGCAGGCCAGGTCACGGCCACATTACCGGTCACAGCCATCCGGCCAGGCCATATTGCTCTCAAGTCTGTACATGCCGCACTCCTCGCGGGGGCAGGCTGCCTTGTGCTCCCTCACATACACACACCGCCCACTCCTCGTCACGACACCCCTCCCTGCCAACGCTGTGTACAGCACACCTCAACGGTTCACTTTGCCCTCTACAACCATCACGACCTCCACCGCCTCCTCCTCCTCCTCTCCTCTTCCACCACCACCACCAACCCCATCCTCACCTCCTTGCAGACTGCTCCTCGCTTGCGCTCCTGACAGTCGCGTACACGCACATACACACGCCCCATATTGGTGCTCGGTTTGGGTCAGGCGGGTCTCATATCTAAACACGCCCCGGTCGCCGCGGCCGCGGCCGCCGCTCTATCACGCCTTCCAAACCTCATCCCCCACACCACACAATCAGCACAAGCATCACACACCGCCAACTGCTGCTCCACGTCCGTTCCCAGACCTAACGAGCAAGCCCTGGCGTCCCCGGCCACCCCAACCCTCTGCCCAGCCCGCAGCATCCGCCCGACACCTGCCTGGGTTGCAGTTCCAGTGTCAGGGCAGGCCAACCGCTTGTTCCCTCCAATGGCACGGCAGGCCGGTCGCCGTCCTCCCCGCAGTGCCAAGGCAACTTCGTACCAGGTAGGAGCAACGCTGCGCAGCGCCAGACCCCAAGCCGGAGGAGACCTCCCCGACGTACAACCAGGGGGCTTGGGCTTTTGGGAGTGGCCAAGCACGCGAGCCGCACGCGAGGGCGGCCCCCGCCGCCGGGGGGCGTCCGCCCCCGGCCCTTCACCCTGCGCCTCCCCCAGGGCGCCCGCCCCACCACCACCAGCCCAGCTTCCCCTCACGCCCCGAGCACCTGGCCCCCGCCTCCGACCCGCAGGCTCAGCGTCTGCTGCGCTCCGAACACGAACTTGATGGCCCTGGCCGCCAGCCGGCGGCTGAGCTGCGAGACCAGGCCGTTGATGATCTCCACGCTGCCGGGCTGCTCCAGCAGGGCGTTGATGCGCGGCGCGGTGCTGGCGGTCACGGAGCGCAGCCGGACGACGGTGGCCTGCACGTCCGCCGGCGTGATGAGGCCGAAGGGGCCGCTCCCCTGCGACCGCGGTGTTACGGCCAGGCCGTGTGTTACGTTACTACATCATCCTAGGCACTAATCTTATGTCATATCGTAACACCCGAGCGCAGTCCAGCAAGGGCAGGACAGGGTTGGGGCAGGCGGGTGAGGATGAGGAGGGGTCAGGACCCGGGGGAACGGGTTGGATCCCCGGAGAAGGCCATCACGGCATTAAGCAAGCCGCGCAAGAGGCGTCAGCATCGGGACCCTGGGCGGGGGCCTTTGGCAAACAGCGCGTTACACATGGGCCGGCCAGGTCTCTACGGCGACCAGCCCCGCACGCTCGCCTCCAATCCGAGTAGACTTGTTTCGCAAGGTTTATGGAGTGGCCTCTCCTCATGAAACTCTGAACCTCGCCCGCCCAACTCCCACCTGCAGCTGGAGCGGCTCCTGCAGGTTGAGGCGCGAGGAGATGGAGCTGAGCAGCAGCGCCGCCCGCTCCTGCGCCTCCGCCTCCGCGGGCTGCGGCGGCACCAGCGCCTCCGCGATGCCCGAGTCGCCGGTCCTGGGGGGCAGGCAGCCGGGGGGAAGGGAGCAGCCGGAGGGGGCCGCGCGTGAGGGCGCCGCGGGGTAAGACCGGAGCGCGCACCGGGTACCTCCCCCGGTGTACACCGTCACGACAGCACACGGAGCTATCTGGGCCCGTTGGGTCACCCGGTCGGGACAAAGGAAGGGTCCACCACTCCACCTTGCAGCAGTTAAGAAGAATATTGAACAAGGTTGGGGCACCGGCACTCGGCCCCACCCGGCACACCGGCAGCGGTACGGTGGCGCCGCTGCGAGGAGGGGCAGGACGCGGATGCCTGTGGGTAACTGTCGTTCCAACCGGGAACACTCGCTTGAAGTGCTTGTCGTTTTCACAACCCTCTGTGCGCCCGCCTGTGTAGTCATATAGTACGAGCTACGGAGCTAACGCTGGGTCGAGATGCTCGGGCTGAGGGCGGCGCGCCTCCGACCTCTATGACCGCACCCGGGACGAGGGCGCGGACGCGGCGCCGGTGCCCAGTGGCAACAACCGCTGCATCCTGCCATGCGGTCCCACCACACCGATCCACATACCCACCCACCACCACCAACATCCACATCCACATCCACATGAACACGAACACCAACACCAACGGAAAGCGATGGACGCGCCGGTGTAGGTACAGGCGGCGGCGAGGGACTCACTGCTCCTGGATCCGCCGCCGCACGTCCGCTGCCGCCGCGGCGTCGATGACCCTGCCCAGCTCCGCCACCACGGTGGTGCGCACCCCCGCCGCCCCGGGCGACAGCAGCCACTCCGCCAGAAGCCACAGCTGCGTGGGGTCGAAGTCGGTCGACTTGGCGCCCTCCCGCAGCAGGTTCTCGAGGCGGTTCCACCGGAATTGGCCGTCCTGAGCAGAGGGGCGCCCCGGGAGGGAGGGAGGGAGCGAGGAAAAGGGGGCCGTGGATTGGACGGGTGGGTGGGCGGGCGGTGGTGAGGAAGGGTAATTACCGTACGAGGAAGGGTAATTACCGTACGAGGAGCATACCGGAAGAATCTGCAAGCGAAGTCGACCTTGGACAGCCTCCTTGCCCCTGTCCCTGGCCCTCCTGTCAATCAAGACAGCGAACCCTAGCGAAAAATCACCGTCGTACCAGTCTCCTGGCCCCTGGGCCTTCACCCAGTTCTCCACACACCCCCCTTCCCGTCCTGCCCCGCTGCGCTCCCCACCTTGATGATGAGGTCCTCGAAGCTCTCCCGGAGCTCCGGCGCGGGGTCCGTGAGCAGGCGCTTGGCCATGTAAGGGTAGGCCTTGGCGAGCAGTTTGTAGTCGGGGTCGGCCTGCAAGGGCGGGGCGGGGGGGGGGATGAAAAGAATAAAAACCCAGACGGGGCGGGGGCAGGGCGGTGAGGTGCGGTGCCAACGCGGGGCAGGAAGGTCCTCAGTTGAAGACCTTCCTGCCCACCAAGTCCAGCATCCGCACCAGCTCTGTCGACACAACCAACCGTACGGACGCCGTACGGACAGTCGTTGGCCATCGCGGCACCGCGGGCCGCACGCGGCGCTGAGCGCGACCGGTGCCCGTTGCCCGGGCGCAAGGGGGGGTCACGGTGCGCAGCGAGTGCAGAGCGGGCGGTGCAGCGGGCGGCTCGGATGCTCCGGTGACACGTCTCGCCAAGTGGCCTCTCCACGTCTCCCCCTCCTTGTCTCCCCGCCCCTGGCGCCGCCCCTGACACCCGGCCACCTTCCCCCCAGCAGCGCAGTTTGAATATGTCTACCAATTTCCTATACCCCTCTTCCCTCCCACCCGCCCCTCCGGCGCGCCCACCTGCAGCGCCAGCCCCTCCAGCACCGTCAGCGACCGCAGGATGAGCGCGTAGTAGGCCGGCACCCGGAAGGGGAACCTGTGGGTGCATGGGGGGAAGGGGTGGGGAAGGGAGGGTGCAGGGCACGAGGCGGGTAAGAAGGGTGGCGGGGGACAGAGCGTGCGAGCGGAGCGGCAGGCCGTCAGGAAGCGTTAGGGCGGATTGGGTTGGTTGAGTGCGGTAGCCCCATGAATTAGGAGCTGGTTGAAGAAGCGGTCGAAGGCCAAGGTCTGGAAACACACGACGAGCTTCGGCGGTCGCGCCCGATGGGCTGGGCTAGCAGGCCCTGGCCAGCGTTCGGCCGGGCCCGATTGCGGAACTGTTACATCACGCACCCTCCCTCCCTCCCTCTTGCAATCCTGCCCCCGCGGAGTTTCCCTCCCCCTTCCCTGCTGGCCAAGTTGCAGAGATCAGCGCCTGCTTGCCGCCGATCAACCCACCCATTCTCCTTCCCTTCACTCGCGCCCGGTCCGGGCGAGTTGCCTCGCCAGCATCAGCACACACAAGATCGCTGCTACCCCCCCCCCCTCAACCTATAACCATGCCCACCAATTTCCTACACCGCAACTCAACCTCCCGCCCCCACCCTGACCCCACCTGACTGCGGGACCCCGACCCGACCCGACCCGGCCGCGCTCCGGCACACCCACTCGAACAGCACATCTCCCAGCCCGTCCACGATGGCCTTGAAGTTGAGCTGCGACACGGACGAGCCCAGCACGTCGTCGAAGAACACGGCCAGCGCGGGCGCGATGGGCGAGGTGTCCACGGAGGGGTCCATGAACTGCAGCGTGTAGTAGTCCTTGCACATGGCCTCGTAGTCCCTGTTGACCAGGTGCACCACGTGCGCCATGATGGCGTACCGGGCGTACTGCGGCGCCTCGCTCATCATTCCGAAGTCCAGGTACACCAGGTCGCCGGAGCGGGTGGCCAACAGGTTGCCTGAGGGGCGGGGAGGGGGGGGGGTAAATTGAAACGGGGAGGGGGCAAGGAGGGTTAGAAAGAAACAGCCCAGACACACCGGGGCGGGGAGGGGGGCAGGTAATGGGAAGGCGTAGTCAAACTGCGCTGCTGCTGGCAGAGCAAGAGTCCGGGGCGGGGAAGGGGGCATGAGGGTAGGAGGGTGGATGGAGGTGGGCAGGGGGCAGGAGGTGGGGCGGTGTAGTGGTGGAGGAGAGGCGGGGTGGTGGAGCGAGGGGGAGGAGGAAGGGGGCGAGTGGGAGGGGTATAGGAAATTGGTAGGCATATTTGGGGGGTTGGCGCGTTGGGCTGAGCGGAGCGCGAGGGCGGGTGGGTGGAGGGCGGCCGTTTGCGTTGTATGGCGCGCATGCGCGTGTCCGCGGGACGGCTCTCTGCTTGCCGGTCCGGTCCGGTCCGGTCAGTCATTGGGTCAGTCATTGGGTCAGTCATTGGGTCAGTCACTGGGTCAGTCATTGGGTCAGTCACTGGGTCAGTCATTGGGTCAGTCATTGGGTCAGTCATTGGGTCAGTCATTGGGTCAGTCACTGGGTCAGTCATTGGGTCAGTCACTGGGTCAGTCATTGGGTCAGTCACTGGGTCAGTCATTGGGTCAGTCATTGGGTCAGTCATTGGGTCAGTCATTGGGTCAGTCACTGGGTCAGTCATTGGGTCAGTCACTGGGTCAGTCACTGGGTCAGTCACTGGGTCAGTCATTGGGTCAGTCATTGGGTCAGTCATTGGGTCAGTCATTGGGTCAGTCATTGGGTCAGTCATTGGGTCAGTCATTGGGTCAGTCACTGGGTCAGTCACTGGGTCAGTCACTGGGTCAGTCACTGGGTCAGTCACTGGGTCAGTCACTGGGTCAGTCATTGGGTCAGTCACTGGGTCAGTCACTGGGTCAGTCACTGGGTCAGTCATTGGGTCAGTCACTGGGTCAGTCACTGGGTCAGTCATTGGGTCAGTCATTGGGTCAGTCACTGGGTCAGTCACTGGGTCAGTCATTGGGTCAGTCATTGGGTCAGTCACTGGGTCAGTCATTGGGTCAGTCATTGGGTCAGTCATTGGGTCAGTCACTGGGTCAGTCATCGGGTCAGTCATTGGGTCAGTCACTGGGTCAGTCACTGGGTCAGTCACTGGGTCAGTCACTGGGTCAGTCATTGGGTCAGTCACTGGGTCAGTCATTGGGTCAGTCACTGGGTCAGTCATGGTCAGTCATGGGTCAGTCACTGGGTCAGTCATTGGGTCAGTCACTGGGTCAGTCATTGGGTCAGTCATTGGGTCAGTCACTGGGTCAGTCACTGGGTCAGTCATTGGGTCAGTCACTGGGTCAGTCATCGGGTCAGTCATTGGGTCAGTCATTGGGTCAGTCACTGGGTCAGTCACTGGGTCAGTCACTGGGTCAGTCATTGGGTCAGTCACTGGTCAGTCATGGTCAGTCTGGGTCAGTCATTGGTCAGTCACTGGGTCAGTCACTGGGTCAGTCACTGGGTCAGTCATTGGGTCAGTCACTGGGTCAGTCACTGGGTCAGTCACTGGGTCAGTCATGGTCAGTCAGTCACTGGGTCAGTCACTGGGTCAGTCACTGGGTCAGTCACTGGGTCAGTCACTGGGTCAGTCACTGGGTCAGTCATTGGGTCAGTCATTGGGTCAGTCATTGGGTCAGTCATTGGGTCAGTCATTGGGTCAGTCAGTGACCCCGCGGCCTCACCTGGATGGGGGTCTGTACGACGTAGAGCATGAGATGTCCATGCAGCAGTAGCAGTAGCAGCAGTAGCAAACGCCGCAGTCACCAGCGGGTCCAAGATATCCGCACCACGGGCCACAGACGACGAAGCCGGACGGCGAGGGGGTGGAAGGGCGATTGATGTGCGCACACACGGAGCGTGTCATGAGATGGCTTGCAGAGGCCGGGGGTGATAGAAGCCAGGTCGTTCTCGGGCGGCGCGCCGTCCCGTCGGTTCTGAAGCCCTTTGTACGAAGCCCTGTATACGCCTACGACCACTGCCGTTGCTCCCCACCCCACTTCACTTCACTCCCCCCGTCCTTGCTGCCCACCCATTCGCTATGACCCGCTCAACCACCCCACTCCCCCAACCCCCCACGCATTCACATACATCCCCCCCCACCCGCATGGAGTCTACCAATTTCCTATACACCCCCCCCCCCGCCGCCGCACCCGCATGGAAGTATCCGTGCTCCAGCAGCTGCCTCAGTGTGCACTCAATGCCCACGTCCACGAAGTCCACCACGTCCAGCCCCGCCGCCTCCATGGCGGGGCTGTTGGTCAGCTTGACGCCCTCGATCCACTCCATGGTCAGGACCCTGAGGAAGAGGAGGAGGGGGAGGAGGAGGAGGAGGAGGGGAGGAGGAGGAAGAGCGGGGGGTGGTTGCGAGGCCAAACTTGGTGGCTTTTTGCGGTGTCGATGTCTTGATGGACATCCGCGGGAGTCCGACCGGGCGGTGGAGGAGATCGGAAATGGGGTGCGGGCGGAAGGGGGCCAGAACCGGAAGACAGGGACGAGGGGTGGGAGATCGCGGACCGGTCGAGCTGCGGGCTGCAGGGGGACTTGGATGCGGCTCGGATGCGGCTCGGATGGAAGGGGGGGGGTACGTGTGGCGCGGATTTACTCAGGTGGGCGGATGGCAGGGGGGGCAGGGAGGATGGGGCGAGCTGGGTGGAGGGGCCAAGGTGAAGGTCGCTGCGGGGTTCACCTCCGGGTGCCTGAGAACAGGGCCCCACAGGCCCCGACGGTCTCTGCCCCCTCGGGCCCTCCCCAGTCCATCAATTGCAGCCGGCAGCAACGCAACGTAAGCAACCAGGGCCGGCCACAGGGAAGGCAACCTGCCGCCGCAGCCTTACTTCATCTAGTACCCCTCCCCCCCTAAATTTGTACAAGGCTGGCAACTCCATTCATCACACCACAAGTCAGTCCACCACCATAGCACCCCCCCCTACCCCACCCCTAGCCCGAGCCCCCCCACCTACCTGCGCGAGGTGTACTGCCAGTAGATCTTGGGCGTGCGCACCCGGGGCATGGTGCCGTACAGCGCCTGGAAGCGCTCGCAGTTGTGGCCCTCCTGTGTAGGTGCCAGTGCAGGGGGGGTCGGCCAGGGGGGAAGGGCGCGGGGTGGGGGCGCGACGGGGAGGGCGGGGCGGGGCGAGGCGGGAATGATCGGGCGACTGCGACCGGGAGCAAGCAAGCCCGGGAGGGAGCAAGCAAGCCGGAACGACCAGCGCCGGTGCAGCGCGGGCGGGCCCCCCGTGGACCGACCGCCCCGGCGCCCTCACTCGCAGATGAGCCCTGCGCCACCACATACACCCTGTATGGTCAAGTCCCCCAGACCTCACCTGACAGCCGGCACAATTCATCGGTACCTACCCATTCCCTGTACCCCTCCCCGTTTCCCACCCCCGCCGCCACCCTCAGGCCTCTTCCCCGCCCGCCTCAGGCCGCTCCCCCACCAACCCACCTGCACGTAGTCCAGCTCCGCAAACAGCCGCCCCGCGAACTCATCCACCAGGGGCACCAGAGGCTGGCTGATCTGCAGCGCCGGGGGGGGAGGGCAGGCAGGGTGGACAAGGAGGAGAGTCAAGGAGGAAGGACGGCAGCCGAACGGGGGGCCCCGGGTGGCATTTCGAACGTCTCGTAAGGTAGTGTGAGAAATGAGTAATAAACCAACACTAGAGGTCAGGTAGGACCCGGGCAGGTTCCAACCTCGGGGTTCCGTGCCAGATGGGGAGAGCAACGCTTGGCACCTCCCCCGGCCTCTACGCCCCGCATCGACACCACCTCGGCCCTGGCCTCTCTCCCCGCACCACCACCGGCCCCTGCTGGGCCCTTCCCGAGGGGCCGCTAGGCGAGGGTGTGGGTGCGCCCCCCGGCCGCCCTGGCCCCGTCGCTCTGACAGCAGCGCAGTTTGAACATGTCTACCAATTTCCTGTATCCCCCCGCAGCCGCCCCACCTGCGGCAGCCGCTGGTCCACCACCGACATGAGCCGCCTCAGCAGCAACATGTCCACCGCGATGGTCTCCCCGATGTTGGGCCGCTGCACCTTGACCGCCACGTCGGTGCCGTCCTGCAGCCGCGCGCGGTACACCTGTGGGGTGGAGGAGGTGGGGGAAGGAAGGGGAGGGCGCGGAGAGACGGCAGCGGCAGTTTGTTTTGGGGGTAGGGGGGTAGGTTGAGAGGTTGGGAAACGGGGGGGGGGTCATGGGGGGTGACTTCGGCAACGACGACTGCGAGAGCAACGAAACAGGGTCCAGTCTTCAGCACCAGCGGAACCCCCCGCCCCCGCGGCCCCCCGCGGGCCCCCCCTCCAGCTCGCCCACCTGGCCCAGGCTGGCCGCCGCCACGGGCTGCTCGCTCATCTCCGTGAACAGCTCCGTCACGGGCTGGCCCAGCTCCTCCTCGATCACCTGCACGGCGCAGCGGCGGCACAGGTCAAACGTGCACCAGGTGACGAGAACCGCGCCGCTAGACAGTATGGCGCCCACATGCACGTGTGTTTAGATGAGAGACCCGCGTGTGTGTTTCGCGAGGAACCCGCCCGCGTGTGTTTAGAATTGCAGCCCGCCCGCGTGTGTGTATGTGGAAGCGGGATGTGGTGGGGGGTTCAGGGCATTGGTGGACATAAGTTTAGGGGGGGCTTAGTTCAAAAGAGCTAAGGGGGCTGTTGCAAAAAGTGCTGGACGACCGTACGACCCGAACCAGTTGCAAGATACTTGTAGCATGTTTGCGTTTTCGCGCATATGTATTCAGCGAGGAACCCGCCCGAACCACCCGCACATGTAGTAGTACCGTTACAGTGTGGATAGGCTTCCGTGCCCTGTCTAAGGGTTTATGTCGCGGATTACATGTGTAATACGGTATGGGGGTGACTGGGTGGACGGGTGGGTCCACTTCCTCCCTCTCTCTCTCCCCAGAGACAGCCTCCCTGGCAGCCCAGCTCGCCGCGCGGGCCCGTCCAGGGCCGACGGCCGCGGGCGATGACGCCATGTGCTGAGCTCCGCCGCGGTCGAGATCTCGACCTGCCGTTCCCCACGTCGCGTCCCCGAGCCGGCGCTGACCCACCGATCCACCGCCACACCCCACCTGGCCCCACGTTACATGTCCGCACCGGGTCTGTGCCCTGGCCCTGATCCTTACGCGGCTTCCATGTGGCTGCTAACCCGCTACGGTACGCCTCCACCCCCGCGCCCAACCCCGCCGCCGCCGCCGCCCCGCCGCAGGGGCCCCGCCGATGCGCCGCACCGACGCACCGCGAATGCGATCTCGTTGGGGAAGGAGGGCAGGCGGTCCTGCAGCTCCGCCAGGGCCTCCAGGTAGGTGCGCGGCAGCAGGTCGGGCCGGGCGGACAAGGCCTGGCCGATCTTCACCAGGGCCGGCCTGTGGGAAGGGGGGAGGTGCACACACACGCCGTAAGGACCAGGATCTCAGGGACTGAACTGCAGGGCCGGGCCCCCCTCATCGCCCCGGAGCCCACCCATCCAACCATCAGCTAAAGGGGAGCGGCTGGCGAGCCAGTGTCACCCTGTCAAGGGGGTTCTCGTCACACCCATCTGGGTCTCGTCCAGTCCGCCCGGGGAGTGGCTCCTGTAGGCGCTCTGCCGCAAACCCCACGGCCGTTCCCCCACCCCCCACTATCCCCCCCGCCCCGCACCGCCATCCCGCGCCGCCGCCCCACACCCACCCCAGCTTGCCCAGCAGCGTCCGTAGCTCCTTGGCGCGTGTGGGCATGTTGCTCTCAAACTGCCCCAGCGCGTAGTCCCGCGCCACCGCCGCCATGAAGCCGCCCAGCGAGGCGGAGACCTGGCGCAGCGATTCCAACCGGCGGCGGGGTGCGACAGGGGCTGGGAACCGGGACCGGGACACACGAGGTGTGTCCCCCCGGGGGCGGGGAGGGAAGGGGGGAGGAGCTGGCCCAGCCCTTGCAGCAAAATATGCCGCGCGGCGATGGCGCTTGCGTGCAAAGACCGTGAGTGCAACCCACAGCCCCTGGCCAGCGTCATGCCCAGATCGAGACGCAACAGAACACACACGGTGTGTGTCTCTCGCTATATACACACGGTGTGCACAGCACACACGTGCAGGCGCAGGCGCGCTGGCGCACCTGCACCGCCCGCGCGTAGACCTGCGGCCATCGCCTGTTGAGGACCGCCGCCAGCCGGTCCGGGTCGTAGTTCATGCCCATCTCTTTGAGCAGCATCGGCATTTCCGGAGTCAGGGAGTCCAGCTCCATGGCTTGGACCTGGGGTAGAGAACCAGCGAGGCACCCGGGGGCGACAGCGGTGGCATCGGGTTAGCCCAGCAGCAAAGGGGGGCCGCGTGTCAGCTGCGCCCCAGCAGCGTCACGTGTCCGCCGCCTCCACACACGGAGGTAAGGACACGCGACTTGCCGGATTGGCTTGGGGAGGCGCTCGCCGCCGCGGACGCAACGTGCTAGTGCTTACACGGCCAGCTGGTGCCCCTTCTGATCCGTTTCCAGGGCTGCGCGCGTTACCAGGGCTGCGGCCACCTTACTCCCCGCCCTTGGCTTCTGCTGCGCGGCCGATTAACGAACGACCCAGATCAACAGCGCGCATTCGCTGCTGCAGGACGCCTCCCCCCAGGAAGGCGTACCAGCAATCCTGAAGACAGAGCGCCCCCCATGCCCATCAGTGAGACACGGCGTTCTCCGGCGCGTGGGCAAGGGGCCTCCATGGCGCCACCATTTCAAAGCACTGCTCCGACTGGCGAGGCTGTCACCCAAGTCCGAGCGCCCTCAGCCCCGCGCTCACCCACTCCCGTTGCGCTGCCTCCGAGTAGAACCAGTCAGTGCTCTCCGTGTTGCTCCGTGGAGGCACCAGCTGCTCCTCGGGACGCACGAAGCCGCCCTTGGCCGCCTTGCTGCCGTCCGTCACCGGGCGGCCTGACGATGAAGGTGGCTGTTCTTTCGTCGCGGCCACAACCGAGACTGACGTGGCATGTGTGCAAACCCGGCGCTGTGGATGGTGGTGCACATGCTGGACCTTGCGCTGGCCCAAGGACTCGCCACGTGTGTTCGTCACAGGAGAGCGAAGAGGGACGGTCATTGAGCTCCTTAGCTGCTTGCCTAGCCCGGTGTTGTTACTTTAAATTGAGTTCAAGTCTTTGGTTGGTAGCAAAAAGGATTGCAGGTATCTCAGCAGCAAGGAAACGAGTGGTGCCCAAGCACCTAACAAAAGTTGAGGTAGACGCACAAACCGGTTGATATAGGCTATGAGCAGCTATTATTATAACACCACACACAGCCAGAAGCCAAACGAAGACAATGCTCGTTGCGCCAGGAACGAAATGTTCTTAACACTTACGGTTGCAGTCAGCACAGGATGCGCCACATCAACTGCACCAAGCAACTAGCGTTTCACACCTTGGCACACTGTGTGGAATAAACTCTGTCGATGAGAGGTTTCTTTCCGTTATTTTCCGTACGATTGGTCGCCCGAAATCGGTAGTCGACAAGGATCTCAAGACCCAGACAGCAAATGTGCACACACCTAGCGCTGCTTGCATTCTTCTGCAAGCGACTGCGGAATCCTCCACGGTGATGCAACACGTACAATCTAACGCAAGCAGTACGGTACGTTCCCACAGGCGTTTCCCAGCACCGTGCACGCACCGCGCACGCACCCCGCCTTGCTGCTTTCGCACGGTGCTGCAAGAGCCACGCACCTCTACCTAGTTGGTGGTGTCTGCTGTGCGAGACCGATCTGTTGCACTATCCACACCCTGCTGCACGGTGCCGCACAGTGCGTATGCGCATCTGGCCGATCTGAAGAACCAACAGTCCCGTCCAAACTACCGGACACCACAAGCAAAGCTCGTTTCAACAACCACACCACCCAGGGACACCAAGCCCTCCTCTCACATCCTTACTGCATGTCTTCATTCGTTGATCTGGCCTCTGCCCACTCGCTGCACCACGCGCTCCACCCCCTCCCCTACCTCCTCCCAATCCTCATTCCCATCCCCATCTCCATCCCTTGCGCCACACTCCTGCCAGATCACCTTCCGGTCACGACCATGCCTACTTGGAAACGGCCTCATGTCCACCGCCCACAGCGCCACCCCGATGCGACTTGGGAGATGCCCCGCGACTTGGGCACCTGCACCCCTACCACTGCTTCCAATCTCTGGTTTCAAATCGCCTGTCGCCTGAAACAACGTCCGACGCTCCAACCTCGCCCATCTGCGCTCTCCACGTGGCGAGATCCGGTGCCTCGCGGCCTACATCCGCTTCGCCTGCGCATACGCGGCCTTCTCGTCGTCGTCCTCCGGCACGTACTTGAACGCTGCGCGCATCGCGAGCGCCAGCGACAGCGCGATGCAGAACATCTTGACCACCAACAGTGTGTGCGTCGCCACGATGAGGCCCAGCAGCCACGCCATCACCGCCACCGCAAACGCCAGGTCGTCCAGGTGGTTAATCATGACAATCGCGAGGACCATGGCCACCAGCAGCAGCCCCAGGGAGGGGTTCACCGCCGCCTCGAAGTTCAGGCGCGCCACGCCCATGCCCACGGCGGCCAGGTCAGACGTGACGCGCGCGGCGCATAGCCCCGCGGAGAGGGACGTCGGCAGCCGGAACAGCGTGTAGGCGGTGGCCCAGCGCGTGCCTGGCGCGTACGACGGCGGCAGGTTGGGATCGCAATGTAGGGGCGACCGGACGATGAGGGCGCGCGCTCAGCATATGTTCTTTGAGCGCCCTGGCTCATGCGGGGTGTCAGCTCAGCGGGAGGTTGGTCGGCCGATGCCAGCCACGGCGGCGCTCGTGTCCAATAGTGTCAATAGTGGCGACCTACCAGGTCCGTGCGGGGCCCAGACACCCCATGTCGCCATAGCTCTTGAAGGGTGAGGGCAGTGCGATCCTGCCTTCAGCGAGGCTGGAAGGAAGGGGCAATCACGGTACGTACGACCATGCCTCACCCCGGCAGGATCGCAACCTTCCATGGCATGGCCGCACCTGTCCGCAGCAGGGTCCTATCCGCGTCCCTCATGGCACGGTCCACCCGCGCCACGCGAACCATGAGCGGGTGCAGCCGGCGCAGGCACCCGTACAGCGCCAAGAAGCCGGCAAGGCTGCCGCCGAGTGAGGTCGCGATAAGGGCAAAGGGGCTGCTGCCCAGTGCCAGGTGCGCTACATCAGCGGCAGTGACAGCGGCCCATTGAGCTATCCAGGGCAATCCTGCATGGCGATTCGGTCGCGCCGGAGCAAGACGAGGGGTGTGGTGGGTGCCGCGGAGACGAGGGTTGAAGGAAAGAAAGAGAGGGACAAGAAGATTATGGAACGGGCGGGACACATTGTCAAGTCAAGTGCAAGGTGCATTGCGTAGGATGCTGAGAGACGCGCCTCTCCGCTTCGTCCCTGATGCCGTCACTGGCGACGACGCGTGAAGGCCGATTACTGTTCCCTGAAACAAGACAGATCAATGCGCAAGCATAGATGTATTACAGCCTTACCCACAATCTCCACTAGCACCGTCTTCTTCTGGTCGATGCTGTAGCCGATGGGCAACCAGATGTAGACCACCGCAGTCAGTTGCAACGTAAACACAATCAGCTGCAGCGCAGCATCTAACCACCTACGAATGGATGAATTTTGGTTGGTGGGTGAGTGCGATGGCGCAAAGTTACCCGCCGGCCATGTAATGTGGACCTACCAAGCGGGTGTAATTGGCGTCTGACTAATGAAAGTCCTCCAGCTATTGCCACCAGTTGCAACATGGACGCGAGCGTGGACATAAACTGCAACGGCAAGCGCGACGGATATCGCCGCCCGAAGCGCACTTGCCGGACGCCGTTCCGTCATTTATAATAATTTGAGGGCAGGGCGATCATGTCATATCCAATGGCTGCATTTGAAACGCGGCTGTTGGAATTCGGTGTCTCGTGCGATGCCTTTTTAGCATGTCTCCGAAACCCTTGCCGTGCAAGTCGCCTGTCATGGCAAGTCGGTAATCCCACGTGCAAAGCACGCTTCATGCCGTGCTAAACAACAATCAATTGACAAGTTACTTGTGTGGAATACTTTCCCCGCTGAGTGGATGGACACCGTCGTTGTTTGGACGAGGTGGGGGATTCAAGTCGAAACAGGATATACCCTGATACATGACCGGTCCATAAGCCCAGTATTCCAAATAAGTTTACTTGTGTGGCAGATTGGGCAGCCTGAGACGCGGCTGCAGCGGGGCACCGTGGGACCGAGGACGTGGGGAAACGTGCGGCAGCCAGCGGCAGCAGCCTCTATGCCCCGGCGGTGACTCGAAGGGCTTGCAACCCAGTATGTTTCTAACAGGGAGGGACAGGTGATGTGTGATGAATCTCGTGCTGTACTCCATGCACTACTCCGGGCACCAGCCACGAGATCATTCGAGATGCGCAGCGTTGAGCCCCTGACGCGATGCGAGAGCTACGCTGGTTCGCTGTTGCACATGGAAAAGAAAGCCTGGCTCCGAGTACCCCTCTTCGTCAACTCCCTTGGCAACGTCGCGGATAAGACCGTAGCGCGCGCGTCAAAAGGCGCCGGGGCCTCTTGGCCGCGTTTACATCACTGGTTCCCAACGCCAGGTACGTCGACCGTGCTCGTGGGCAACCACGACGTGACATCACATGGCCGGACGTTGACCGTGGAGCCGCGTGTGTTTGCTGCGGTACCGAGTGTGCCTCCCGTCCAGCAGCGGCTCAACCCAGCTCCGTCGATGGCCGCCGGCTCAGTCACGCCGGAAGGGAAGCGATACCCGGGCGATGATTCGAGTTTTGCCAAGGACGCGCAGTACGGGTACACCTGGTGTGAGCGCCCGGACCTATCCCCGGAGATGCGCACTAAGTTCCGGGAGTTGCTGCAGCGAAATGACGACATCTTTGCCCGGTCGTTGAAGGGTCTTGGCTGCTACTGTGGGGAGCTGGGGCCGGCAACCATAGAGCTGGTGCATGATCGTCCCATCTGGCCAGCCCCGCGGCGGCACTCCCCTCGGGAGCTGGCCATTCAGGATGAGAAGTGTGCTGAACTTCGGGACGCTGGCATCATCGTACCGTCCACCTCCACTAAATACGCCATGAATTCCACCATGCCCGCTAAGAAAGACGCTGACGGCAACTGGACTGACCTGCCGTACCGCGCTGCAAAGGCATGCTCGAGATGGGGATTTGGCTGTTCTGCCTCCTGATGTACTCCTGTGGGCTGTACTGCTCCTGCCGTGGTGCTCTCGCGGGAACTGAGACGCCGGGCCGAGATGCTGTGCCGCCGGCCGCCAGAGCCGCCATACTGCCACCCGCCAGGGCCACCAGTGGCTGTGGCCTGTGGCACGCGCTGTGTCAAGCACGTGCTGTGTCGTGATATACTGAAGGGGAGGTTACTGGAAATTACCCCGCCCAGGCACATCCTTTGTGTCGATTAGGGTCAATGGCGCGTCGATGCTCCTGCGACACCAACGCGACTCACAACGGGCTGTTCCAAGTCCGCGGAGCTTTGCAACTGCTGCAAGAGTTTGCCTGGAACAGGCTGGAACCTCCCGTACAGGGTTTTCTTCTGCTCTTTCCGAGGCATCGTGGACATTCCCTCTCCCTTCTGAACCCCCCTCGCTGAAACATATGCAAACTGCATCAGCAGCGAGGAAGGATATACCTTGCAGGTGACATGCCAAACAGGTCTGTCGCGGAAGCATGGGCCCCATACCTGCCGCGCAGGTCTCCGCACATGGGCATCCCATTCGCCCACCTGCCACCTCCAAAACAACCAGGCCACGAAAGGCTCGCGGTGATGGGTAACATGGCACGGGCCGTTAATTGTGCAGCGCCCGAACCCGCCCGCGTGGGATGACGCGTCGGGGTCACCAAATTCGCCCATAGCCGAAACGCCATCAGACAGTCAACCAGGTTCAAAGGGCACATACTATTCAACAGGGCGATGGTAGCAGTGCTGTCCATCAGTGCCGGTTGTCGGAGGGCTTTCGCTCGTGCACCGGAAGAAGGGAATCGTATGGTACCGGCTCTATCGGTAAGCGAGAGGTATCACAGCGAGTACCTCAATACAACATCAAGTAAACTCTAATTGACACCGTTATCCCACATAGCAGATTCTAGCCTCAACCCGCTGGTCGCGACGGCAGAACAGGCCCGAGCGTATGGCATCTGGGTCACACTCCATACTATTGAAACACGGTTTGTGAGTCACAATGATTGCTTAGGTGGACTATGCAAATGCCCAGCCTACCTAGGGCCGAGACAAAGCCCTTAGCCATTTTGTCAGCTCCCGAGACCGCGACTGCACTGGGAAGCAACCAAAGATTCCCCACAGCAGATATTTGCTATTATGTTTTGTATTGTGCTCATTTTCATGCAAGCGGGACGATGCCGTACATCGTGTTTTGCTCCCGAAGGTCACTTCTTCACTTCTGCACAGCGTGAAATCTGAAAATAGAGTGCTGACTGTGTGGGATATTAATTGCAAACTGGGGGCCACAGTAGCAACATTTACATGCGTTATCCCCACGCTCTGGCCCTTTTATTTAATCCTGTTGCACAATATAGGTCCGCTGCATTGCTTGTCAGTTGCCAATGACCGCCACGTGGCTGACCGCCACAGGCGAGACACTACGCGTGCGAGAAGTATGGGGAGACAACGTTGAAGCAGAGTTCATGCTTATTCGGGACATAGTAGAAGCCTATCCATATGTGGCGATGGACACAGAGTTTCCGGGGGTGGTGGCCAAGCCGGTGGGGCCATTCAAGAGCACTCGAGAGTACTACTACAGGACGCTCAAAATTAACGTGGATATGTTGAAGCTCATTCAGCTTGGACTCACGTTCACGGACGCAAAGGGCAACCTTCCGCGAGCAAACGGGGAACTCTGCGTTTGGCAGTTCAACTTCAAGGGCTTTCGGCTGGCGGACGACGTCTACGCCCAGGATAGCATCCAGCTGCTCAAGAATTCGGGCATCGACTTTGCGCAGCACGAGGCGCGGGGCGTTGACGTGCACCGGTTTGGGGAGCTCCTCATGACATCTGGTATTGTGCTCAACGACGACGTGCGTTGGATTACCTTCCACAGCAACTACGACTTCGGCTATCTCCTCAAAATCCTTACCTGCCAGCCTCTGCCGAACTCGGAACGGGAGTTCTACGAGCTCTTGAACATCTACTTCCCCAACGTCTTTGACATCAAGTACCTGATGCGCTACTGCGACAACCTCCACGGTGGCCTTAACAAACTGGCGGAAGCGCTCGAAGTGCAGCGGATCGGACCGGAGCACCAGGCGGGTTCGGACAGCCTGCTCACCTCACTCACGTTCATCAAGCTAGCCGACAAGTTCTTCCACGGCATTGAGGGCGCAGCAAAGCACATGGGGGTGTTGTTCGGCCTCGGTGAGCGGGGTGCGGGACGGCAAGGCAAGAAGGTGGACAAAGTGGGCAGCGAGTTGGTGTGCCCCACCCCTAATGCACAGGCCAATGCCTGCCACTGGCGCGGCCAAGTGCCAGGCGACAACGTGCGACACTGTGCGGGATTGGGGCAATGTGTCCTGGCAGCTCCCGCAGCTTTTGGCTACAACGAAAGTTGCATTTGTGGGGTTTATACGCCCGCAACCGCTCGGCAGCGCGACTTGTGCGTGACCATCGTGCGGAGTTTGACACATACGCTGCGCTGCGCGTGTGTTTCCCGCTGTCTCTGACGGGATTCAAGGCAGGTTCCCATACCTATTTGAGACCTGTCTGCCCGGTACCAACGCTGCAGGTGTGGACGGCGCGCCCGACTCCAAAGGCCAGGACAACGGGTCGTGAAGGCTGCGACTGTCCGTGGATGGCTGTTGTTGACGCACACACAGTGCGTATCGCAGAGCGGAAGGCACCCGCACTCTGCCTGGCTGGCGGCAGCCGGCGTTTCTGGCGCGCTCTCACTGGAGTCACATGCTCTCCGCCCGACTGCAGGCGGCTTGCACCCGCGCGGGCGGCCCGCCATGGGTGGCTGCTCTGTTCCGTTCACTGCAGCGCGCGGGACGATGTCGGGGTTGGAACATAGAGGGTTTGGGTTTGAGAGCATTTTCGCTGCCGGAATCCGGACGGCTGCACCAGCCGCGATGTGCATGTGTACCAGGACGAACGAGGTTTTAACGGTACTCGCTTGGCCAAGTCTGAAATGACTCCACGTCGTCGTTTGTTTGTACAGTACTGTCTTCTTTCATATCCATTTCGTTGTTGTTGACTGTTCGTGGGACAGATGGGCCCGTCCGGCTCTTTTACAATCACTATGACCTTGTTCAGAGTGGGCCGCGCCGTCTGGCCAAGACGCCCGTCTTGTGTCTGAGGCCGGCGGCGTTGATTCCCGCATGGACTCGGGAGGACGGCTTGCTGGACGCGAGGCGTTTTAGGTAGATGTGCAACCTGTTCATTCTTGTCTCGCCGTGGCGACAGTAGCTTGGACCAAACAGTACGACGCTTTGGACCCAGCTCAAGCGCAGAGTCGTGTGTCTACACGAGGTGCGGCGCGTTGGGGGTGAAAGCACCGTTGCCGGCGGTGAGATTGGTTAGTGGCGTCCGCAGGTGCGATGCCTCCAAGGGGCCTCCGTGCTCCCCGCTGACACCGGCTGAGGGTGGCTCGGGGTGATGAGCTGGTGACGTTTTTCATGCGGGGCCCTGCCGGTGGCCTGGCTCGTGAACACGCCACGTGGTCATTTGTGCTAGGCTTTGCAATGCGACGACCGCGCCTAGCTGCACATGCAGCTGGGGGCAGGTTTCCTTTGATCGTCACCATCCGTACTACCGAGACGGCAAAGGAACGGGGGCCCCGGGGCCAACCACTCGGGGACACACCCATGTAACCGGAACCACCATTGAGCTGTTGGCGCTCCAAAGGGTGCATTATGAAGGG
Source organism: Eudorina sp. 2006-703-Eu-15 (assembly GCA_003117195.1). Lineage (NCBI taxonomy): Eukaryota > Viridiplantae > Chlorophyta > Chlorophyceae > Chlamydomonadales > Volvocaceae > Eudorina > Eudorina sp. 2006-703-Eu-15. Next base: position 1,390,597 of record BDSI01000009.1, read on the forward strand.
TCAGGTACTGCGAGTTGCGGTCGTGAGACGAGAAGGATCTGGTATCGACCCAGCCGCCTTGAAGTCGACGCACTTAATAGCTGAGTTGGGATGTATATGATTGCACCCGTGGGTAGTATTGGTGTGAAGGGCCAGCGGCGATGCGCGCGACATGTGTACACCGTGCTGTACCCTTGTCTTCTGACGACGCCCGCGGCATTTGCAGCACGGCATGTGTCACAAAAAGAGTTCTCATCGCAGGACAGGTAGAGCGTACAATACGGACGAGGCATGGACCAAAGAGGGCACCCAAACGAATGCATGGCCATAAAACCAGGCCGGTGTCGGGCCTACAGCCTGAGAGTGTCTCCGCTGGTCTCAGGTTTCTCGATCGATGAGAACATGACTATGACGGCAACGGCAAATCGCCAGGTAGACGCTTTGTCGGCATGAAGTTCTCGGGAACAATGGCGTAGCAGTGGACGTGTCAATGTCCCTGACCCTGTTCCATGCTTGGCCCGCATGAAACAAAGCGGTACAACCGCCTGGTTTGCCCCCCGGCGTGACCCCGTACGGTGAAGTGGACCCACACAAATCCACATAAGCTGAGTGGCGCAGGAACTCTTGGCGCAGGTCCCGGCTAGTGCATCCCCGGCCGCATCGCGGGTCGGTGGTGGTCGGTGGGAACCGTAGCCGGCCGTACCAAAAACAAGGCATGGATATTGGCCATAGTGGGTTGCTAGAATATGGGAATTCTTACAATGTGCCTATCCGAGGGAGATGCACGTGGAAGTGAACGGTCCGAACGCGGCGAGCGCTTTTCGCGTCCTTGTAGTGCAACGTCAGGACAAGGAATGGAACGAAGCGGACTCTCAAGAAAAAAGTGAGTTTCTTAGCACTTCATATGTACAATTATTCATACTTCCTTATATTGTCTCAGAAAAACGTTTCCATGCTTTACCTATCAGAATCGCGCACCGGCGCCCGGTGACGAGCATCGTATCCTGGTGATGTTAACATTAGCTTTGGGTAATGATATACGTTTTGGCGCAATTGGTTACTAGTAAGCATGCCTGGTCACAATCATATGGTGTCGTTATGCCGTATATTTACGTATTTACCATCCCGAACTTCTAATGGTGACGCTGCTTTCTAAGTGGAAAATCTTCGGGGTTTCAGTAGTCTGACGAATAAATATCTAGTTAATGTTAATGTCAACCCCAGGCCGCCAATCCTCCGCCAATCATATGCTGCAGTTGGTATTTAACGCTATCGCTCATCTTATATTTTCCTTTATATGCTTGACTATTGACAAATCATTATGATTATGACTGTATAAGAAACCTGGTCCTTTGGCAACGATGAGGGAAGTACTTTGTGGTTGTTTTGGATATGTGCCGCCAGCAAGATCACAGCATCATGTCAGTCCTGAGAAGGCAACCGTTGCGGCCGCTTCGGCCCAAAACTTTCGGGTGGAGCCTCCGTCGTTTCAGGTACCAAAGGACGGTTCCTGGTTGCGACGTGTCTACAGCGATGTAAAACGTATTCTTCTGTGTAGGAAGTATCTAATCTTCGAGCTAGGCTCGCTTGCGCAACTTCGGTGTCTTGGGCGTCAAAACTTGTCGACAACGCGGCGTTTCTCGCGGATGCGTGTGACGCGGGGCTGATCGGGTAAGAGCTGCGGCATGTAGGATGTCACTTGCACGCTCCATGGTCGATACGGTGACCGGCCGGTTCGGCCACTGTTCCTTCCATTGCCGTTGCTCGCATACGGTACAGTCGAGCCCCTCGGCTTCTGCTCACATGCACGATGCTCGATTCGTAAACAGCTCGATTCGCAACTGGCGATCTGCCATCTGAGAGAACTTCAGATTGCGGGGTGTTCCTGCCCCGCCTGCTGGGTCAGGGACGCACGCGTTCAGCTCCCAGGCCTTGCAACCGCCATGACACTCCCTGGGGGGCCACCGAGCAGGTCCGCCACATCCATCCCACCATACACCGGCCGCAGTCTACCGCTTGCACATGCGCACTCGTGACCAGCTCTCGTAAACTCTTCGCGAATAGTTTCATGGAGTGCGCTCATGTTGACGGTAGACGACGGTAGACGACAGCACGCTCAGAGTCAACGTCAGAGCCGTTGGTCCGGTACAACCCACATCATGCGTGGCGGTCCTTCCCGCGGTTGCATGCCCAGCTACCTGCACGAAGCGCTCTGCAAGTTTGCAGCCTCCTGTGCACATGATGGCTGCTCAGCTCGCCGCTCTGTGGCTGTCCAACCGCTCGTTGGCGTCTTATCCTCTTGGACGCGTTCACAGCGGTTGTGTTGTTCGCTCCCCTTTCCGGGGCCCTGTCGCCGGCCCAACTCAGGATCCTCGGAGCCAGCGTCCTCGGGACGAACCCGGTGTTTGTGGCTCTCGCGACTGGAGGCCCCGCCGCGTCGGCCTTGGGCGTGGGTGAGCTGTTACCATGGAGCACGACGCAGGATGCATGCGCAACCGACGCCGGCGGCGGCGCGACGCGCACGGCCGCTGTGCCGCTGCCCCCCTGGGAGGTGAGGGCCAAGGGGTTTGGGTTGGCAGCCTAGCTGGAGACCTGCGCATCGCCGACACCTCTCGTGGCACGGTGCCTACCTGAACCGCATTCCTGTCGAACTCTGTGAAGCTGCCTCGTAATAATGTGGGGTTTGCTCTTTTCTGTACTGGTACGCACATACCCTGTTCTGGACGGCAGCCGCCTGAATGCCTGCGGAGCCTGGGGCAGCAGTCGTCGCGCGCGAGCAGCTTGGAGGCGCAGGATGCCGGCAGATCACCTGAAGAGGGCCCAGTATTGGGGTCGCAGCTGCTTAGTCGCGAAGCCTGGCGGCGAGTGCTCTGGGGGCTGCAGCGCGTCTTGCCGCCGACCGGGCCGGCCCCTTGGCACGTGATGCTGCTGCCGCTGACTCTCGAGTCCCGACTTGTCGGGGGGCTGCTGCTGGGGCTGCCCGCGAGTCCGCCGCCGCAGCAGTCGGGGCGATTCAGTACCGGCTGTGGCGGCAGTGGTGCTGAGGTGGGCTCCAGGAAGCAGCAGCACAGGGCGCCGCGTCCCACGACGATGACGCTGCGTGCGGGGCTGCTGCAGCACGCGGCACTGCTGACGGCGCTGGGCGAGTGTGTGGCGGAGTGCTGCCTGGCGCCTGTGCTGCCAGCCATCGAGCGGGTAAGCCAAGTGCAGCCGGTCGAGATGGACGGGGCACGATGTGCCGAACGTGTTGCCTTGCCGCCATCGTCCACCAAAGGTCCACGAGCAGGGGCCGCCTTCTGCCAAACCCACACGGCATTGCCGGTGTGTCGCAACAGCAGCCGTCACACACATCGCCTTCGGGTGCTGCTGCCGCTGCTGCTGTCGTGTCCGGCGCCTCTTCTGATGCCCGTGTATCCGCCTGCTTTGCGGCCCCACTTGGGCCCCGTGATCTGGTTGCAACTGGCGAGCCATGGGGTCGTCGTCGTCGTCGTCGTCGTCGCCCTGCGTTCGACGTCTTCCCACCTTTTGCCTTTAGCCTGACTTAAGAACCCTCTTGGGCGTGCGGGCCTGCGCCCCATCCCATCGACTTCCGCCTCGGCACCATCCCTGACCGGCCCCGTCCCTCCGCCCTCCCCCACAGGTCTGCAACAGCGCTGCGCTGATGGGCGGCTGCACCACCCTGCAGGAGCTGTCCACCGTGCTCACCGCCTCTCTGGCGGGCGTCCTGGCCGCCGAGCTGCACGTGGAGCTCGCGGTGCGGCTGGCGCTGCTGCCCTCGCGGGACGCGACGCACGGGCTGCTCCTCGAGGACACGTCGCGGGTGCGACCCGGGGGCGGCACCGGCACGGGCGTCATCTCCACCGGTGCCGGCGCCGGCGCTTCCAGCAGCGGGACCGGCGGCACGGCCGCGCCGTCGCAGCCCCGCTCCGGCGCGGTGCCGTTTCTGTCGGTGCACGGCTCGCAGGCGCAGGCGCGCGCGGCCGCCCCCGTGGATGTGACGCAAGCAGCAGCCCTGGGGCAAGGGGGTGCCAAGGCTGTGAGCAGCAGTGCCCCGCCGGGTAACACCCCGGCGGTGGCGGGGGCGCAGCGGTCCGCGGGCAGCAGCACGTGGGCGGGCAACGGCGGCGGAGCCTCCTCGCGGGTGTCAGTGCTGCAGGCAGAAGCCGCCAGGTACGCGATGGGCTTCGAGGAGGGTGGCGAGGGGGGCACAGGGATGGGTGGAGGCATGGGCGGCGGGGAGCACGGAAGCAGATTTGGAGGCATGGCTGCAAGGCTGGGCGCGGGCAAGGAACAACATCGAGAAACTGGGAGCAAGGAACAAGGAAGCGAGCAGGGAACGGGGCGCCCTCCCGTCCAAACGCGCAAGCCCTAGGGGGTGTGAAGCTACGCGCGCGCCGCTTAACTCTGCGGGAGCGCGGCGCGACAGCAACGCCCCGCAGCTCCCGCCTGAATGTATCCAGTATTAAGAAGTCGAAGGGTTGCGCGCTAGCACGGATCGGGGCAAGGGTGGCCCTGAGCAAGCTTCAGCAAGGTACCCCGCAGTTACCTGGCCTCCGTGCCTTCTTCTGTACCTGCCTCCGTACGTGCGTCCGTACCGGCCTCTGTACCGGCCGCCTCTGTACCGCCCTCTCTTGGCGCCGGCACCTCTGCCGGCGCCAAGGCCCGTTGCACGATTGTGCGGTGGCAGGTGCGAAAGTGATGCAGCGACGCATCGCCTCATGGGCCTACGTGAGGGAGTCCCGTTCTGTGCTGCCCTGTCCTGTGCTGCCCTGCCCTGTGCTGCCCTGCCCTGTCCCGCCCTGTTGCGCCTCGCTCGACCCAGGGCGGCCCACCTGGAGGCTACCGGGCCCGTGAGCTCAGATGACGTGCTGGTGGGCGGCATGCCTTCGCCCGCAATGAGGCGAGCCGGCGGCGGCGGCGGGTCCTCGACCGCCGGCGGGAGCGGCGTGCACACGCGGCGTGCGTTGTCACCGGTGCTGGCCTTCAGCGGCGGACGGGGGCAGATTCGGGTGCGTGGGCGGAGCTGCGGGCGCGACCCGACTGGCACGCTGTTTCCTTTGCTGTTGGAGTTCGGGTGTACGCCTGTGGCCGGGAAGGACGGGGTGAACGGGGGACTGCCAGGGTCGCACTCCCTTCATCATAGGATACCGGATTTTATCTATCAGGCAGACAGGGATGGTGATCGCGACCTGCAATGCGCTGGCTGAGGGGCGTTCTAGCGGGTCCGCGGGCGCAGGCGCGGGTGCCGGGGCCGGGGCGTGGGCTGTATGGGGACCACACGCCTTGCGGAGGGGAGGCGATTCGGTGCAACGGGGCAGTGCAGTCAGCCACGTTGGGCGACCGGCGCCCCCGACCCGGGAGGATCCGGCCAGGTGCGGTCCGTGCGGCCATGCACTGCCTTTCTTCTCGAGTTTGGGGGTCACGACTTTCCAAGCTTTCACTCGTCAGGTGTTGACGTTGGCGTCGCTCCGCTTCCAAACCCCTTCAGGCGTCCACTTTGGCCCTCGCGTCGACCCTCGCCGCCTCGCTGCTCACCGGCGCCACTGCCGCCACCGCCGCCAGCGGCGGCGCCAGCGGCAGCGGGAGCGGGAGCGGGACCGGCGCGGACGTCAGGGGCTGCAGCGTCGGCGGCAGCGGCGCAGGCGGCGGCGGCGGCGCAGGCGGCGGCGGCGGCGGCCACCCGGGCACCACGCACGCCTACGTCGCGGTGTCCAGCGCTGGGCGCGCGGCGGGAAGCGTGGCCGCCGAGGTCGCTGGGCTGTGGGGAGCGCCGTACTCTGTACGGCTTGCTGGAGCCGTTATCGCGAACGTGCACTCGTACTTGCAGGACGCTGACCAGCCGACGGCGGACGTCTTCACAGTCCTGCGCCGCCTGGGCACTAACTTCGCCTCCACGTCTCTCGTCGCATTGGCGGCCTGGTCTGCGAGCAGCGGCGGCGGCGGCGGCGGCGGCGATGGTGCAACCATGGCGCTTCTCACACCCCTGCCGACGGACACGACAGAGACTCGACACACGGACAAATCATCGAAACACCGGCATGGTGGCGGCGGCGGCGGCGGCGGCGGGGGTGCCGGCGGCAACATCCACGACACCGGATACGGCAGCAGCGTGATTGGCTTCGGAGCCGCGAGTATCATCACACAGAACTCCTGTACTACGGTGAATGTGGACCTGCCACCGCGGGCGGCCGGCAGCGCCATGGTCTGGGCCTCCGCGCCCGTGCCTGTCCCCGGCGGCGCACTCGGCACCGGCGGCGGCGGCGGCGCCGCCGCCGCCGCCGCGGGTCTCGCCGGCACGCCGGCGTTCGTGTTGTACCTGATCAGCGGCATGTCGCTGCCGCTGCCGCTACTGGACGCAGTACGGAGCCGATCGATGGTGGTGCTGGAGGTGGGGAGGAGGAGGGGTTATGCTAGGGCGGGGCGGGTGGCGGCGGCGTTGCTCTAGATCGCACAGCGGCGGGCGAGGCCGTGGCTGCGTGTGCGATGGAGGAGGCCCCGCCGCGGCGGCCCCGCTCAACACCGACGGCTGCAGGCCCCAGTGTTCTCCATGTTCTTCTCCATGTTTCGTGCGTCTGGTTGTGGCAGTGTGGCGATGTGCAGGTTGTACGGCACAGGTCCTCGGAGGGGCCGTGTCGTCTCCGGACTGGGCCTGCTACGTGACCCGGCATCGGCATCGGCATCGCCTCCGTCGCCTGTCAGGATATCGCCCGTGGCCCAACATGCCTAACTCCCTGTTTTGGGGAGGAAGTAAGAGAAGCCGCGGCGGCCGTTGGGACTGCGGCGTGCGGTCTGCTGTCCGTCGGTCTGCCGCCCATTTGATTGACCCCGATCCCAACGCGCCCCAACAGAGGCGCGCCACACCCTAGCGGCGAGAAACCGACCCATGGTTCACCCATGGTCCCGACCCGTGGGTGCCCTGCCGCCGCAGATCCTGCTACCGGTCGCCGCGAGGGTGCTGGCGGCGCAGGACGAGTGGTGGCTGTTGAGTGCGCAGGTGGCCGGCGGGGCCGCCGCCGCCACTGCGGCCGCCGCCGCCCTCAGCACCGCGGCCGCCCTCGCCACGGGGCCCATCTCCCTGACCCGCTCCTGCAGCATGCTGGTCCCGGATCGGGCGGCGACCGCCAGCGGCATGGCGGGTACGGACTGGCGCGGGCAGGCGTCGCCCATCTTGCATCGTCGCATGTGCATGCAAGGAAGGTATCCCCACATGTGGACCCTAACCGCCCCTACCCGCCCCTGGCAGCAGCGCAGTATAAATGTGTCTACCAATATCCTGTACCCCCCTCCCCTGGCGTGCCGCATTGACTTGTCACACGGCATCCTCTTGCGTCCATGTGCGCGTGATCAGGAGCGGGACATCAGCGCGTTGTCGTGTGGCATGTGTGAGCGTGTGTGAGCGTGTGTGAGCGTGTGTGTGTGTGTTAGGGGGGGCGCGTGTTAATGATGGTGTGTGTGTTTTCCCCGCCTGATGTGATTGTACTGATCTTGGTTTCCTCTCGTTGTGTCGGCGGGCGGCAACTCACGCAGCGCCAACGCACGGCGACACGCCGCCCATGTTCATGTCGGGGTCTCGCGGCCTGCGCGCCGGCGTCCTGGCGGCGGGAGCCGCCATGATGGCAGGTGCGCACAGCCCGGCCGCGTACGGCGGTGCTGCGACGCGGAGCAGCCAAACCGTGCCCGCCAACCCGCCGTCGCCGTCCGTGCCGCTGTCCCGCTCAGCGCTCGGAAGCAGCCTGCCGTCCGCCAACGTAGTGACGCCGCGCGCCGGCGGCGGATCGGGTCTGCTGCCAGCGGCGCCTGCGGTGCTCTCGCCCGTCCTGGGGTCCAAGCGCGTCTCCCGCGGCGGCGAGCCGCCGCCGTCACCCTTCACCAGCTACCGGGCCGGACTCTCCGCCCTGGTGGAGCCATGCGGCCGAGATGATGCGCCCGTTTCCTCCACTGCCACCAGCGGCGCCGGACGCCTCATGGCGGCGACGTCGGCGGCCGGCGCCGGCTCGCGTACGCTGGCCGGCGGCACCAGCCGCACCAGCCTGCGCTTCGGGACCTCCCCGTCCCCGTCCGCAGCGGCGGCAGCGCCGCCGCCGGCCGCGGCCTCCGCCACGGCGGGTTTGGACAGCGCCGCCGTCGCCGGCATCAACAATCCCTGCAGCCAGTTCGACACGTACCCGTACAGCTCGGGGCTGCTGGCGTTGGAGGAGGACGAGGTCCGCGGGGCGCACGGCGACGGCGCGGGGGGCGGCGCGGGCGGCATCGGCGGTGTGGCGCTGCTGAGCACGGTGCTGTCGGACGGCCAGGAGACCTCCAAGGCGGCCCGGCAGGCCAACCTGAACATGATGGTGTCGACCTTCCACAGCACGCTCATCAAGGCGCGACATGACGCGGGCGCGCTGGGCGGGTAGGTGGGGCAGCACCCAGGAACACTTCAAGTTCCGAGTCCATGAGTCCAGCGAGTCCTGGATCCTGGCTTCTTGTGTGTTTCTGTACCGTGTCTGTTGTACACGGTTGGGGGCAAGCTGAACCTCATACCTGTAGTTCTGAATCCTAAAGTTGTTCCCTAACCCTGGGTGCTCCGAAACTTGAATGCTGGATCCTCTGCAGAGGTTTATATAATGCCGGGCCCTCATCCCCGACCGCACCCTCGTCCTCTCGCAGCTCCTTACTCCCCCCCGCACATCAAAACCCGCCCGTCGAATCCCGCCCCTCGAAACCCGCCCCTCCAAACCCGCCGATGCAGGCTTCACGCCGAGGACGACGTGCGCAGCCTGCAGCTGGTCAAGACCCTGGGCACCGGCGGCTGCAGCGTGGTGATGCTGGCGCGGCTGCACGCCATGCCGGTGGCGGTCAAGGTCATCCTGCCGCCGCCCAGCGACAGCGACGACGACGACGACGACGACGATGAGGGCGGCGAGGGGGGCGGCGGGGCGGGGCGGGGCGGCGGCCGCACAGCCGGCAAGGGGGGCGGCCGCAAGGGTGCGGACGATGCGGACGACGCGCAGCTGGTGGTGCTGCCACCGACTGGGAAGTCGGGGGGCGGCGGCGGAGGAGGCGGCGGAGGCCGTGGGCTCATCAGCCGAGGCAGGTGCTCCACGAGGGCGCCCGCGGCGGCACGGCAGATGCAGATGCGGCTGATGATGCGGGGCGCCCGGGAGCTGGCGGTCATGACCTCCATCAGCCACCCCAACATCGTACAGGTACGGCAGGCTGACGCAGGGACCATCAGGTTTACGGATGTCCCGACGTGGAGGTGGCCAGCTCGTTGAGTTGTGCTGGGGCGGAGAAAGCCGGTTCCTCTTCACCTTTCAATGGCGCTGGCAGCCACGGCCGACTGTGGCCAGTGGGGGCGCCTGAGGCAGCCGCGCGGGAGGGCATGCAGCTGTGCTGGGCAATGCCGTTCTGTGCGACGAAGTGCGCAGTGCTGTGTGGTTGCTGCGATGCGTCATGTTGTGTTGTGCTGTTCTGTTCTGTGCCGTGCTGTGCTGTGCTGTGCTGTGCTGCGCTCTGCAGGTGTACTCGTACTGCACGCACGTGGTGGTGCAGGAGTCGGCGTCGGGGCTGCCCAAGCTCGAGGTGGTGCCGGAGGGGTCGAACGTCAAGGGTGAGCTGGGGGCCGCAGATATCACATGTTCACATCACGGCGCGTGGGCCGGATAGATGGATGGATGGATGTTACAAGCTTCAGCGAGCTTGTACGGTCCAGACGAACCCGAAGGCTCATGAACCGCTCCAACAGCGCAAAAAACGTCAGAGAAATAACTAGGAGAAAGCTAGGACAAAACGTCACACCATAGAACTACCCGCAACAAGGCTAACGAGTCGGAGGTATCGTATATCAGAAAGAAAAAACCGCGCACGCGTGGGCCGGGCGGGGGGTTCCTCTCCCTGATCACGTACGGTACGGCGACGTGCATACGGTATCCCGCCGGGCAGCATGCTTGCCGCTGAGTGGCGGGTGAGTGGCGGAACCGGTGTACGCAGCAACCTCCAGTACAGTAGTAGGGAGATTCGGCCGTCGGGCTGGCAGGGCCCACGTCGCGGCAGATCGATTGATTGCCCTGGGTTCCCCCCGCCCCGAGTCGTCATTCTTCCGGCGCTGCTGAACCGTTGCACCCGCCTTTCCGCACCCGGTGCCGTATCCTTTGTCCCGCGTTTGCAGAACCGATCTGTACGGCGCTGATTATGGTGAGTACGGCAGCGTCTTCGGGCCGGGCCGCACTGGGCCGTCGCATTCGCATCTGCCCTCTGGAGTACGGTGATCCGATCACCGTAACGAGCACCTCTGCGCATCTGCTACACCCTAACCCTAAACCCTGGAGTGCTGCCACACCCACATAATCCCGCTACAGTCCGTCACGTTGTCGTGGCATCTCCCCCTAGCGAGGATCGCGTCTGCCTCGCCCATTGCTACTCCCTGCGGCTGAACCACGGCTGGCTTACAGCTTACCCGTGTGCCCGGGGTCTGCTGCAACCAGCCAACGCCCCTGCCCGCCGTACTTTCCGTATCCCTTACTAACGGTACGATGGCCACTCCGTACTGTCGTACAGGAGTACTGCGACATGGGCTCCCTGGCGGATGCCATCGATACGGGCGCCTTCGCGCGCGCCGCCAAGGCCGCCGCCGCCGCGCTGCAGGCCGCCAGCAGCCGGGCTCGGCCGTCGCAGTCCGTTGCGATGGGTCGAGCGGACCAGGGGGCGCTGCAGGAGGCCCTGTCGGGGGGTGGTGGCGGTGGGGCCGCCCCAGGATCCAAGAGCGCCAGTCTCGGCGGCGTCGCCGCCGCCGCCGCGGCGGGCGCGCACCGCAGCGGCGGCCCGTCGCGCGCGCAGCAGCTGATGTCGCCGACGGTCTCAGCCACGGCCGGCACGCCCGCCATGCGCGCCGTCTACCTGACGCTGCTTGAGGTGGCGCTGGCGCTGCGGCACCTGCACGCGCTGAGCCTCGTGCACTGCGATGTGAGAACGGCGGGGGGCGTTGGGGCGATGCGTGGGGGCCGTACCGTGCCGTATCGTACCGTACGGTGCCACCAGGCGTCATTCGGGCGTGCGGGAAGGATCGTCGGTGCCGCCCCGCGCCGCGCCGATCGCGCTCCGCTGGATTTGTGCCCCGTGGGTCAGTGGTGCCATCCGACAATTCAGTGGTACCATCACGAAATGGCGTGAAATGGCGTTGTCAAGAGACACACCCGGGGTTGACATTGCATGGCCTGGATGCGTCCGTGCCGTGCCGTGCAGGTCAAGCCCGCCAACGTCCTGCTCCGCTCTTCGGCCACCGACCCGCGGGGCTTCACAGCCAAGCTGACGGACTTCGGTACGTGGTGGCGGTGGGGACGGGGGGGGCCCCCGCCGTGGGTAGCCGGTGAAAGGGGGCTGACAGGGTGTGGGGGGTCGGAACACGGGATACCGTAGGGGGTGTACCATCGGGGCACACCACCATCGGGGCACTTGGCCTGTGTGACATTGAGCCGCCGCCCTCTCTCTCCCTCTCTCTCGCGCGCGCGTGCCTCCCCTCCTTGAGCCAGCGGTCCGCGGCACCCCACCGCCACCCGCGCCGCCACCCCAACCCACACCAACACCACACCGGCCCATCGGTCCACATACCGGGTTGGGTCCGCAAGCTTTGTGAACCTGATCGAGCCCCCCACCCCACCGCCACCCGCCACCCGCCACCCCATCCACCCGCCACCCGCCACCCGCCCCACCCGCCACCCGCCACCCGCCCCACCCGCCACCCGCCACCCGCCACCCGCTACCCGCCACCCGCCACCCCACCCCACCGCCACCCGCCACCCACCCCACCGCCACCCGCCACCCGCCACGCCGCCAGGCTTTGTGAACCTGATCGAGCAGCGCCGGAGCGAATGCGGGCTGGGCGGCCACGACCCGGCCGGTGGTGCTGGTGGTGGCGGGGCCGCGACCGGTCCTGGCCACGGAAGCGTCAAGTTCGTGGATCCGGTTGGCACGGTGCGTGCCTCGTTGCTGCCCTCCGCTCCACCCCGTGTTCTCCTGCCTTCCACGACCCCCTTCTCTCCCGCTTGCTGTGTTCCCGGGCAATGGAGGAGTAGACGACAGGCTGGCAGTGCCAGGCTGGCGCGCGATTGGCTTCACGCGCTGCAGGTTGGGGTGGGAGGTTGGTGGGTGTAGGACATTGGTAGGCAAAATCCAACTTGGGGTGGGGGCTTGAGACTGGGTGTGACTTCCGGCAAGTCTTCGCGGACAGCCGCGGCGGTCCCCTCCCTCCCCCCCGCTCCGCGCCTGCGGCCCTCCCTGCATCTGGGTGTGTCGAGGGTTCGTTTCTGGGTTTGATTTTCCTTTTCCTTATCCCCCCTGCCTCCCTCTCCCCTCCCCTCCCCACACACACAGGTGACTCACATGGCCCCGGAGCTGTTCATCCAGGGTACGTGGCCAGAGGCGGAGGCGCGCGCACATGCAGCGCCGTGCACCTCCCCGCCACGTGTTTGTTGTCGCAGGCGTTGGGGTTTGTGACGAAATCACATGCCGCACCGCCGCACCGCGTCACCCACCCATTTCCTGTACCCTCCCATGTACCCGTCCGATCGCGCCCGCTGCTCCCCCTGCCCTTGCGTGCCTCGCCGCCCGGCGCAGGGCACCCAGCGGATGCCAGCATCGACGTCTACGCCTTCGGCATCCTCATGTGGGTGGTTGCAACCAGCGGCCGGCGGGGGGCGCGGGCGGGATGGGGAGGGGCGTGTGGGCGCGGGTGCGGGCGCAGGAGGGCCCGTCGAAGCCATGGGGGAGGGGGGTGTCCCGGCTGCGGCTGCGGCTGCGGCTGTTGCGCAGTCAGCAACGCGCACCCTGGCAGGACCCCGCCTGGTCGATAGCCATAAGGTGGACGGTGATACGGTCAGCGGCGGTGCCCGGTTGGCCGGTCTCCTCTCTCCCAGCGCGTGAAATGGTATCCGTCGAAACCCGTCCCTTCTCGCCCCTCGTCCCCAGCTCAACCTGCATTCCGCAACGGGACCACTGCCGCACTGTCGCTCCTACGGTACCAACGATGTGTAAGCGCCGCGGGTCGCCGCCCCCCCCCCCCAGTAACTTGGGTCGCGTATTGACTCCTGTGCCACGTATCGGTTCCCCAATCCATACCCCACCCCGCCCCATGAAAATGTCTACCAATTTCCTATAACCCCCACCCCACCCACCCGCCCCCGCGCAGGTGGGAGCTGGCGACCGGCCGGGCGCCCTACCCTGAGTACGCCGAGGGGCAGTTCGTGGTGGGTTTCGGAGCGCCGGGTGGTTCGGTGGCGTCAGGGTTGGGCGAGGGGCCAGCGGGAGAGGGGGGGAGGGGGCCACGGCGGTTCAATGCGATTCAGTCTCCACCTCCCCCCTCGCCGGGTGCTCGGGCGCTGCGCTCTCCGGGCGTCTGCTGATGCCTCGGACCCGGCCTCGTACGTAGTACGCCGTGCACGGGTTTGTTTCTGGGTCTGGGTTTTTTCCTTATTTCTTTTGAACCAAGTACCCACGGCCTGCAGGAGGTGCCGTACAAGGTCGTCAAGGAGGGTCTTCGGCCGCGCTTCCCCTCCGACACGCCGCTGCACTACAAGTGGGTGCCGCGTCTGGTGACACGTGTGTGTGTGTGCGAGTGTGTTACTGAAGCGGGCAGAACAGGAGTGCGTGACATGCGAGGGGTCGAGTGGCGCCGAATAGTTTGCCCGAATGCGTATATAATATACCCATTGCCCGACCCATATAATGAACAGCAGGCTGCGGTGTCGGACGAGCGCTGTCGATTTTTGTCGCGCTTTTGTCGCGGAAGACTACCAGCTGGTGGGGGTCGGGTGCCTTGGCCACGCAGACCTCGCGTCGTTATCGCAAGTGTAGTCAGCACCGCCGAAGACGACCCAAGACGATGCAGGATAAAGTAATGATGCGTGCAAGCGAAAAGCGTGCATGCCAAGGGGAGTGAACGCGGCGGCGTGGACGCATAAGTAGGGCGGCAAGAAATGTACGGCATACGAAGAACGGCAGTCGAGCAAGGGCAGGCACGGGTACACAAAACAGGTAGGGCAATGCATGAACAGCAGGCAAGGTCAGCGTTAGTTGCGGGCACAAGTGGTAATGCATGTCAACAGGTAGAGTGCAGTGCAACAGGTCGGCAGCCGCGATGATACTAATGAATAAGAATGACAAATGAGCAAAGATAACCGTGCAGTGATGAATTGTGTGTTAAGTGTGTGTGTTAACGAGAAGCCCGTTCGAACCTTAGCGAGAACCCCGGTTGTGTTGTGTTGTGGGTGTCGTGGTGCCACAACCCCATCGACCTGCTTCCCACCCTGCGCCCTCTCCTGCCCCTCTTTTGTCCCACCGGCCCGCCATCCACCCACCCCGTTCTTCGGGTTTAATTCTTTTTTCAGTTTAACCCCGTCCGTCCGTCTGTCCGTCCGTCCGTTCCCCCCTGTCGTCCGCCCAGGCTATTGGCGCAGGAGTGCTGGTCCTCGCAGCCCCCCCGCCGCCCCACAGCCGCCGCACTCGTGTCCCGGCTGCAGCGCCTGCTGGACGTCAGCTGCGGATTCAACCCTGAAGCCCATGGGTCGCAGGACTCCGCCGCCGCCGCAGGACCGGCCGGTGCCGGCAGCAACGCTGCTGCCGCCGCCGCGGCCGCCACCGCAGGCGGCGCGGGGCCGTAAGGCGAGCCTTACACCACGTTCCGTCGGCCTTTCACTGCGCCGACGGGGGCCAAGGCAAGGCGGAGGTGCAGCGCTGTTGCGGCCAACCCCGTCGGGCGCTGTTCCGGCCAACCCCGTCGGGCGCTGTTGCGGCCAACCCAACCCCGCCGAGCGGCGTTCGGAAAGGCCCCGCCTGACACCGTTTGGGTCCTGGGAGGACAGTGCCGGACTTCCTTCGCACCTCTTTGGAGTGTTGTGCGCAACGTGCGGTGCGTGCGTTGATGAGCGGCCGACCTTGAAGACCCGCCTGGGTTCCCCTTCCTCTGCGCCTCCGCACTACTTGAGGCGGTCGGACCTCAAGTGCCGGGCGGGCTGCCCGCGGTGTTGGGCGCAGCGCCCCAAACAGATAGCGCGGCACCACGTTTGGGGCTGGGGCGAAGACGGGCCAGGGGGCTTGTGACCCAAGGTTGCGGTGCAAAGGAGGGGGGCTTGCCATGGTAATGGTGGTGGTGGTGGTGGTGGTGGTGGTGGCGTGCTGCTGTAGACGGCGTCCTCGGCGGCCTGCACGGTGGAAAGGCCCCTTGCAATGGTTGGGGTTGCGGAAGTTGCGGGAGAGGAGAATGCCTGGTGATGGATGGCAGCAGCCCGCAGCTCTGGGCGCAGGGGGCGCGGAGGTCGATTGTTGGGGCGGTCACTGACAGCTGCTGCACTCCCGTGTTGGAGCGCGGGGAGCGACGAGCGCGGGGAGGGACGAGCGCGAGAGGGGCTTGGTGACCAGGCTGCGGTGGGGAACGAGCCGGAGGCGCAATCGGAAGGAGCACGACGAAACCAGGCGACGGTAGTCGGAATGAACCGGGCCATGGCGCCACGAGTCGTGTAGTGGCGGACGGCATTTTGCCCGTGCATGCCCACATTGTTGTTGTTGTTGCTGCTGTTTTATTTCTGTTGTGGTTGTTCGTGTGGTGTTGTCTAACCGTGCTCGTGTTACGTGCGGCGGCCCAGTATGCTCGCGACGAGCGGTTTGAGGTAAAGGGCTGCTGGGTTGCCGCCGTTGCCCGCCTTGGAGCGGCTGCGGGCGCTTGTGAAAGCAACTGAGGGGAATGATGCAGGCGTGCTACGTGTGCTGCTCCTTTTTCTCGGTCGTTTTCGTTATGCAAGCGGAGGTTGAGGGCTGGCCCCTGGACCCCCCCCCTCGGGCAAAGCTCAAAGACGCGGAGCGATGGCGGCTGGGCGGAGCCGGCTGTGGTGTTGTGGGGGAAGACATGGTGTTGGCCTCGTCGGGGTCGTCTAGGGGGGCCCCCTCGCCCCCCGATCTGCCTCGCGTTTCGGGGTGGCGAGGGAGGGAGGCCCCGAGGCGAGCTGCGGGGGGCTCAGGCCAAAGCGTTCCGTGTGTGTGCCAACCTCTCCGTGTGCGCGTGTGTGTAAAGGTAACGGATCTGCGAGAAGCATGTGTATGTGCTGTGTGGGTTGTGCGTTTCTCGGGCACAGGTGTGTGTGTGTGTGTGTGTGTTACATATCCGACCGGACCTGGCACTGGCCAAGGGCTGCGAATCCATCCCTGTGTGTGTGTTTAGAAAAGAAACCCGCCCGTACCGTGTGTGTGTATGTGTTTAGAAATGCAACCCGCCCGCCCCTGTGTGTGTGTTTGCTTCCTGTTATCGTGACACGAGAGAAGCGAACAAGCAAGGACGTGGTGACGCGATGCTGAACTGAGATGAGGTGCATCTTTGTGTGCTTGAGGGCGCTGAGCGCACATTTGAGCGAGGCGGGGTGGGAGGGCAGTGGTGCGGGTGCGGTGCTCGCGTTTTTGGCTCCCCCCCTGGGGCAATAAGGGTGGGAGGTAAGGCTTGGGTTGGACGGTCCTCGGGGCAGCGGGGGCTCGGCGGCGGTGGGAGAGCGGCAGCAATCCCCTCTTTGGAGCCCGGGGGCAGAGGCGGCTGAGGGTGGTGAGGGCGGACGGGTGGAAGGTGTGGAGCCGTGTGCTCGAGGGAGCTCAGGCACGTGCGGCACGTGGTCTGTAGTGGGCAGCTGCGGGCTGTACTGTAGCGCGCGGTTGCGGCCGCCACCGAACGCAGCAGCAGCAGCAGCAGCAGCAGCAGCAGCAGCACTAGCAGCCGAGCAGTAGCTCGGCCGGCGCAGCATGTCATGACGGCAATAGGGTGGGAGCCCGTGCGCATGTGGGGTTTGGTTTCGGGGCCTCCCCAGAGGGGCCTGCGTGGGACGGAAGAGGCGATGTGTTGAGGCGGTACGCGTCCGGGTCCGAAGCTGCGCACCAAAATAAGCACACATATGCCCTACTTGACACACAGTCGAATGGTTTGGGTCGGGTGGCTTTTCTCGCGATTCACACTTCCACACATCCAACAGCTCAAGAACTTTATCTAACCCTGCGTGGAATGGAGAAGAAAAGTCGGTTGCGTCGGTCTGTGTCGAGAGAGAAACGTGCATCGTGTGTGTCGCACGAAATGTGCGGGTGCTGGGTTGGTGCCTGGTGCTCGCTTGCTGGTTGGCATCAGGCGACGTCGGTGCCGTTTCCATTTTTGTTTCCAACCCAGGCGGGGTTGTCCATCTGCCGCGTCATTCCCCCTGCCCGCGCGGGTGGTTTTTTTCCGGCGCGCTCGCCGCTGGCGGTACTGGCATACCGTAGTACGGCATGGGCATAGAGGTGGGAAATGTCTCATCCTCCCTTTGCGCCGCATCGCACAGAGGGACAGAGAGAGGGAGAGAGAAATACAGATACCCGCGGCGCCGCGCGCCGCGCGACGCGGCATTGCAGTTTGGACGCGGCGGCGGCACTTGCCCACCCCAACCGACCTGCTGTGCGCTAACGGTTTTTGCGGCCGCCGCTCAAACCACCGGCGAGCTGGGCGCTCATCCAATGTGCAGATTGAGGTGTATGCGCGGAGCCGTGGGGGTAGGGCCGCGAGCTGACGAAGTCAGTCGAGGAGAGAGAACCCCTCGCGGCACCTTGACGACGTTGATGACGGTGGCGAGCCCGACATGTTATGTTATCGTAGTTATCTGCCTTTGTAGCAGCTGTGGGCGTTGTGGGCGCTCTGGCCATCAGGCAGGCAGGGAAAGGCGGGCAGGCAGGGAAAGGCGGGCAGGCAGGGAGAGCAGGCAGGCAGGCAGGGAGAGCAGTGTGTGACAGTGAAAGGGGGGCAGGCAGGGAGAGGCAGGCAGGCAGGCAAGGAAAGGCAGGTAAGCAGGGCGGAATGTGTCGAAGGGTGTGCGGGGCTGCGTCGGCGGGCTGTCGGGTGCCCGGCCACGCAGCCAGGGAACGGCCGCCCGCCGTTCCCTGGAAAGTGCCCGTTCCGTGGGGCTGCTGAGAGTACGAACCCGTAAGAGCGCAGGTCGCCTGGTCGCGTGTGCGGCGGCTTGTGCTCCGCGCAGCGGGTGCGGTGGTGCGCGCGTCAGGCAGCCAAACAAAGCAACAAATGCGCAGTGCTCCGGAGTGGGTGCGGTGGTGACTGCGGTGGTGACCGGATGGGATGCAGACACAGAGACCCTCCCAGGATTTCGCCTCCGGCGGAACGGAAGCCGCCATCGCAC
Source organism: Eudorina sp. 2006-703-Eu-15 (assembly GCA_003117195.1). Classification (NCBI taxonomy): domain Eukaryota; kingdom Viridiplantae; phylum Chlorophyta; class Chlorophyceae; order Chlamydomonadales; family Volvocaceae; genus Eudorina; species Eudorina sp. 2006-703-Eu-15. The sequence continues at coordinate 1,408,746 of BDSI01000009.1, forward strand.
CGTATTCCGGAGCCCGCCTGCAGAACGGAACCGGTGATCGTGTGTGTGGATCGCCGCGTGGAGCGGGGGTGGCAATCGGGACCGCTGATCTGGGTTGGTTTGCTGTTGGATTGGGTTGGTCCGGGCGTGGTTCCGCGCCGTGCGCGCAGGTGCCGGCTTTCCCAAGTTGCCGCCCTCGCCTGCTCTGTCCTTTTCTCCAGGGAGGGCAGGTCGCCGCCAGCTGCACCGGACGGTGGTCCGGGTTGTCGGGCTGAGTTCGGGTTTGGTGTTGGGTTCTGGGAGGGGCGAGGGCGGGACCCGGATTTCTCCGCCCCTAGGCCGGCGACCTCCGTTCCTCGTGTTCTACAGTCTCCGCCGTGTCCTCCGCGGGGGTCTAGACACACGCCCCGTTGGCGCCCTTGAAGTCGTAAGTCGCGGGTCATGCGACGGTAGCAGTCCCGAGGTCAGGACTCCACCCTGCGTACGGCAGGCCGTCCTTCACAACGGCGGATTCTCGCCGCACGATCCGACAACAGGCATGGAGTTGGTGGCGAGTTGTGTGTAGTTGACGTCCCGGCTGGGGTCTGGGACGTGGGGGCTGGTCGGTGGGGGTTGGGTGGCAGGATAAATCGTGTTGCATCCAAAGAAGATTCAGTTCCGGATCCACGTAATCTTAAGATGATGATGTCGTTAATAATGACGATGATAACGATTATCGTTATGGTGATTATGGTAATGGTGATAATGGTCATGAAGATGGTGATGCTGAACCGTGTCCAAGAGATGTACGTTGAGTTCACAAGCATTTGAGGTTTGCAGCGTGGACGCGATGGCCGCCGTACGGTAGTAAGTACTGCGGCCGGTGTGTGCCGCCGCGTTGCTTATTACTTATTACATCACATACTACATCACACACACGTCCCTTTAAGAAAAAGAACAGGGGTGCGGAGGGCGCTGAGCGACACGCGGGCAGTAGGAAGCCCACCGACCTGTCACAGCAGGTGGGTGGGCGGGTGGGTTGTGGCAGGTTGGATTTAGCGATTTACACATGGCGGTGTCATGCGGTGGTTGTGTGGAAGGCAGGGATCCCCCGGGCAGGTGCGCGAGGGTGGCGTGTGACGTTCGCCCATCATCGCTCGCAAACCGATTCGCAAGCGCTGAACGGAGCGTAGCACCCGGAAGACAAAATTTTGATGGAATGCCGGGCGGCGGAGCAACTGCCAACACGCGGCGGCGGCAACACGGGATCTGCATGCGGCCGTTTGCGGCTGCGGCTGCGATTGCGGGGAGGGGAGGGGACGAGAGGAGAGGAAGGGAAGGCCCCCGGTCCGAACGGGCGGGTGCTGCGTTGGTTGGCAGCATGACTGCTTTCTGTGGCAGGTCCTCACGAGACCGCTGTAGCTGGGGCACGCGCCGTGTTGGCCACCTGCCCCACCATCCGCTCCTGTCAGCTCCAGGGAGGGAGGTTGCGGAGGCGCCCTGACCACAGCACGGACTGTGGATCGATCGATCCACAGGCGGCGCGCCCTCTCTCGGGCTCCCCTGGACGGCTGCGAATGTAGCCCGCCCCTGGGCCGCTGGGTGGCGAGCACTGGGGAGTGGATGTGGAAAGGATGGCGTGTGGCAGGAGGAGGCCTGTGAGGCTTGCTCATTACAGCGCTGACGCGTTGCTCTTGTTTTGTTGTGGCACACGAGAATGCGCATTGAGGTCTTGAATGTTGAGACGCCGGCCTTCGCGGTGGTGGATGGGTGGGTGGATGGGTGGGGGATCACAGCGGCGGCACTCGCATCGGTCGCCCAGGTAGGGCAGCTCCCAGACACGCCACCACCGTCGGAACCGGCTTAAGGGTCTGGAGCCGTGGGTGCCAGGCCAGGCCAGGCGATCCGTATTAGGAGGGGCGGCACATCACCGTTTACATTGTCGCACACTTCACGTAGTTAACTGTTCGGTGCGTTCGTGGGACTGCCTATGAGCCGAATGACCAGCAACGTCCCCTCCCCCTTCCCCATGAGCTGTGTGGCGGTGAGCCGGCCACAGCCGGCGCACCGACTGAATTGGGTTCTCAAACCGTCAACCGTGACGTGCGCCTTCAGTCATCATGCACACTTTTTGGCGTCCTGGTACAGTGCGGTCCTCGGCCCTCAGGAGGCTGTGGTCGGCGCGAGGGGCATGCGCGACGTTCCGAGGACCCTCCCTCCGGCGGGGGCCGACTTGCCTGGGGAGCGCGGCCGACGCGGCGCCCATTCCATGGCAGGGGCCCCCGGGATTAAGAGCGCGCGCGTGTGTGTATAGATGTATAAGATTACTGCTCACTGTCTGCCACAGGTGTTGTTACTCAGTCCATCGGTTGGCGGTTGGCGGTTTGGGAACCTTGGTGGGACCGGTGTTTGGTGGGAACTAGGGTTTTTGGAGGACGGGTTGGGCAAGTCCGGGTGGTTGGCGGTTTTGCGAACGGTTGGTCGCTGTGACCCGACACCGGCAGCAACGGCGCGACCTCGGGGTCGCGGCCCCATCCGTCCCTTGGGCGCTTGCGGAGAGAATCCCTCAGCGCCGGGCGGGGCAGTCTTCAGCATGTGCAGGCGGTCGTTGACTCGTGCGACCTACACGTGTGTGAAGTCTGCCGGCATGTAGCTTTCGGACGCCTGAGAGCAGGTTTTCCTCATATCGTGGGCCTGCCCTGGACGAGCTGACACCAACCGTGTCAGCCGTCAAAACACGTTCAATACCCCATTCGTCCGGAAGGTCGACCCGCCGCGTGTCTCACCAACAACAACACGAAAGAGGCCCGCAAGCGCATCGTCCAGGCGTGGCCGACTCCCCACCTACCGGGGTATGCGGTACCGGGTCGCGCAGCAGCGGGGAGCAGCAGCCCCCCCCCAAGTGACAACCCCGCCCGCGGCGGTCCAAGGCGGGCAGCTGCACCGTCGCGGCTCGCTCCACCGCTACTCTTGCGATTTTCAACGCCCCTAGCCCACCGATCGGACAACGGCGCGGGTAACCGGCGGCGTCGTAACAAACTTCGCGGTACAGTTACTAATCAATGGGGCCCCCTGGGTCATCGGCGGTGGCAGCCGTCGGCCCCCCATCACCTCACCGCACAAACGAAACCCGCGATCTTGGCGCGATTATTAGCCCCAGTCCGCGCTCGTGTCCAGGGATGTCCAGGTTTCAACTCAGGTGTGCCAGCGCGCTCCCCACCGCAGCCGGTTTCGTACACATCCACATCCCTCCACCCACACACCTAAGACCTACCCAGCGGGTCTGGGTGGGTCGTAATATTATACACAGCACCCACACCCGCACTCGGGTCCCGGGTGTCACGTCCTTCCATCGCCTGTATCTGTACCGCCTATCAAACTGGACTTCGCTTCTCGCGGCCCGGTTTTCTTGCACACTCTTGCACACTCTCGCACACGCACACACGCCGAGAAGGCAGATGAGCGGAGCGGCCGGAGCGCCCCACACGCGGTCAGATCTCCGTGCAGCCGGGGACTTTCCCCCCTTTCGGCCTACCGCCGTGAGTCAGACGCCCATTGCACCTCACCTCCCCCTGCTTCAAAGCCTGCTTCATCAAACCATCAAAAGCACAACGTGAACTGCGGCAGTTGCAGCAACGCACTCGGGTCTGCACCCCTTGTTCTACACGCACGGGTTTCCTAGCTTTACACATGCAAGGCCCTGAAGCCTATCCACACTAACGGTACGACTAGTACGACAACAATTACTACCACATGCACAGCATACGACGCCACACGACACGGCGCACCGCGGCATTAAACGATGCTCACATGCGCTCCCTGATCCTCGAATCGATATGTGGGCGTATAAACAAATAGAGTATGTATGATACATAAATCGAGCGCGAGTTTGGCCAGGTCGCGGGGAGAGTCCGCCACCCGGCAGGGTCTGTCTGTCCGCTGCAGCGCCTCTGCCGCCCCAGTAAGGAGGAGGAGGATGTGCGAGAGGTGGTGACGCGGAGGAAGAGGTGGAGGATGAGGAAAGCGAGGAGAAGGAGGAGGAGGAGGAGGAAGGGGGCCGGCCTTTGTCCTTTCAGCAGCATTTGCGCCTTCCTGCGGACCAACTCACAAACGGCATCTGCCCCTTACAGCCAACCCCAAACCCCCCGGAGGGCCGTACCGCCATCCCCGTCGCGGCCCTACCAAGACGGATGCCAGCAAGGGGGCCAATACATAATGGAGGGCCCAATAGACAAGCACAGATAAGCTTTCACAAATGGGTCGGATCGAATCGGATGGCGGGTGGAGTCAGATCGGATCGGGCCGGGCCGGGTTGAGTGTTTGGCTGTCTGAACACATCCCCCAACACCCCCGCCCACACACGATTCCGTCGCCCACGCGCCCTTTCGCTGCTCGCCCGGCTGAATACGGTAACCCCAATTGCTGCCCACCCACCCGGCCCATCATCGCCGCGCACCCGCCGCAGCCGGGGCCAGCCGGCCCGCGAGGGCCTCCAGCGCCCGTCCCACCCCCTCCACCTCCCTGGAGAGCCCCTCCAGCGCCCTCGCGCTGCGGGCCACGTCCCCCCGGAGCTGCCCCACCCGGACCACCAGCACGGCCAACAGCACCGCCAACAGCGCGCCCACGCCCAGCCCCACCAACAACACAACCGACGGCGGCGGCGGCGCCACCGCCGATGTCCCGGCGGGGAGGTGATGTACGCCGGCGCTGGCTGCGGCTGCGACAGCGGCCGCGTGGGCGGCGGATGCGCCACCGGCTTGTGCCGGCAGGGTGCCGGCGGCTGCCGCCGCCGCGGTCGCGGCGGCGGCGGCGGCTCCACAGATGGTGTTACCGTCGGCGTCCTCGACCGGTACCTTGGCCGCCAGCTCCTTCTTGAGCGTCTCGAAGTACTTTCGGGTATCCTTGGGAGTGGCGTCCTCAACCTTGCCTTTGACCACGTTGACCTGGCGTGGTTTCGGGGCAAGGGAGGGGCGGGCGGGTCGGGAGGTATTCAGGGTCAGGGCACATTTAGGGTCCGGGCGCCTGTCGCCTGTAGCCGTCTGCCCGTCCCGCCCTCGCGCACTGGCTCCAGCCCCCCCCATCAGCCGTGTCGGCTGAAGCCCTTGCCTCCCAGGACCCTGCGTCGCACAGGGGCCTGCCAACTGCGTCCTGTAGGGCCCTGCATCTATAGACGCCATTCCAGTCGCGCTTGACGTAAGATGTGAATGATGTCCGATTCAGATGTCCTTGAATGCGGAGAGCTCCCCGGGGGACCGCCGTCGCGGGTCGCTTTCCCTTTTTGCCGCGACAGTGTCCCTGCCGCCCTCCTTGTCCGCCCTGATTTCACCTTACCCCCCTACCATCCCCCCCCCATACACATAGACCTCAGCCCCCTGCGCCATGCCTCCCAGGCCCGCCTCCCCTGCCCGGGCCCCCACAGCCACCCACCATTATGCCGCTTTTGAACCATTCGAGCTGTACCGCAGGGGATCCAGATGTAGGTGCCGTACGGAAGTACGGAAGCACGTGGACGCCAGCAGGATGACGAGGGTGCGCCCGAACGGTGGGTTGGGAGACGGCATGGGGGTGGATTGGGATGGGTTGAGATTGGGGTTATATTGAAAAAAGAAATAAACCCGGTTGAGATTGGGGACAGGTGGGGTGTAGGGGATTAAGAAGCATTAAGAAGCTTAAGGCATATGGCAGGGCCTGGGAGCGCCATTGCAAGCCGATAGCCAGAGGTCACGCCCGCGGATGCGCCGGGCAGGAGTCCGGCATGCAGAGCCAAAGCACGCACTTCCTCCTCCCTGCCTCCCTCCCTCCTCCCTGCCCCACCCCCTCGAGGCCGTAGAGCCTGTGCGCGCCAACCTCCCCCCCCCCCACACACACACCCCACACCCCCCAGCTCCCCTCCCCTCACGCGCACCTTGATGTCGGCGGTCATGCGAGTCCTGTTGGGACCGGCGTGCTGGCCCACAATCTGCGGGTTGGGTCGGGTCGGGTCGGAGGGGAAGGGGGAGGGGGAGAGGGAGAGGGGGCAGGGCCGAGGCGGGGCGGGGGCGGGTGGGAGGCCGGGCGCAGGGGGGGGGGTGAGCTGCATGTGGTGGTGTGTGTTTTGTGGAGGCACCCTCACGGCCCCGAACAGCAAGGTTATGTGCGTCAGCATCTGTCTCTCGGGAGACCTGAGCCGCCCGAGAGACGGAATGTCGGATGCGTCTTTCAGAAAGAAACCCACCCCCACACAGATGCACAACACTCACCCGTCGACCTCTGCGCTCTACTCACCAGACCAGAGAGGGGCGGTGGAAGGCAGGCAGGTGGTCGGGACAACAAGACGACCTCGCGCCACTACGTGCGGGTTTCGTTGCTGAGGACATACTGTACACACCCCTCTGTACACACCCCCTCCCCACCTCCGCCCGCACCTGGCCGAACACCCGGACGCACTGGCCGGCGGACGGCACGTGCGGGGTCACGTACTGGTGGCACACCCACCCGCCGCTGTTCTTCAACACTATCTGCGGCACCGCCACAGGGTCCGGCAGCGGCAGGCGGCAGCCGACAGGCAGCGTTGGGAAGGGAGGCAGCAGGAGAGGCAGCAGGGGAGGCAGCAGCAACGACAGGCGGCACGCAGCAACAACGAAAGCAGCCGCGGCAGCGGCAGCGGCGGGGGCCCCCCTCGTGCACAATATCCTCCTCCGAGAGAGTGGCCGCGGAAGAAGCGGTGGGTGGTCGCGCCGGCCGGGATGGGATCATCACGGTCCAGCCGCGATGTAAGTGACCCCGTGCCAAGGCCGTTCCCCCGTATCGCCGTGGCGGGTTTGCAAGCAAGGAAGTTCCGGTCCGCCCCCTCAAGCCCCCCAATGCCCCGGACCAAGCCATGCAACGGGCAGTCAACCCCAACCCCCCGCGCCTTCGCCCCCGGGGGGAGCACTGGCCCCCGGGGGGAGCCTCCAACCCCCGTGCCCCCAACCCCAACCCCACCCCGACCCTACCTTCTGCTGTGACTGCACGGGCGTCATGCCCACAGGGGTCGGCTTGTTGTACGACAGGGTACGGGATAGAATCGCCTTGCTGTCCGGATCGGGCACCCAGGGGCCGATTTTCAGGTCCGTCACTTTCTGGGGACCGCGGGGGAGGGGTGGGGGGTTGGGGAAGCAGTGAGGAGGGGAAGGGCGCGTGTACAAGAGACCTGGGTGTGTGGTTGTGTATTTTGCGCACACCTCGCCGCTTGTGTTAAAAAATGAGAAGCCCACCCATAACCGCCCAGGCCCGCCGCTTGTGTATCCACAGCCTCCGGCTCCGGCGAGTCCATTGAAGGGCATCGGGTTGGGCACCGTATCAAGGGTCGGGGTGTTTCGGCCGGGTTCCTTGCTGCCGTCGACACACAGACACCCTCCCGACCCGACCACCACCACCACCACCACCCCCCTGAGTGACCGCAGGGCCCCCTGACCCTCCCCCCACTCCCCATGACACGCCGCCTCCTCACCTCCAGCATCCACACCCGGGTGGCCAGCTCCGAGCCGTCTCCCAGCAGCAGCTTGAGCAGCGCCGAGGGCCCCATCCCCACCGCGAAGTCCGCCACATTGGTGCCCTCGAACGCCGGCGGCACCAGCGGCTCCGCGGGGACGTCCACATCGACGCCGTCAAACACGTCCGCGGTCCCGCCGCTGCCGCCGGCGGGCGCAGTCCCCCCCATGCTGTTGCTGCTGCTGGTGACTGTGGTGGCGCCGTGGACGGAATCGTCGGGCTCCTGTCGGGTCGGGAGGGGTCGGGGCTGGAGGGGTCGGGAGGGGTCGGGGCTGGAGGGGTCGGAAGGGGTCGGGGCTGGAGGGGTCGGGGCTGGAGGGGACCGGGGGGGTGAGAGCACTAAGCGGACTCAGGTGAACATAATAAATTGGTAGACAAATTCAAACTGCACCGCTGCCAGAGCTAAGGTCTATTGGTGGTGGGGGTATGGGGGGTCAGGGACGTATGGCGGTGGCGACAAGCTATGAGGGCGGAGTAAGGGCGCGGCAGTATCGGTACTGGAAGTGCGCACAAACGGCCGAGTTGGATGGGGCGGGAGAGACGAAGGCGGCGGAAGAGCCAGGGGGTTGCGTTGGGTTGGGTGGGGGATGTGACTTCTTCAGCGCGTTGCGTCATGCAGCAGCCCGTGCTCCGACCATACCCCGTGGCACGAGGCCGCCTTTCCAGAGCGGCACGGCGCCAGTCCCCTGACAGCTGACATTCACGGCCGCGGCGCTTCCAAAGATCCATACACGGCGCCCGGCGCTCAGGCCCTTGCCCGCCGCATCCCGCCGTGCCCGCGCGGAATGGCCCTTCCTTTCCCCCACATCTAAACCCCCAAGCCTTAACCCCAACCCCACGCCCACCGGTCTCGTTGACCCAACCACCTACCCTCCCACCCACCCACCACGTTCGCCAAATCCCTACAACCGCCCTCTCCCACTGAACCACCCATCCCCACCAACCCACCCCCGCCGCTGGGCTGCGTGTGTCCGGGCTGTGTTCATATCTCACCCCCACCCCTGCGCGCCCACCTCCTTGACCAGCTGCATGCTGAGCACCGCCACGGGAGCCCGGGTGAGGCAGCGGTCCAGGCGCTCCATCTTCCGGGAGTACTGCTTGCCGTCCCACAGCGGCCGCGGGCCGCCTCGCTGGCCCGGACTGCCGACCTGGGGGGCCGGGGCCGGGGCCGGGGCCGGGGCCGGGGCCGGGGCCGGGGCCGGGGCCGGGGCCGGGGCCGGGGCCGGGGCGGGGCCGGGCCGGGCCGGTGGGGGGGAGGGGTGTGGGCGGCTGGGGGAGCTGGGTGCCTAGGGATGTGCTCCGGCGGTGATATGCCGTCGCCGGGGGTCGGCAAGGGGGGGGCGAGTTTTGCCCCATTTCACTCCGACCGAGCGGCGCTTACCGTAGCTGACAAACAAACCCCAGTGAGCCACTGCAGCCGACTCCTCCGGGGCTACCTGTCCCTGCTGAAACCACCCTCCGAAACCACCCACCCACCTTCCTTCCCGTCCCGCCCCGCGCTCCTGGCAGTCCTCCCCTCTCCCGCGACCCAGGCCCCCTCACCCCGGATTCGGAGCGCCTCCGCGCTCGCCCCGCTGCTGCCCCCGTCAGCTGCTCCGACGTCCTGCGCAAGGGGCTCCCCTGCGGCGCCTGGTCGGGGCTGAGGTTGCGGCCGGGGGAGACGGTGGCGGCGGTCGGGCCCCCTGGCGCCATGCCCGTGTTGGAGATGCGGCCGTTGGGTCGACGCGGCCGTGAGGGGTCGATGGCCGCGGGGGAGCTGGCGGTGGCGATGGCGACCTGCTGATCGCTGATAGCCGTGACGGTGGTCTTGAGGTGCCGCCTGCCAGAGGAGCGAGCGTGTGTGTATGACAAAACTGAGCGTGTGTGTATGACAAAACTGAGCGTGTGTGTATGACAAAACTGAGCGTGTGTGTATGACAAAACTGAGCGTGTGTGTATGACAAAACTGAGCGTGTGTGTATGACAAAACTGAGCGTGTGTGTATGACAAAACTGAGCGTGTGTGTATGACAAAACTGAGCGTGTGTGTATGACAAAACTGAGCGTGTGTGTATGACAAAACTGAGCGTGTGTGTGTAAGTAAGCAGATTACGGTATCTCAGATTGTCGCGCAGCAGGGCGCACACACCCGCGCGCCCGCACATACCTCCGCTCGGCTGCCCGGGCCTCGAACTCGCCGTCGCTTTCCTCGTCGTCCCCGACAACCTCGATGGTTTCGGAGCGCACGGGCACGTCCCAGATGGGCACCTGCGTCTTGGCCAGCCGGGTGCGGCCCGCCAGGAGCTCCACCCTGACCTCGCCGAACTGCGGGTGTAGGGGGTAGGGGTGGGGGGTGGGGGGTGCAAGGGACGGTGGGGATCGGGGTGTGCAAGTCCGCTGCTGGTCATGCTGCCCCACGTGTGTGTGTGTGTGTGTGTGTGTGTGTGTGTGTGTGTGTGTGTGTGTGTGTGTGTGTGTGTGTGTGTGTGTGTGTGTGTGTGTGTGTGTGTGTGTGTGTGTGTGTGTGTGTGTGTGTGTGTGTGTGTGTGTGTGTGTGTGTGTGTGTGTGTGTGTGTGTGTGTGTGTGTGTGTGTGTGTGTGTGTGTGTGTGTGTGTGTCTAGAAATGCAAATAGAACCCTTACTGCAGGGGCTTGATCCAAAACCCACGCACATAGCCCTGGGGGCTGGATACGGGAGTTCGGAGGACCGGCGGCCTTGCACCAACGGCGCCGAGTGCCAGGGCTGGAATGATTCGGTGTAGCCCTCGTTCGGTCTACAGGTGACAGGGTTTGCAGCGGCGACGAAGGTGTCTGCTCATGTCCTCAGACTGGACCTCTGGACATCGCCCCTGCAGCTCTCAGTCTGCCTTGAGGACTCTCTCTCTCACATCTCCAACCCCACCTAACGCGGTGCGGCATGAGACCTGGGAACACCCGCCACAGGACCCATGGGTCGGTGGAGGACATCCCCCCTCCTCCACCGCCCTCCGCAGCTCCCGCCACCCGAACATGACCAGCTCGCACAGCCTGTCTGTCTGATCTGCGCCTGCCTTTTGAAACGGGTCGACGACCGGTTGCAGTGCAGCCCAGCCCAGCCCACGTGTCCACCCAGGTCCTGACCCGTGGGTCCGTACCTGCGTCCTGTCCTTGCCCTTGAGCGTGTCACCGTCCCGGAAGGCCCGGCCCAGCGGCACCACCACCTCGAGGGCCTCCGGGTCCAGCTCCCCGCCCACCAGCTGCCCCACCAGCTGCTTGCGTACCCCGTACGAACAGACGCTGTGACCCACGGGTCAGTGAGGGATGGGACGGCGGCGGCGTGAGGGCCGGTGGATTCAGGGCAGGGGCGCGGGGCTGTCGAGTGATAGGGCGTGCGGTGGAGGGGGGCACGGGCGAGACGGCGGAGATGCCTCTGGGTGGGTGCGTGGGTGGGTGGGTGGATGCGGACGTTTCTGCATCGCTGAGTGACAGGGCTGTTGGCGCAGAGCTGGCGGCTGATGCGGGTGGTGGTGGAGCAGCAGGTGGCGGTCATCAAGTCGCAATCAGTGGTGGGGGACTGGCGCGGCGGGGTCGGGGGCCCCCAGCGGTTGGGGTGTGGCGAAGACATGACATGGGGTGGACATCTGAACAAACTGCGCTGGTTGGTTGCCGCCTCGGTGGCGGAGGCGGGTGCTCCCAGCAGGCTGCCTCGGCCCTCGACCCTCGGCGGGCCCCCTCCACGGCCTCCTCTGACCGCACCGCCGCCTCATCCTCACTCGCAGTATGTGGCGCCATTGTGAGGCGGCGGCTCAGACTGCCATCGATGGCCCACTGGCGTTCGCCCGGTACACAATGAACGCATGCACATGAACTCATTCAGGCTGTGATATGATAGACCCGTTCCATCATCGGCCCCACACCTTCTTTCACCCTCCCTTCCCGTCCCTGGATCCCCGACCCACCCACCCACCCACCGACCCACCCACCCACCCACCCACCGACCCACCTGACCTCCACCACCAGCGAGGCCAACAAGGGCCCGCTGAGGCCGCTGAGCTCCTTGAGGCGGTGCAGCTTCACGTGAAGGCAGTAGCCCCGCAGGCTGTCGTGGACCGTGTCGGGGTCCTGGATGGACGAGATGAAGCCACGCATCTGATGGGGAAGGAGGGAGGGGGGTGAAATTGGAAAAGAAATAAACCCAAAGAAACAGGCTCAGGCACACCCAGGAGGGGGGGGCGGGTACGGCGGAACGGTAGGCGCAGGGGAATGGCCAGCGGAAAGGTCCGCTGTAACTAAATACTACCTAAACAGGTATGTATGTGTGACGAGTCCGACGCGCGGGTGGGCCCCAAGCCAAATAGCCAATGTCCCAGGGAGCCAGATACACATCGCCGTTCTCGAGCTTTTAAAACCTGTCGAAGGCACCGAGGCACGTACATATCCTGTGGGGAGTCGTCGTTCGCACTCAGCCTTCTCATGTCTCTCGCTTTACTTGATGGGCTGGGGCCGGGGCAGTTGTGGGGCATGCGGGCATTCCCCGGGCGTAGCTATGCCCCCCTTGCACGTCACGCCCTCCTGCTCTGCCCGCCTACCGACACAACGCTGTGCGGGGTCGGGCTGGGTGCTTCGCTTGGTGCGCACTGCGTCCTTGGTGCCCTGGTCCGACACACCGACGTAGTGCCCCTCCGTCACCCCTCCCTCCCCTGCCCGCGCAGCTCGCCCCCTCCCCTGCCCGCGCAGCTCGCCCCCTCCCCTGCCCGCGCAGCTCGCCCCCTCCCCTGCCCGCGCAGCTCGCCCCCTCCCCTGCCCGCGCAGCTCGGCCCCTCCCCTGCCCGCGGCCCCCACCCACCTCCTTGTACTCCTGCTTGGCCACCACCGCCACTTCGAACAGCAGCTCGCCCCGCTTCTTCACATTGTTCTGTCGGTCCTGCAGGGGGAGCCTGGGGGCCGAGGGGCGCAGAGCATCCCCCGAGTGACCACAGGGCGGTTAAGGGACGCGTTGGTGGCTTGGTGCCCGGCGTGCGGAGACTGTCATAGCCGTCCTTGGATGCGCATTTGCGGGAAAAGGAAGCCCACCGAACACAAAAGTGTCCTCACAGTATCCGAAACCTGCCGTACTGATGTGCGCTCCAGCGGCCGCTGGCGACCCGCCTTGTCCGTGTCCTGATCTGCCACTGTCCCGCCCCGAACTGACGCAGCCGCACAGCACCCCGAGAGCAGGAGACGGGTCCGACCGGCTGCTGTGCAGGGCCCCCCTCCGTCCCACCCGGGGTCCCCTGCCCTTGCGCCAGCCGCCACCCCCCACCTGTACACCTTGCCCTGGTCAATCTTCCGGATGCTGGCCAGGACGTCCTTGACGGGAATCGAAACCTGCACCACACACCATCGAGTGGCGGATTTCTCAGGTGATGGCGCATGTGCAAGACAAAGAAAATCAGGTGGTTGAACCCGACATAACACACCCGACATAACACACGGATTTTTGCTCGCATTCATCGAAATGTTTTAATTGCATGGTTTCGTCGAGATGTTCAAACTCCATGGTTTGCTTGTAGGTCGCGGCGATGCTGACTGCAGGCGTCTTTTGCTCGCCTGCGCTCGAACACACTCACGTATGGCCACCTGACAAAACCTAAGGGGTTGGGGACCGCTCACCTGTCTGCACACGAGGTTAATTGCTACCCCTCCCTTCGCATGTCATACCCATCTCCTCACGTACCCACGGGCCCCCCGCTCCCTCTCCCACCCCACCGTGCCCAGGAAGGAGTTGAAGTGGCCGATGTCCTTGTCCAGGACCCGCAGTACGACGTGCATGTCCTCGGTCACGTAGTCCAAGGGGAAGGGCAAGCTGTGGTGGGGGCGGGGGCACGGTACAGCCGATGGGCGGGACAATCACAAATTACCGAACGCCTGACTGCCAGAGCAGGAACTCGGTCTAGGGCAGGGGTGTGTGGGGGGGGGACCGGTGCATTACGGCGGCAGCCCGCCCCGCCTCATAATGCTCCGCCCTGCCTCTCCACAGCGATTTGCGACGTACGTGCACCAGATCTCCGCCCTCCCAATCCACCTCATGACGAGCCCGTCCGCAACCCACCTCATCCTGGCCGTAACTCTAACCCTAACCCAGCCCAGACCCTGCCCTACCTCTCCTCCCACATGGGGTACGAGTTGCGTGTGATGACGCGCGTCTCCGCCTCCTCCAGCGGGAGGGACCCCGGGCGCGACAGCGTGACGCGGACGAAGCTGCCGGAAGGTACACGTTGCAGGGGCGCGGGACGTGATTTTGGGATGGGTATCGGGGTTCGGGGTGGGTGTAGGGATGAGGTAAGGTAAATTTTAGGGAGCGATGTGATTTCGGGGTGCGGGGGGGTAGCAGAGTTGCGCAAGAGGGCGGGGAGGGGTTCGTCAGGAGGTCATGAGCTCTGCAGTGTGCTCCCCCGGGTATGTGTGTAAGGGTTGCTGACGTCAGGCATCCATTTGTCAAAAGGCAGCTCAACGGCTCGTTCAGGAGTGCGAGAGGAATCCGACGTTTTTGCCGTGAGGCAGTTGCCCCGTGTTCGCAACGGGGTCCCTCCGGCCTCGGGCCCTGACAGAGGACTTAAGCTGCCTTACCTGTCACAAGTCGCAGGTGGCACGGGCACTGCTGGGGACAGGTCGAAAGCCTCCTTTACGGTAATGCAAATGAAGAAATCTGCGCCAATCCATGGCGAGAAGCTCGGAGTGCGTCTGATCGGCGTCGTTCTTTCAAGGATACCCAGGTTTGAATCTTGCGCAAATGACAATTCCGCCAGGTTTTCGGTCTTCTCAGGAGCGACTGGCTCCGGGTCAGACAAAGTGAACAGTTCCCTAGATGGCTGCGCTATTTCCAACCCACGACCCGCAAGTTTCTCGATAAGATTTCTGGCAGAAAACTTAAGTTTTGACATTTTTAATTTCGACTTGTGATGACCCTGCCACTGTCCACCACTATCACGCCAAGCAAGAAAATAGTTACATTATGCTAACAGTGCGCATGAGAACAGATGACTTCCCGATCGCTACGCCCGCAATGCTGTGACGTTTGTACGGACTCTGATGATCTGGCGATTAGTGATTGTAGAGCCGCGGAACGCTAGCTGTATAATCAGAAATCCTCACTCCTCGAAGTTGTCAACATGTGTTAACAAGGTACCAGCGTGAATCGGCCGTCTGCAGTCACAATTTCCTCGTCCCTACCTACCCCTACCTACCTAACTGTCGAACTGATGTGGCCCTGGCGCAGGCACCCATCGCAGCCCCAGCTTACCACGTTCAGTATAACTGCTGCATATATACCTATGTTCACGGGTGGGTTGTGGTTTTAGCAATATCGTTGTGTTACAAATGGTGGCTGTAGGGCGGGCCCGTGGCTAGCTCATGTCCTGCGGCCCATGACGGGACACGCCTTGCGAAGTGGAGGTGCACAGATATGGGGGAACAGCTGCGACATGCAACGAAGCATTCGGCCAGTTTCCTTCCCTCTGTCCCAGGACATGGTCCCTTGAAGCACCCGTGGCAGCTGCAGGCAGCTTCAGCAGCCCAGCTGTGAGACACCGGAAGCTCCGCGACACAGGCCTTATCAGGATTTCACCGTCTCTTGCATGGCGCATACACCCACTTTTCTCCTTGCTAACACCCACTTCTGACTCCGGGCCATTGCTGCCACGACGTTTCTTTGCAGGATATCATCATCCGTTGCGCCTCCCCTCATCTATGACGACTCACCGCCAAGCCTATTTGGGGGCAGGCCGGTGCCCAGATACCGTCATATGACCTCAAGCCAGTTCTCAGTGCTACCTCGCCAAACGCCACGTTTGGTCGCGGCCCGGGCCCCCGCGCAGCATCCTGGGGGGTCGGATTTGTGGGACAGACAGACCGAACCTCGGCAGGCCCGAGGGCGGAGGTGGGTGCCGCGGCATTGGCCCGGACCCGCGCAGGGGCAGCACCCACCTGGCAAACCTGCAGAACCCATCCAGGCATGTACGGCAGGCTGAAAGGTTGCTGGGAAGGGCTCACCAGGCTGCCAAAGCGTGGCAGCCACCACAAGCTGCAGCTCGCAAAGCGGCACCATCCCAGTTGCACAGGGCGGAGTAGCAGCAAAGCGATGAAAGGCAAAGTAACCGGCTCCGCAGTAGGCCGGACCCCGAATTACGCCATGGCTGGTGTAGCCCACCCGGAGTCCCCCACCTCAAGAGGGGAAGACATTGTCAATGTCGCAGGGTCGCACACGCATGCGCATCCGGCCCGCTGCCCCGTCCGCTGATGAACGACCACCCATGTGACCGCTGCAGGCTGCACCCGGTCCGCATGACTCCAGCTTTCCAGGCCGTCGCGGGCAACACGGCAACACGGTCCTCGTTCGCTTCCTGATCGTGGGATGCCGCACCCCGTCCCGGGCCCCGGCGCGCAAACGCCACCCGTGTCACCAAAAACCCACATCTGTTCTCCGTCGGGCTGCGAAGTAAGGCGAGCGCTGCACAATCTCAAACTAGCGCTGCAAAATGTGGCCCGGTCGCTTGTGAGGTCGCAGTCACGGGGACAACGCGCACATGGGTGACCGGCGCCGGGAAATTTAGTTAGGCAGGCGGGTAGCGGGTGGTCGAGCTGGTGGCTAGGGTGGGTGTGGGTGACCTGCGCGGGTGGGTGGATGCCGCTAGGCGGATGGATGGTAGGGTGCTGGCTGAACCATGTCCCTGGTTGCATGGACGCTGCAGCTGTTCTCCCGCCATCGTGCCAAAGTCGCTCTCGACGATTCCTTACAGACCTCGGCCGCTGGAAGCCTACCAGCGTCCACCACTGAACCCAAAACAACAATGGCTCGCGGCCATCCTCACTCGATAACTACCGCAGTCCTCGTTCATTGTCGTGCCTGCCGTTCCCTACTGGCTACTGCCTTCCGAGGCAGGCCAACAACGCCCAAGCTGTCGAGCCCTGGTTGGCCGCGACATGTGGGGGCGACAACCGGCGGCGGGACCCCCCTTACGCAATCACACAACGGCCAACGCCCACAACGGACGAGCGGGATTCCGCGCGTAACACACATCGGCCAACATGTGCTGCCCCGCGCAATGCGGCCCTGCCGGATGGCCGCCGAGCTCTTGAACTCTACACCCAGCATCACCCACACTCAACTTGATGGGTCAGCGTCGCCACAAATGGCGGGCTACCGCTGCCACGACGTTCCTTTGGGGTTGTTGTCCGCATCCGAAATCTCACCACTCGTTGCGGTCTCAGGACCGCCCCGCCTGCATGAGTTCGCTCACATAAAGTACGCTGCCAAGTTCTCTGCAACATGCCCGCACATCATCTTGACCTCAGTGCCAGCCCGCCCAGCGTCGGCAGCCCGCCCAGCCCGTCCGGTGCCTCCAGCACTCGAAGAGGGGGCAAGGTCAGGATTGGGATGCTGCAAATGCCACGCGGTCCGTCGCGCCACCCCCACCCCCCCCACACACACAGCCCTGCTTTGTGCGGACTCCGCCGTCAAAAGGAAAGCACCCCCCCTCCCGCCACCTCCGGGATGGGTCCGGCGGCGACGCGGTCGCCCGAGGTAACCGTGAGCGCACAATTCAGGTATGTATGGTAAGTAACTTGGGTCGCGTATTGACTCCTGTGCCACGTATCGGTTCCCCAATCCATACCTCCCGCCACCTAGCCATCAGCCGCCGTAACCGACTCGACGACCCGCTACCCCGCAGTACATGCCCAGCGAAGGGAACATGGGTCCGAACGCCCCCCTCGGCCCTCCACCGCCTCGCGGGACAGCAGCGACGCCTCCCCCCCGGCCCCCCCGCCCGCCCGCCCGCCCCCGCGCACACGGCCCAGCGTGCAAGCGTGCTTCCCGCATCAGCAACACCACCACCCAGTTCCCTGCCCCGAGCAGTTACACTACCCCACATGCCGTTTCTCCGTGCATCCCAAGACCGCGTCCAGCTAGCTGTCCACCCGCTCAGACACGCACCCACTCCAACACCCAGTTGCATTTCCTGTCTACCTCGCCTCCCTCCAAATCTCAGGGGTCAGGAGGTGCCTGTCCGCCATGCCCACGGGGCCGCCTTGGGGCGCGCCTTCAGGCGCCCAACCCGGATCGCTCAAAGAACCGCCGCTCGCCGAGTTGCTCGGCGCCTTACCCCCCATCTGAACCCCGGGCGGGCAGGAAAGTCACTTCGAACGTGCAACATGCATGCATGCAAGACACGACTGCTGCATCCACAATCAACGTCTTTGCAGCCACCACAAGCAAACAAGCGTACACGCCACAACACGGTGGCGGCGCCACGACCCACGACCCACGACAGCCGACACAACCAGAAGCGCCCGACGGCCGACGCAAAACAGAACACAACGCCAAAAAACACACGGTAACACAACGCCAAACATATCGAGACGTCGTCACGAAAACGACGATCACACAACAACCAGACTGGGTAAGGACTCCGCAAACATCGCACACACTAACCAAGCCGCGCGCCTCAACGGTCAGGTGGTTCCCCTCCTGGGCGCTCAACGGTCAGGTTGTTCCCCTCCCGGGCGCTCCACCATCGCCACACGCAGGGCTGCAGGCCACGTCATATGGGGAAGCGCCGAGCGTCGCGGATTAAGTGACAGGTATAAGACGACGCGTCGCCGCCGCCCAGCTGCCTCACGCGAAAGGGCAGCGGGCCGTGCTGCTCCCTCGTGCCGCTGTCGGCGAACCCTCCACACGGGGTGTCGTGACCCGGAGCCGCGGCGGCTGTCGGGCGGCGTCCGCGCCGACGCCGTCGCGGCCGGTCCCCACCCTGTCGCGCACGGCCTCTCCAACGCACAACAATCCAAGCAACAAACGCCAGCGGAGAAATGTTTTGGGATACCATTCAGTTCATCAAGCACGTTCGTAAGGTTCGAACTCAGCGGCTCGTGACGGTTCAAAGTGCCCCTGCCGGTGGTCGCCGTCGCGGCATCAGCGTGCAACGCCAGACTCAGCATCAGGGTTGCCGCGTTTGACCCTGACCGGGGGGGCCTAGGTTCAGGCAACCTCACAGCCACCGACCTGACGGCCCCCACATCCCGACAAGCCCCGCAGAGCGGGACAGCGCCCGGCGCTGGCATGTGCCCCGGTCATGCCGGCACGGAGCGTTGCACAGCGAGCGTTGCACGGAGCGTTGCCCGCCTTCGGCAGCGTCCCTGCCGCGTCTGCACGCACCGACCAACCCCACCCCAACATTAGCCCGCCCCGCCCCGCCGGCCCGCCTCGCCACCGCCGGCCCACCCCATATGTCCGCGCGCCGTGTGCACGCCGCGAGATTCCCGTCCGGCCCCCAGCACCGCTCAGCCAACACCAGGCGAGGCCCGTGGACGCCGGTCCCGAGTTCGCTGCTTGACCATGCCCGCCACGTGAATCCACAGTGTCGTGTCCCCAAGGGCCCCACCGTCCATGCCAGCAGTCCATGCCCCCAGTAACCCCCTTGATTCAGTTCATGTAGCCAGCTAGGTGTCACTCTGTGCTGCGAGGCGGCAAGGAGCCCGGCAACCCAACCCCGGCCCCAGCCCCACCCCCACGCGGCGCACTCCCCTCCGCTCCTGACCCCACCAGCGCCGTTTTCTCCCCGCGCTCTAGGTCGCCCTCATCCGCACCCCTCCACGCTGGCGGCCGGACCTCACCGGCGGCGGCGGTGGCAGTGGCGGGCACCGCCCCGCCGCCGCCCTGCGGGTTGGCGACCGTCAGCGTCAGCGCGCCGCCGCTGGAGCTGCCGCCGCCGCCGCCGCCGCCGGTGCCGCGCCGCGAGGTCGACCCGGCGGCGGCCAGCGCTCCGACCGGCGGCGTGGAGGGCTCCTCCATCGCCGCCGCACGTGTCAACTGCTCCGAGCTGCTGGCGTACGGCGGTACGGCATTCGCCCCGGCCGCAAGGGTGCCGTTGTTGGCGCTGCCCGAGGCTGCCGTACCCAGCGCCTTGCCGTTCAGCTCCCCCGACTCGTCCTCCTCCGCCAGCCCGGCGCCGCGCCAGCAGGACGCCGGCCAGGCGCCCTGCGAGGGGCCCTTCACCCAGCGTTTGAGGGGTTTGATGTAGAGGCTGCCGATGAGGCACTGGGAGGCGTGGTAGATGATGAGCGGCAGCGAGATGATGCCGATGTTGGCGTTTTTGCCGTACAGTACGGAGATGAGCGGCATGCCCAGGGCCAGTGTCTTGGTGGAGCCGCACATGAGCACCGCGACCGCGTCCGCCTTATCAAAGTTGAAGATGTGTTTGAAGGGCACGAAGGTCGCCAGCGCCAAACTCATGGCGGAGAAGGACAAGAAGATGCCGATCTCGAGGAAGAGCATGGGCACCCACGAGCTGGCCTGCAGGTGAATCTTTTTGTAAAAGGTATCGCAGAAGGTGCTCCACACCAGCAAGATGATCATGAGGTTGCCGATTTTGCCAAAGTTGACTTTCTCCTGCGCCTTCTTGACGACGTTGGGGAAGATGTACTGCACCAGCTGACCGACGATGAGCGGCGCGATGATTGTCACCGCGAGCTGTTTGATGACGTCCGCGTAGGGCGCCTGGCCCGACTTGCCCAGGTACACGTACAGCCAACCCGGCGACACGAAGATGCCGATGATGTTCCCAATCACCGCGTTCACCAGCGCTGCCGCCTCATTGCCGCCCGACTGCTTCGTGAACACCACGTTGGTTGAAATGGTGGTAGGCATCGTCATCGCGACCACGAGTCCGTTAACCAGGTCAGGCTGCATACTCGACTCCATGAGCGCGCGCGCTATGCCATAACCAATCGCTGGCGTTAAGACGAGGCACACAAACTGTATAAATAGGTGTACATGAAGCCGCGCCATAACCGTCAGCAACGCCCGGGTCTTCAGTGAAAGACCTGACAGGAAGAAGATGATGATGACAGCGCCATACTTGATGCTCCACTGCGCAGCAATCCAGCCACCCTTCCGCCCAAAGTCGGGAACCGCTGCTGCAAATCCAATCGCGAAGCCCAGCCCTAGGATGAACCAGTGCTCGCATATCAAGTCCCAGACCGCCTTGAAAAACTTCTTCACGCGCGACTCTTGAGGCGGCGGGGCTTCCGCTGCCGGCGCGCCCGCGACCGGCGTCTCGCCCTCACCCATCGTGCGGCCCACGACGCGTAACGACTGGCGAGTCACAAAAGTCGTGTGTCAATGTGTTCAACTTGTATGGTGTTTATAAAAGTGAAAGACGGCATCCCACCCGATGGCCAAGGCCTTTATGATCATGGTGCATTACGAAGGAGCGTGCTCTACGGCAATTACGCATGTTGCGACAACTCGTATGATTGTTCGTCGGTTGTCAACAAACGATTTTACAGTTAGGTACCATTTCTGTTGCACTTTCGCAGGGACTGACATGGTGCAGTGCAGGATAATTGCTGATGGCAGGCCAGCAGGCCCCCAGGCCTTTGGCAGCCGAAATCCCCCACTGCTGTCAGTAGACCATCAACTACGCTGCTGTAAACGTATCCATGGATACACCTCACACTCGGGAACCCTGAATTGGCTAGAATCGTATTGCTCGTCCCAACCGAATACGACAGTCATCACGTGATATTTCATCGTGGCGCACGCGTGTAACAGCGCGGCACAGTGTTCCCTGAACGAATGCACACCCAAGGCCAACTCAAATCCGCACGCATGCCTTGAATGCGCCCCCAACTCTTTAGCAACATATAAAGCGACAAGCAGTACGCTGTACTGGTACGAATTACTCATAGGAAGCGGACGGCGTAACGCTCGTGATCCATTGTGATGCGCTCAGACATCACTGAAATGAGCACCCAACACTGCCACGTCCTGTGGGACGACCAGCGCGCCACAGCCGAAGGATTTGCAGCAGCCCGGCTGCACAGCAACTGTTCTCTCGTAATGTAACCGTTACAAGGTGGACCCGTACCCCGACGGGGCTCTCTCGTGCTCGCGTGCGACGTTTCCCCTCTGCTTACCCCGTTCAGGCGAACGAAAAGCCGTCTGGCGGAAAAGTCCGATGCCTGAATGATTATGTTTCCTGGTCGGCGCCGTCGTACCCACCGCCAGCATCGCCGCCGCCACGGCCGTCGACACCACCATCCACACCGCAAGTAACAACACGTTGCATGACACCCTCTTCGGTGCCTCCTTGGCGACGTGTTGGCGGCGACCAACGACGCATCACCATTGCCGCTGTACAGGCCGTACAATGCAGGCGTACCGTACTGGTTCCGCCGATCCGGAGTTCGAAACGTTCACACACCCCCGCGCCGCGGCGAGCACGCATGCAC
Source organism: Eudorina sp. 2006-703-Eu-15 (assembly GCA_003117195.1). NCBI lineage: Eukaryota > Viridiplantae > Chlorophyta > Chlorophyceae > Chlamydomonadales > Volvocaceae > Eudorina > Eudorina sp. 2006-703-Eu-15. The sequence goes on from BDSI01000009.1 coordinate 1,430,444, forward strand.
GCCGCGGAGGCGACCCATAACCCCCCTTCCCCGTCCGCCGACCATAATCTGTCACACACCTGTAGTACCGTACCCAACCGTCACCCAACCGTCACGTCGATCAGTACTGGAGGCGTGCTGATGCCGAGCTGCCGTCTGCCCAGCTGCGGCGCACGCGAGCACCTCGTGAGGCCAGCGCCGCCGCGCGCTCCTTCCCCCGCTCCCCTTCCCCATTCGCACATTCGCCACCTGGGGCACCACGGGGCCCCCTCAGGCGCAGCGTTGCGGTGCGTTGAGCACTTGAGATGTCGGGTCAGCTCCCGCTTCCGGGGGCCCGGGGGGGGGCCCTGTCCGCCTATTAGGACCTACGGAGGCTGAAAGATCCGAGGACCGACGGTTGCGACCGTCCCTCTTCCCCCCCTCCGCACGAACATTTGGGTCCCCACAGGGGCCGCAATGTGCTGAGTGAGAGTCTGAACCTCCGTCGTCAACCCACACCTCCTCCACCTACTCGCGACTTCACCTCCAGCGACGAATCTCAGTCGCCGGCCCTCCCTTCCTCTTCCAGGGGAGGGGGGCTCTCAGACAGGGCGACCACCACTCACCGGCGCTGCCGCTTGCCGCCCCCTCGGTCGCCCCGACCTCGGAATCCTCCTCCGCCGCCGCCGCCGCGGCCGCCGCGGCCGCTACCACCGCCACCACGACCGCGGCCCGGCCGATCCCCGGCTCCTGCGGGCCCTCGGCCCCGGCCCCGCCCCCGGCCGCCGCCCCGGCCCCAGCCCCGGCCGCCCCGTCGCCCGCGGCCGCCCCTGTAGCTGCCCACCATCTCGTCCGCCTCCGGGTCGCGGCCCACCTCCTCCCTGGAGGGGAACCCAGGGGTCGATTCGGATGTTTGAGAGGTGATGGGGTGGGTGGGGTGGGGTGGGGTGGTGGTGATGGTTCGGCGGGAAGAGAAAACAACTCGCGGCGGGGTAAGTGTAGTTGAGAGGAGGTGCGATGGAGCAGACGCCGGCGCCGTGTTCCCCCTCACTCTCTCCCTCCCCCCTCCCCTTTGCCCCCTGCCCTCGCCCCGGACTACAACCCTCGACCTCTCGACCCCAGCTCGGAAGGACGCACCCACCTCCCCGCACCCGCCCGCCCACCTCCCCGCACCCGCCCACCTCGGCCCCCCATCCTGGCCCCACCGCGCCCCCCGCCCCACCTGAAGTACGCCGCGTCGTCATCCTCGTCGTTCACCTTGGCCTTGCCGCCCTTGCCGCCGCCATCCGTCCGGCGCCGCTTCCTGTCACCCCCGGCCTCGGCCCCGTCCTCCTCCTCCTCCTCCTCCTCGTCGCTCTCCTCCTCCTCCTCGTCCGGCCCCGCCGCCGCCTCCACCTCCTTCTCCCACCACATCTTACGGTCCGAGGGCAGCTTGCCCTGCGCCCGCAACTCCTCCGCCTGAGCGGCGGCCTTGCGGGCGGCCTCAGAGGCCTTCCGTCGTACGTTGGCCTCCTGCGCTCACGTCAAGTCGCAGGCGCAGGCGCAGGCGCAGGCGCAGGCACATACATGTACGGTACACAATCAACGCCGGTTTGGGTCGGGGGCGAGTTTCCTCGCCGCACATACATACGGTACACACTTGTCACGTTCGGTTCGCCCCTTGACGGTACCTTTTATTAAGAGTATTTTGCCACCAGGTCGGGTCGGGCCGGGTCTACCTCCCTCGATAATCCTTTCGGTTTGGGACGTTGCCAGAATTTCCGATTCCCAACGGCCCTAGCATCGCGGCACCCATCCAACCGCCCCACGCCGAAGCTGGTTTCTCCACCCCAACCCACCCCACCCCAACCCAACCCAACCCAGCCCCACCCCCCAGCACCTCAGGCATGCGACCCGCCCCGCCCCGACCCTACCCCGGTGGCCAGCCCCACCTGCTGCTTCCTCCGCTGCTCCTTGAGCGTCTTCCTCTGCTCCTGTCTGTCCGCCAGCTCCGCCGCCTCCGCTTCGCTCTTGCTCACGTGCGCGTGGAACAGCACCGCGCCGTCGCACAGACCCTCCTCGATCTGCAGAGCGGGATGAGGGGGGTGGGGGAGGTGATGGTGGAGGGTGAATACATGGGCGCTGGTGGTGGCAGTGGTTGTTGTGGTAGTGATGGTTGTGGTGGTTAGTGGGGCGAGCTTGCGGCAGGACAAGGGAAGCCGACAGGCGGAAAGGCCTCGGCAGCCCGACATGAGGGCAAGGCATCGCACCCCACGTCCTGGTGACGCTACGGAAACCGATAACCGATGATACGCATTCCCCACCCCTTACACGAGGACCTCCACCCCACCCCACCACGTGCCCCGCCCCGCCCCGCCCCGTTCCGCCCCACCCCACCACGTGCCCCGCCCCACCCCAACCCCCCCAGCCGCACCTTGATCAGCTCCAGATCCATCCGGGGGCCCAGCTCGTGCAGTCGCACCCGGCTCTGTCGTGCCGCCACATTTCCGCGACCCAGGTCCTGGGCCAGAGTCACCCGGCTCGCCTCCGCGTCCTCGCCCTCACTCTCCTGGGGGCCAGAAGGCGGGGCCAGGCGGGCCAGTACCCATCGGGTGCGGAGTGGGCACACAGGCCGGGGGAGGTCACCCAAGGGGGGGGATACAGGAAATTGGTAGACATATTTATACTGCGCTGCTGCCAGAGCGAATATCCGATAAAGACTCGACTGTACCAGGATCTCCAGGGGGGGAGGGCACCCAAGGGAAGGGAGGGCGTCCAAGGAGCGCCGGTGGACATGCAGACGTCGTGGGGTGTCACAGGCACGTGCCGGGGTGGGGGAAGGGCACCCAAGGGGGGGATATAGGAAATTGGTAGACATATTCAAACTGCGCTGCGGCCAGAGCAAAAAGGGAGGGGTCCAGATCGTCCAGGGAGGGAGGGGAACTGCGGGGAGGAGCGGACGGGGCGGTTCCGGGCATGGAAAGGGGGCCGCCGGGCGTCAGGTGCGGCCCGGGGGGGGTAAGGCCCGCAATGGGTGTCGGGGCGCAGGACCGCATGGACGTACAACCCCATGGCTTACCACAGCACAGCACAGAGCACAGCACAGAGCACAGCACAGAGCACAGCATAGAGCACAGCATAGAGCACAGCATAGAGCACAGCATAGAGCACAGCACAGCCGAAGTCCGCTCGTGCCCCCGGCTCCGCGGCCCCACCCCGGCCCCCGCCTCACCGATCCGTAACCGCTCTTGGTCACGAACTCGGACACGTCCCGGAAGTTGCTCAGGTCGGGGACCTCCCGCCGGGAGATTAGCGCCTGGGGTAGGGGGGTAAGGGGTCGGGAGAGGTCTAGAGAATTGGCAGGCGGATTCAAACTGTGCTGCCTGTCAAAGCAGCGGAGGGGGGCCTGGGGTCCGCGTTTGAGAACAGGGATGAGGTGAGGAGGGCGGCGGGGGAAGGGGCTGGTTGGGAACAGGTACGGGAAGCGGCTGCAGTACAGGGACCGGCTGCAGTACAGGGACCGGTTGCAGTATAGGGACCGGTTGCAGTACAGGGACCGGCTGCAGCACCGTTGCGACGCAGCAAGGGGCGACGACCGCCACAGCCTGAACCAGACGCCTCTTGTGCCGCCGCCGCCACGGGGGGATGATGACGGGGGTTTCAGAGGGTACAGAGTGAGACGCATACCGGGATGCTTGTGGTCGGGGACTGCTCAGTGGTGGAGGCCGCAACCTACCTCACCCCACCCCACCCCACCCCACCTTGACGCTCTTCCGCAGCCCCGAAGGCGCCACTGCGATGCCGTAGTGGCGCAGACGGATGATCCCTGAGGGGGGAGACACCGGCCGCGGACACGAAGACGAGGCGCGGGTGGGCAGGGAGGCCGAGGTGTGGACAACCCGTGACCAGGCAAGACCCGTGACCAGGCAAGACGAGGAGGTGCAGCGAGAGAAGAAAAACACGGCAGACTGAGTCGGCTGCCTCGCGAGGTCCACCCTGGAGGACATGACTCCATTCCAAACTGCAGTACTGCATCTGACCCGCATAGCGCTTGGATGACCCACGAGACCCCGCGGAGGCCTGCTGCCGTCAGAGAGCGAGAGAGAGATGGTGCAGCATGCGCGGCAGGGGCAGCTGGTACACGGACGTCATTGAGGTGGGGCTACACGGGCTGTGGCCCTGACCTCTCCAGGGAGGACGTCCGGGCCCCTATTCTGAGTACCGACCCGTGGGTCGCTCAAGAGCGCTCTCCCCCACCATCACCATACACACACCCCGCGGCCTGCCTCACCGGTCTCCTTGTCTCGCGACAGCAGCACCACCCGCTGGCAGGCGCTCAGCTTGGTGCGCTGCACATTGAGGGCTGGGAACATGCCCTGGAGGGGGGAGGGGGCGGTGGAGGGGGAGGAGGACAGGGGCAGGCGTGAGAGCGTGGGGGCGTGAGGGATGGATGCACAGCAGGCAGGCAGGCGGGCAGACAGGCAGAAAGGCGGGCAGACGGGCAGGCAGGCAGGCGGGCAGACGGGCAGGCAGGCAGAAAGGCGGGCAGGCAGGCAGGCAGGCAGGGAAGGGGAAAGAAGTCCAGAGGGACGGCGTGCGCAGTTGGCCGCCCTGTGCCGCCCCACACCAAGGACGGCGACGTGCTCCCTCAAGGCCCACCTCGTGACGTGACAGAGCTGCGGAAAAGCAGCTAAGTTGCAGCCAACCCCCCACCCAGCCACCCATCCCAACACCCAGACATGTGTCCCCCCGCCGCCCCCCGCCCTCCCCACCTGGAACATGGTGGTCACGAGCCGCAGCGTCTCGTCTCCGCTGAAGCCGTTCATCACCACCAGGGGCGCAGTCTGGGGACATGTCGAGGGGCGGTGGACGGGGTAGGGCGAGAAGGACATTGTCAAGACATGCACAGGCGTGCGCGGCCGGGACAGCGGCGGGCAGCAGAGATGGAGAGTCAGGGAGTGCATGCCGGTATCACCCGGGGGGCAGCGGGGCGTGGGGACTGTGGCGGCCCCAGGAAACATGCGCTGCGGCAGGCGGACCCACACGACCATGCGTCCCGTCCAAAACCCTAGAGATCCACCCACGTCCTGTTCCATGGGCCACACAATAGCAGACCACTTCCCGACACCTTCGCTGTCTTGTCCGCACCATTACACCTCCCCCCCCGCCCTGCCCCGCCCCGCCCCGTCCCGCCCCGCCGCACCTTAAAGGCGTTGGCCGGCACCCGCGGACGTGCCGCCGCCGACTGCACGTCCCGAATCAGCGAGTAGCTCCGAATCCGCATCGATACCGTGGGGCCCTGCGTACGACACATACACAGCAAAGAGAGTCAAACCCCCACACACACACACTTACACACACTGCTTATGCTGTTATCCAACACACTTTTACACACACTGCTTACGCTGTTATCCAACACACTTTTACACACACTGCTTATGCTGTTATCCAGCACACTTTTACACACAAACACACACACACGCTCGCGCGGGTCTCTCGGGTGTCTCGCGAAGCACGCTCACACTCCCAAAACCGGCGTCGGTAACCCTTTCAACCCTGCCTGTTGCCGCACCTAAACCCTTGACCATAAAGCCTAACCCCCGCTGGCTGCCGCCGATCGCTCCCCTCACCCGGGGTGTCTTGGCCAGCTTCACGTAGCTGCTGTTCTCCGTGGCCGACATCATCACGAAGTGGGTCACCCCCAGGGGGCCCGCCACCGACACAAAGTCGCGCAGCGTGTTGCGACGGGACTCCTGCAGGGGTAGTGACACACACACACACCCCAAGGGCCCCGAGGTCCACCCCGGATGAGTTGAGCGGGTAAAGTGGTGGTGGCGCGGGAGAGGTGGGGGATGAGGGCGCGCGCTCATTCGGAGACCGTTCAGTCGGCGCGGCAACCTCCCTGCCACTGATCCCGCCTCCGCACCCCCGCCCGCGTTCGCCGACCATCACCCCCCTGCGGGATGAGGCAGCGACAGGGTTGGGGCGGGGCGACCGCCGCCGGGACTCGACTGCGCCCTCTGGGCAGCGAGCACCGCGGAGGACTGGGGGGGGGGGCAGGAGCCGTTCGTGGCGCCGACAGGCACGTTGGGGGCTCCGGCCGCCATCCCTGCCCAACCCGCTCCCGGGGGGCCCACGGCTCCACGAGGGGTGGGTGGGGCCACATCGCCGTCCCAAGCCGTCCGGGGTGCACTGCGCCGCAACCCGCTGGCCACCGGCCGCGCGCACTGTCTCGGCCGGCCGGATGCACGGGCCCAGCCTGGACCTCCCCCCTCCCTGGCCCAAGCGATTTTCCGCGTTGCCGTGTGCTGCGTTGGACAGCATCCATCGGGCGCCGCCGCCCCCCCCTCCCCGCGGATCGGCCGCCACGCCTGCATCCACTGCCGCCCCGCTGCACACGAGCACTGCCCGCAAGCCCCGATGGTTCGTGTGCGGCTGGGGCTGCGTTGGAGTTATGAAGGGTTCTGGCTGCCGGGCGCCGCCCCACCACCACCGGCTGGCGCCCCTCACCCGCAGGTTGGCGGCCGTGTTGGGCAGCATCATCCTCCGGACGTCCTGCTCCAGGTCGGCCAGGACGGACTGCGGGGGTGGGGGGGACAGGGCGGAGGGGTGGAGAGGTGCGGGGATGGGGATGGGGATGGGGATGGGGATGCACAGTGTGGGCTGATTCCGGCGGTCGAGCCCCCTCACGGCGTTACCCGTTCCGGCGCTGGGAGACATAACAGAAATTCAAGTGCCATGTATATGCTCCCACTGGCGCCGTCGTCACGGAGAGGCTGCAGCTCCCCGGGGCCTACGAGAGGTGCCGGGCGACGCCCCGTCTGGCCGCCCTATCCCCGACACGCTGAGGGCCGTACCGACGTCAGGAGTAACCCAGACGGAGTAACCCAGAGAAGAAAGTGGCAATTGGTTTGATAGCGAATCCAAGGCGAATCCAAGGGCAGCATGGCTGCCGCCCGTGTCTGTGGCGTAAGAGCGCGTTTTCCCGCGCAGCGGTGTACGCGCCGCCGCCGGACGACGCCTCCGACGACCCGTGCCGCTCACCCCATGCTTTCCACGCTTGAACACCAGCGTCTTCGGGTCCGGCTTTTTGCCTTCACTGTTATCCGAGGCGACGTGCGTCCGCTTCTTCCGCTGCAAGTCACCAAGTCACCAAGTCGGAAAAAGTTGGGGACCCAAATCAGAACGTAAAGAACGTCATTTGTTGACAAGGATAATTCCTTGATGATAACAAATGACTTACTCGTCGCGTTTTGGCCATGTCGGTAGACGAACCTTAACTAGCAATACTTAACAAAACGCCGCAGAGTTTACTATATGCTATCAATTGCAATAAGGATGAAAAGGTCAAAGGTTTCAATCACATAAGAACTGTTGCAAGCATGGGGATTTACAGTACTGACCTATTCCGCGTCATCATGAGGGTATCACGGCACCATCGCGCAATTGCAGTGCTTCATTGCAACATAGTAGTCTGCATTGTATCCAGTTTATTACTGTGTAAGCAGCGCAAATCCTGAACCACTCATTGGTCAAACCGCCAACCATCAATTAAACGCATCACCTCCATCCTAGCTTAGCAACGCGGTGCAGCGGCCAGGGGGCATCACTATAGCAACCATGAAGTCTGCACCATTCAAAGCTGGGCCTCTACGTCCGTGTCCACGAACCTCGACCGTGCGACGATGTGCAGTCCAACCAGCGTCCGTCGTTGCGCGAGTGGCGTGCCTGGAGCCAGCTCCGACCAGCACAGTGGGCCCGGCACCTCCTCCACCCAAGTGCGACACCGGCCGTTGCTCCATCCCAGCGCTTGGCGATCCGTGCGGCGTCCCCCTGCCTCTGGGCTGGGCTGCGCAGAGCGGTCTTTGCAGCTCGGCCCAATCGGAGTACCGCTCCTCCCACAAATGCTGTCCCCAACAACGCCCGCATATCTTCCACCCTTCCTGCCCCTCGCCGCTCCATCCGCCTGCGGCCCCGGCTGGGGCTTGGCCCCTCGACCCAGCTCTCCCCGCCCCACATACGACCACCATCGCGGCTCCCTCCCACCCATCCCCTCCCACCCACATCCCCTCCTCTCACCCCCCTCGCACCCACAGGACCGTGAGTGAGGCCGTCCGCCAGGCCCGCACGTCCCTCCGCCTCTACCGCGAGGCCGCCGCCGCTGCCGCCACCGCCGCCCGCGACACGAGCAGCACCACCAGCGGCAGCTCCGCCCCATCCGAACCCGGCCCCGGGTCGGTGTCAGGGTCTGAGGCGCTGGCGGGCGGCCATCAAAAGGGCCCCCGGCGGCTCATTGTGGAGCTGCCGCTGCCGTCCCAGCGGTCGGGGTTCCTGGGCCGAGGTGCGCACGGTGTCACCCTTTTACCCTCCGTACGTACGTACGTACGTACATGTGTATGAATGAAAGTTACAGCGAACCCTAAAAGGGACCAGCGGTTGTGTAAATGCGGGGGTCCCCGGTAGCTATCACCCAGCCCCGCGGAGCCCAGCGCGGCGCAGCGCGGCCCGCGGGTCGTGGGGGGTTTCTTCGTTGACATACACCGACACAAGGGGCCAAGGCGCGGTCAGCTGTAGGGTTGAGGGTTTGGGGTTTTGAAAATGCTCACCAAGCTCCCGTACCCCCCTCTGACTAAGCCGGTTCTTCCCTCGGTGCGAGTGGGTGTGTGGTCGGCTGATGGATGCGACGGCGCCTCCTCCTCCTCCCTGCGGCTCCTCCCTGTCCCGGCCTGCAGGTAGCAGTTCGCAGGCGGACGACTTGATAGTGCTGCAGGACGAGGGGGACTTCCCCGGCGGGGTGATGCAGCGCTTCCGAGTGCTGAGGAAGCTGGTTGACGCGCTGCTGGAGGGGTGAGGGGGGCCCAGGGGGCGGGCCGGTGGATGGCTTCGGGCGATTTGGGAAGGGTGCGGGCAAAGGGGGAGATGGGATGTAGGGAGTTGGTACATATACACATATATATATGTATATATATATATATTTGTATAGGGGGAGAGGGACTGGTGGGACTGATGGTCAGGCTGTGTGCAGACGGGTGAGGCCGGATCCGCGCGTCTCGATCCGTGGCGGCGAGTACCCCAGTGCCGGAGGGCCCCAGCTGCATCCCTGCCGCATGCGCACGACGCACGGCACATTGACTTGTACGGCACTGGTACGGCATCGCAACCCGCCGTACCTTGCCTTGCAGGTACGACGCGGAGTTCCTTGGCTTCCTGGAGGACGGTGCGGACGGCGTGGGGCTGTGGTCGTGCGGCCGCGACACCTCGGTCGTCGTCAACGTGACGAGCGCAACGGTACGGCGCTCAGCGCAGCACGGCATGTGGCACAGCACGGCATGGCACAGAGCGAAGGCCGTATGACGGTCCCCGCAAGCGGATCGGGCGGGGCGCCCGGGGGTGGGTGCGATGATGACACCCGCCGAACAGCTCCGGGTCATTTGGGACCGGAGTTCGACATGGCGGGGTCGTGTCGTGTCGAGTCGCGTCGAACGGCCCCCACCCCCGCGCCCTTCCCCGCGCCCCCCCCCGCAGGTGCCCTCGCTGGTGAAGCTGTTCGACGGCGGGTACGGCAGCCGCGTCACCTCCCCCGGCCACACGGTGATTGCGGTGAACCCGCAGTGGACCGACGCGAACAGTGTGGGGCAGCCCTGGCAGTGGTGAGCTGGAGCCAGCCGGGGGAGGGGCGGATGGGAGGGGCGGATCAGCGGGTATCGGGCAGGTTGGCGGTTGGAACACGACACGTCCGGCGCACGTGGCTGCGGACATGGGGCTCCGGGAGTAACCCGCTCTGTCCCCGAGTCCAGTGACCGGTGGGTCGGAAGAACTCCCCCTTTGCAAGAACACATATCACACCCCCACCGAGACCTCTGCTCTGGCAGCAGCGCAGTGTGAATATGTCCACCAATGTCCCATGTATACCCTTTCCGACCCCTACTCTCCCAAGCACACAGGCCCCTCCCCCCCCCTACACACACACACACTTTTCCCATGCGGCTGCAGGAAGCTGCGGCAGCGCGCCGCTGAGGTGCTGGACCCCTCCCAGTGGAGCACCCTCTACAGCGCCCGCATGCTGCGGGGCAGCCGGGGGGCCAACGGGATGCTGCTCCGCGCCTGGCCGCACCGCTGGGCGCTGTACCCCGCCGCCACACGTGAGGGGGACCCGGACCGGACACGGAGCGGGGTGGCAGCGAGGGGCGGGGTGTTGGGTGCTGGGAGGGTGGGGGTGGGGGGCGACCGCGGGCAGCGCGGGGTGTTACCGAGCGATGAGGCCGGGGCGGGGCGGGGCGGGGCGGAGCAGGGGAAATGCCCGAAGGGGGACGGGGCGCACGGAAGGTCCTCGTGGGGCCGGGGGAGGGGGCCGGGGGAGGTGGCGGGGGGAGGGGGCCGGGGGAGGGGGCCGGGGGAGGGGCTGGGGAGGGGGCCGGGGGAGGGGCCGGGGGAGGGGGCCGGGGAGGGGCCGGGGGAGGGGGCGGGGGAGGGGGCGGGGGAGGGGGCCGGGGGGCCGGGGGAGGGGGCGGGGGCCCCGGAAGTCGTAGATGGCTTGTCCTGGTCCCGGTGGGGCTCCGTCCCTCGACGTAGCTGACCGACCGAGCGAGCGAGCCGCAGCCCACCCCGGCGGGGGGGAGGGGTACACCGCCGGGCGTTGGGAAGTCTTCCTGCGGCGTGTTGCGCTGCTGACCACCCTCCCAAGTCCCAACGCTGTCGCCCCTGACACTGCCGCATGTCGTCCTGCCGCTCCTCCTCCTCCTCTCGGGGTTTCCCTCCCCTCCTGGTCTTCCTGCTGCTGCTGCTGCCGCTGCTGCTGCTGCTCCGGACCGCGCAGCCGACGCTCGGTGCCTGGGGGAGTGCCTGCTGGCCACGCCCTCCCGCCCACCCACCGACGTCATCCTGGCCCGCCTCAACGACGCCAAGCCCGCGATGCAAAAGAAGGTAACGGGGGGGAGGGGGGAACCGCACCGCGGGGCGGGACAGCAGCCGGGTCATGTGCGGCGATCGCAGGGACGGGAGGGGGCGGTGTGCGGGCGAGGCGCGTTGGCACACCGGTCGGCGTCAGACCCTGCGAGATACGTAGTGACCGCACACCGCCCGGTCTCAGCCAGCAGGTTTGCACCCCACCCGGTGGGGGTTCCGTAGAGTTGGACCCCCTTGCTCAAACCGCAGCGCACAGCACCACCCACCTACCTATCCACCTACCCCGGGGGCTGCACTGCCGATGTGCCGCCGCAGGCCAAGGAGCTGGGGCTGGAGGAGCCGGGCTGGTTCTGACTTGGCTGCCCGCTGTTGACGGCTGACACGTGGTCGGCTCCGAAGACAGACACAGACACAAGAGCCGGGCGGGCGGGTTCCGCGCTAAACACAAGAGCAGATTCGAGCGGGCTCGTCGCCGGTTAGGTGCGGCGGCGGTGACAGCCCCTGTATTATAGCCGTTGACGCAGTTGGCGGAGGCCTGGGGCCAAGGGTGGCGGTGGAGGCATTATTGCATTGAGGCGAACAGGCAGTTCTTCGCTGGAGCGATTGCATTCAGTTGAGAGGGGGGCAGAGGATAGAAGAGCAGGCGTGCGAGAGAGAGTGAGAGGACGGGGGGCAGAGGGAGATGCACAATCTCCCAACACCGCTTGAGGCGGGGGTAGCCCCGCGGGTTGGGGTGCTGTGGATGCAATGCATTGGGGGCATTAATGAATGCATAAAGTAAATGAATGCTACAGGGGACCTCGGCGCATGCTCGGAGCGTGTGTTGACCGCGATGGTGTACGGCAGCGCGACGGCGATGCATCCATCCTCTTCGCATGGTTCATCGCAATTGCAGAGTTGTAGCGATTGGTGGTGGTGTTGAGCATCCGCCGGGCGACACCAGCAGCAGCGTAGAGAGAGAGCGAGAGGGTGTGTGTGTGAGAGAGAGCAAGGTGAGAGAGTGCCGCAGCTGGCGGCGGAGAAATCGCGCCGACATGTACAGCAGTTCGTACAGCAGTAGTTCCGACGTCTGGAGGGACCGCGTGGAGGGCCTGCTTGCCGGCCTGCCTGCCTGGTGGTTGGTCTTCTTCTAGGGTTCTCCACGTTCATTTTGTGGACTGGAGTGCAGTGCGGAGATGTGGGAAGCAGGGCTGGCGCGGGGTCCCGGGGGGGTCCCGCACTGTGAGCCGCGGAGCTCTACCCCGGAGCTTCGCCTCGGCCCCCCTCCCCTCGCGGAGTTCGGTCGCAGTGTCGTCCCACCAAAAAGCCCTTCAGGGCCCCACCGGGGCTCCTCAGTCCTCAGTCCGGGGGATAGAGGCCCCCGGGCGCTACTCAGTCCGGGGGACACGTAGAGCCAGACCCACCCGACAGCGGATAGCGGGGGCGAGGGCTGCCACCACCGCTGCCACCGGAACCCCCGTCAACCCCTCCCCACACACACCTACACGGTTATAGGTGAGGCTTCTTGTTAAACACACCAACACACACACCTACACACGGCGTGAAATTCACCGGTTAGGTTCCAACGGTACCGGAATAAGTAACGCACTTATTCCGCCGCCGGCCGTATGCGCCCTTTCCATTCCAATTTCTCACAGTCTGCTTTCCATATATAAAATATTTTTCTTTTTTGCACGAACGCACGTTTAACGCGTGCCTGCCCCCGTTGCCGGACCTGCACCCCGGCGACCATGCCGCATGGCCAGCGCGTCCTCCACACCCGACGTCCTTGCCGCGGCCCACGCCTGCGCTCTCCGTTTCACCGCCCCCTACGAGGAACGCCACCACCTACCCCGCGGCAGCCTCTCGGGTTGGGCCGGCACCTGCATTGCGCCCCTCGCGGCGGCCCTCAGCGACCCCACCGGCTTCTGCTTCCCGTGGCCCGTCCTGCACGACGACGCCCTCGCCGCCTTCCGCGTTGCCACCGCCGCCTTCGTGGTCACGGTCATGGAAAAAGCGTCGTCGACACTGCCGCTCGTCTGCCTCAAACACTACGTTCCGCAGTGCATTTGCGCCCTCTTCGCCCCCGGCCCCGTCCCCGACTTCCCACCGGACGCCACCCCGCCGCCGCCCCCGCCGCCGCCGCCCCCGCCGCCGTCGCCCCGCCGCCGCCGCAGCCCCCGTCCCTCCCGCCCCCATCCCCCCCCCCGCCACCCCCGCCGCTGTCGGCCCCGCCGCCGCCCCCGCCGCCGCCCCCGCCGCCGCCCTTGCCGCCGCCCCCGCCGCCGCCCCCGCCTCCGCCCCCGCCGCTGCCCCCGCCACCCGCGCCCCCGCTGGCGCCCCCGCCGCCGCCCCCGCCGCCGCCCCCGCCACCCGTGCCCCCGCCGGCGCCACCTACCTCGCCGCCGCAGCCCCCGCCCCCCTCGCCGCCGCCGCCCCCGCCACCGCCGCCCCCGCCTTCACCCCCACCCCGCCGCCCCCCTCGCCGCCGCCGCCCCCGCCCCGCCGCCCCCGCCGCCGCCGCCCCACCCCCGCCGCCGCCCCCGCCCCCGCCGCCGCCGCCGCCCCCGCCCCACCACCTACGCCCCCGCCCACCCCCCGCCCACCGCCGCAGCCCTCGCTTTTCCCCCCACGCCCCCGGCCCCGCCGCCGGTCCCGCCGCCGATGCCCCCGCCGCCGCCCCCGCTGCCCCGCCGCCGCCGCCCCCGCCGCCGCCCCTGGCATAGCCGCCCCCGCCGCCCCCGTCGCCGCCGCTGGCCCCGCCGCCGCCGCCGCCCCCCTGGCCCCGGCCTCGGCCCCGCCGCCCCGCCCCCGCACCCAGCCGGCCCCGCCGCCCTGGTGCTGCTGGTGCTGCTCCGCCCCCCTGGTGCTGCTCCGCCCCCGCCGACGCCTCCCGTCCGCCGCGTCCCCTGCCTCCTCCCCACACACCCCAGCCCGCCCGCATCCGCTCGGCCCTTGCACTAGCACGTCCCCCTGCCAGCTCGCCTCCGCTACCGTCCGACGCCACCCGCCGGCACCGCACTGCAGCGGCGCCGCGCCGGCTCGACGGTGCTGTGGGGATCCGGCTTGTCCGGACCGCACACCGTCAGCAAACCCCCCTCCACCCACACGTGCTTCGCTTGCCGTACTGCCTCTGCCGTACTTGCCGTACGACCCGCCGTACGACCGCGGCCACTCCATTTATCCCAGCCGCGCGTCCCTCCCCGCCTCTTTCGCCGCGCCGCCTCCCCGTCACGCACACTGGTCACTTATTCCTGTCTTGGGTCAATTTTTACCATCTTTAGCCTGCCTTCATGTCCTCTCTGCCTTGCCCCCCTACATGTGCAATGCCGGCGACTACCCTACCGCTGGCCTTCCGAATCCGGTTAGGTGGGTATTGTAGCTTTCGGGTTCGCGTTTGCTGTCCTTTCGCTGCTTTGATCGTGGGTCTGCTGTTGCATCCTTGTTTGCGCACGCCCATCGCCGAGGCGGCGCGGCGCGCACACACGCCTTGGAGCCCGGACGCTGACACCATAATCACGACGTTCCTCCCCAGCTGCATCTCCAGCAACCGGTTTGACCTCGGGCTGGGTCGGGTCCTGCTGTCCCTTGCATGTCCGTCGCCGCCCCGCGTAAGCCGCCCGCACAGCCGCGACTATCCATTGCGGGGACACAATGTCTTTGCTTCTGCTTTATCGCATGTCGCCCCTCTTTTCTATATACACGTCCCCGGCCTGTCGGCAATGCGCAGCCCACGGCCTCACTCGTCCGCGTGCGCAATTAGGGTCCTCGCAAGTCGTGTCTCTCGGTTTATTTTAACACACCTACACACCCGGACACTTAAGCACCTCACTGGTGTCCCCCACAGCAACGCCGCCGCCGACCAGCCCTCAAGTGCCCGCGAGTGCGTCATCTGATGAGACGGACACATGGACGTCTGTCCGTCCGTCCGTCTGCATGCAACTGCGCCACCCGCCTTCCAACGCCCGCAGGCCCCCCCCACCCCGACGCCCTTCTTGTCCGCTTGCCCACTGCGGCACCGCACATCCCAACCGACCGCCAGTCGGCCAGTCCCACCCCAATCCGGCCCCCCCCCCTGCGGTCGTGTGACGGCACCAAGATAACTGCCCGATTGCGCGGCGCGCTCTACCGCCCCGTCCCCTTCATCGCAGCCACCACCCAGCCGCCCCAGAGGCCCGAACGACGAAGTGCGCAGGATCGCGCACCCACCAAGCCAGCGGCGCAAGGGCACTAAAATTATATAATTTTCGGGTGCCGTGCCGTACAAAAAGGACACGTCTGGTACCTGGGTCTTGGACGATTTCCCAAAGCCGTCTAGAGGCCCCATTCCCATCTCACATTTATTAAGGTCGGGGCCTTTCCTCCCCTCCAAGCACTGGTTCTGCTCCGTCGGTCCACAACACGCAAGTCTGTCTGTCCGTCCATCCGTCCGTTGATCCGTCCGTCCCTCCGCAGTGCTGGTCAACCACTCCACCCGTATGTCCGTCTGTCTGTCTGTCCGCTCACTGTCTGCATGCCCATCGATGTGTCTGCCCCTCGATGTCCGTCCGTCGGTCTGCCCCCACTGCGTCCCGTCAACCCGCCAGTCAGTCAGTGCCTGATCGGGGTCGGTCAGTAGTCTTTCCGGTTGTGGAGCTGTCGGTGGTGCAGTTGCTGCATGACGGCGTCCTCTCCAGCCTGCGGCAGTAAGAAGGGCCGCAGCAGCAGGAGGACGAGGAGCAGGGGCAGGAGGTGGTGGGGCAAGCGGCCAGCAGCGCGAGGAACCCCTCCCCCGCCCCCGGGGAAAGGCAGACTTCGCGACCGCCGGACGGAAGGTTCATTGACACCCCCCCCCCGTGGTTCCGATGCGGCGCCCTGAAGGCACATCACCACTCCCCTCCTCTTCCCCACCCAACACACACACACATCTTTTATAATCGTTTCACACACACGCGCACACACATACACAGGAGTCCGCTGCGCGCCGCCCCACCCCGCCCCCGAGGACGTGCTTGCCCTGCCCCCCATCCCCCCCGGCTCGGCACCCGCCGGGCGCCTCCGGGGGCCCCGGGGCTGGACGGCAGCGCCGATGCGCGTCATAGCCCCTCCGCCCTACCCACCCGGATGCTCTGACGCGTGGTGTACCCCAGCCAGGCGAGGCTGAGGATGACCACCGCCGCCACAAAGTACACCGCCGGGCTCAGCGGCTCCAGCTCGCCCTCGCCCCCGGCCGCTCGCCCGCCGGCGCCGGACCGCTGCTGCTGCTGCGCCTGGCGCCGCGGCGGTGGCCGTTCGCAGAAGTCCGTGGAGTAGTCGGGGCTGCCGTCAAAACAGGACGCCCCCGGGGCGCCCGGCCCGGACTCCGCCACCTCCAGCCCTTTGGTCGGGAGGGTTGGGAGGGAGCCGGGGTGGGGGTGGGGGGCGGAGGCAGCAAGCAATGCCGGGGCAGAAACGGCCCGGCAAGCCCAAACCGGTCAGCCCGAGTGCCATGCCTGCAGAAGGTGCGAGCCCCGGGGGCGCGGGTCCAAAGATAAAAGCCCTGGGCAGGGCCTGGGGTGAACCTGCAAGAGGTGGTGTGAGGAGGCACTAGCCCCACGGCTAGTGCGGAGGGACTAGGCGGTTGTGGTACGTGGGCAGCGGCCGTGCCGCCGGGGCAAGCTTGCCTGTTGCGAGAGGGAGGAGAGCGGTGCGTCCGCGCCGGGGCGCGACGCCCGCGCCCGCCCGCAAGCCGTCGGGAACCCAGACCATCTGCAATCAGCGCAGTCCATCTTTATCCGTTATCCGTTTCCCGGATCCCCCACACTTCGTCTCTCCCATAAGCCCCATCTTAGCCCCACCTGCTTCCGTACACAGTCCCTCGCCGTCCTTCACGGCTTCGCTGAGCCGGGAGCACAGCAGGGGTGCCCCGGTGAGGGCCGCCGCGCCAGCCCCTTCCCCGCCACCGCCACCACCGGCTCTCCCCGCCGCCCCGGGCCGGGCCGTCCCTGCCGCCGCCGCGCAGGGCAGCATCGGCGGGTCGAACGCGGACAGGGACGGTGACTCGAAGGTGAAATACTCGTCCTTACACGCCTCAAACCAGCCATCGCAGGCGGACCGGCACACAGCAGGCTTCAGGCCCACGCCCACCTTCACAGCATCAGCATCAGCAGCGCCGACAGCAGAAACGACGTCAGCATCATCAGCATTCAGTCGGCGGGGACAGCCGATCAAGCAGTGGAGGGAGCGCCTCAAACAATCAGAGACAAGATCCCCGCGTGGTGGGCGATAAGGGCCCCGGCTTCCAGGGCAGCGCCCACGGCCAAACAAGCGGTGGTGCACACCGCTAAAATGGGGATATCTGAGGTCCAGCCCCCCCGACCCCCAGAGGACCCTCAAAGGACCCACCTCAGGGTCGCACACCCGACATGCCATTCTGGTCTGCCAGGCCAGGCAGGCGCGACTGAAGGACGGGTCCTCGCGCGCCGCTGACAGGGCGCGGTGGATGGCCAGCGCGTGAGTGATGTTACAGCAGCTGCAGGTGTACTGCGGGGCGTCCGGGGGAGAGGGGAGGGGAAGGGGAGGGAAGGGAGGGGAGGCGGCCGGGCGGCCAGCCAGAGGCCGATGGAGCCCGAGTCAACCTCGAGGGGAAGGGGGCTCGCAGGCCAAGGTGCGGTGCGGTGCACTCCGCTCGCGTGTGTTTTGTTCCCGCATCCCGGACGGTGAAGAGGTCTAATAAGCCCTGCACCAGAGTTCCCCTGCGTTTTCAGGGGTGCTAGTTTCCCCGCTGACTGATCAGTGCGGTGTCGTCCGGCTCCTCAGTGCGGTGGCGTTCGGCCCTATGTGGTACTCACCTGCGAACAAGACGGCAACCGTACGCTCTGGAAGTACGCCGGCGGGTAGGGCTGGGAAAGCGGGAGACCTTCCTGCGTGACAAATCGTTGAAGTCTGAGGCTGGAGTCTGGAGGCGGGTGGCATGGCTCGCAGGGATGAGCACCGCGGTAATCGAAACCGCCAGGCCTCGCATGCGACATTCCGCGTGCCCGCACATAACGACTGAACCAGCGCTTGTGGAAACAATCTGCGTAGCTGTGTGAGCCAACATGATCGCAAGGCCGAACGCACCAGGGGTCTGCACGTCAATTGGGCTGCCTGCGCCCAGGAAATCACTGCCCAGGAAGGTAGCAATAATAAATGAATACATTGGCGAAACAATTTTAATTCTGGCATGTCTTCAGGATTCGCGCCACCAGTGTATCAGTCAGCCTTTCGCACCCCGTGAAGGTTAAGTCAACCGAGGTACTATTCGGAAAGCAACAGCGCGGTGTGTCAAGATGCTCTGTTTGGGTTGCAAAGCGGACAGAGTTGCGAACCGGCAGAACGTGTACGGCGCCATGTTTCAACCGTCTACCCCCTCTCACTGAGCGATCGCCCTATTCTTTGACCTTGCATTTTGGTAGCCAGTTTGACAACATGATGTTCATTTCTGGTGCTCAACAACCTTCAACCGCACTCGCAGAGTGCTGTGCGCTGCCGCGCCGTGGCCTGTCCTGGCCTGTCGACCCTCACGGGCGCTTCAACACCCCGACGGTGTCCTTTGCTGTTAGGCTAGGGCCTGAATGATTACAAGGTGCCACGGCTTTCGATGAGTTGGTATCTCGGATTGCACCTTTCCCTCGCCTGCCCAGACCCAGCGCCCAGAACCTTGGCCCCTGCCAGACGGCACACACTCGACCCCACAAGGCCGTGTGCGAGTGTTGGGCTCACAGCGATTAACGCATGCCGCAGCGCTGCCTCCGTTCCACAAACACTCTCTCGCTCTCTCCTGTCCTCATGTGCCCTCTCTCGCTTTCGTGTCCCGGAAACGGCCCCACAGTCCGGCTCCAAAACGGCGCTGCAGCCCAGGCATACCCGCGGGCCGTGCCCCGCAGATGACGATACAAAAATCGATAATACTATACCGCAAAATTCCCACCTCTCAATGTGATCGGCCGAGCCCGCGCTCGCAAAAAAAACCTTCCCGACGCCTTCCCTCCTTCCGACGCCTTCCAAAAGGCACACAACGGGGGCGCAGCGATGCCGGCCATGGCTGGCCGCTCCCACCCCGGCAACCCAACGGCGGATAATGTTCCGTGCAGCCACCCAGCGCACGCCGGGTATCTGGTATCGGGTATCGGGTAACGCCGATCGACAATCGGTCCCCCTGGGTGCGTCGCCGCGTTGCACTGCGCGCGGCTCTCCTCCCTGACCGGCGGCAACGTCCCCGGGGATTTCCCGGCGGGAACGTCGTTCGCGCCTCCGCAGCGGAAACGGATGGACGCAACGCAGGTGACACCAACTCCTGCGTCCGCCTCAAGTACAACGCTTCATTTCACAAGCCGTGCTGGTCGTGATGACGACGGGCGCGATACAACCACACACACACACAACACACACACGCGCGCGCGGGGGTCTCTTCTCCATACACAATCACACACACAACTTCGGCAAAACGCGCAGCATCGAGCATTTTGCATGCTGCTTGATTTGTTACTACGTGATGAGGTGAGATGAGGAGTGCGAGCCGCCAGCCAGCCAGCCAGCCAGCCAGCCAGCCAGCCAGCCAGCCAGCCAGCCAGCCAGGCTCGCTTAGGCAAGGGCCGCCCTCTCGCCTCGTCGAGCTGAGCTGAGAGCCCGATGTGTTTCGGAAAGGAACCCGTCCAACCCAGCCCAGGTGGGCGTGAGACCCCGATGGGTGTGTCGAGGTCACCTCGCCTTTGTGCCACCCCTGACCCCTGACCCCCGGAGAGGCCACTGCAGCACCCGAGTCCTTCAGGACACCCAGGACGAGCGCCCAAGACGCTACGTCAGGGGACCGAACCTGGCCGGACCGTGGCTCGTAATCTATCGCCCCCCTAGTTCCACAAAGATGCAGGTACAGGTGGGTGCGAGACCCCGCAAATGACCCGCCGGCGAGGTATTACGTATTTGCGGGGTTCCGTCCATCCATGCCATACTTCCTGGCAGCGGCGCAACGGTCACCCGACGGCAGCGGGAGGCCGGGGCCTCCAAACACATGGGGGGACACGTGGGGTGAGACGGACGGAGGAGGGCGGGGGGCAAGTCACCCCCCGGCCCCAGAACCCCGTGGTACACCGCGGAAGATAAAAGAAGAAGGGGCCGCGGGGACCCAACACCAAACTTTTGCCCGGCCGTGCACGGGGCCGTGCACGCAGCCGGCCCCAGCCGCCCGGCCCCAACACAACCCCCACCAACGGATGCCCATGGGTCGCAGTGCCGGGATTGCGGCGCGGCGCGGTGTGGCGCCAACAACAGGCGCCCGAGGGTGCGCGGATGCCCTGCCTCGCGTTGAGGCTCCCGGCCGCGCCAACACGCCCCATGGGGCCATTTCTTCAAGTACTGCACGCACACACACACGCACACACAAGTCGCTGTTTGGTCCATCCATCCAACCATCCATCCATCCATCCATCCATCCAACCATCCATCCATCCTCACGCACATCACCGCTCTTGCTCGAGGTGCCATAACCCTAAATTGGGTCGGTGACACTCATTTATTCACCGTCTGCATTCTTCGCGCCCAAGATGGACGCCTTGAACGGAAACGCCCTTCACCGCATCCGCACGCGCCATATCCATTCCCCGCACTTGGACTTCTTGTTGTGGGTGTTGTTGGTGTGGCGGCCGGTCGCCCGTCTTCGCGCGACCAGCCTCCCTGCCCTGCCCTGCCCAGCCAGGGCCCGCCCAGCCGAATCCAGCTGCGGCCCGCGCCCACCCACCCCCCCGTTCCCCCACACCAACCGATGGCCATGACGACAACAGCACATGCCCGTCGACCGGCCCCCGCCACAATCGATCACGCTTTCCAGTTCCCCCCCCATTCCTTTCCTTGAGCACTGAAGTGGCCATAGCGACCCGCCGGGCCGCCGGGCCGCCTGCACCCTGCAACCCCCCCACCTGCTCAAAAACACTGGATCTCGTGGACCGGAGCACGGAAAGCCTGCTCCGGGGGACCCCGCCAGCCACCCACCCCGGCCCCCGGCTGCCCCGCTGTCCACACCAGCGCCATCTCGCGACTCCTCCGACCCCTCCGACCCCTCCCCCCCCCCCCGCGCTTCTTCATGTGTGTCACGCGCAGCGAACCCTCTCAGCCACACAGACACAGCACCACACCACACCCCGCCTTGACGCTCCGTCAGTCGGTACGGCGGCCCCTGCCCCTGCCCCGACAAGGCTCCGGATTGGGGACCCGCATTCCGTACCCAACCCCCCCTTTTTGTACCAACCCCCCCTCCCCCGGGGGCCTCTGCACTCGTGACCCGCCACTGTCACACCATCGCCATCAACCACCCCCGCTGTAACACTGAGGGGCAGCGCTGCGTCGTGTCGGCCCCCTGGCCCCCTTTCCTCCTGGTTCCTGCATACCCCAACATTGAGCCGCACAGCGCGCGAGACAGCGGACGCGCAGCCGCTGGGTCGTCTGCCCGGCCAAAGGAAAATCGGGCCGCTTCTCCGCGCTCTCTGTCCTCTTGTCCCGGGGCCCTCCCCGGCAACACCTGCCTCACGACGGCCCGCAACAAGGCGAGTCTCGCTCAAAGGCTGAGATCCATAGTTGGAATGCGACACATTAGCATAAGATGCGAGCCATTCCAAACCACCTCCGCACCCGATCAGGGGTCATAACACGGCGGCCGAGCCCCGAAACCAGCCGGGACGTGTGTGTGTTAAGGAGGGTTTGTGGGCTCAGGCCATAAATTGCATCGGACGCGCCATGTATGCATGGGAGCGGCCCGGCCCCGTGGCCCGGCGGCAGCCTGGCGCCGCCCGGCCCCGAACTCGAGTCGGGAGAAGACGAGACAGTAGAGCTTCCTCTCATGGCCCGCGCATTCGTGTTCAGCGAGAAACCCGTGAATGCAGAGTCCGCGTCTGCGCGTGGATGGCCCCAACGTATGAGCCCCGTGGGTGTCTTTCGTGTGTGCGTGTTTGTATGCGTGTTTACGTGTTGGCACAAAATCCGCCCGAACTATTCACATTCATGTATGTGCAAAAGGAAACTGAGCGGCGTATACACGTGTGTGTATTCAGATAAGAGACCACACGTGTGTGTATGTGTGTAGACTGAGACGCGCCGCCCCGCGCGCACATATGTGTTTGGCGAAGGAACCCGGCCCCGCGCGCGTGTGTGTGTGGGTATCAGAGTCTGGCGTCAGCCATGTGTGAAGACACCCGCAGTCATAGACACGGCATCTTCAGTCGTACAAGGAAACGGTACGCCGGTGGGTGCTGGCTACAGTCGCGGACCCTGCCATGTCACCAGTACCGACAGACCCACGGGTCCGGTCCTGCTGACCGGCACCGACCCACGGGTCCAGTCTTGCCGACCGACACCGACCCACGGGTTAAGTCCTGCCGACCGACACCGACCCACCGGTGCACCTACGGCGATGAAGCACGGCGGTCCCGCGCTTGAGCGCGGCTGCAGGCCTCCCCGCCCGTTCCCTCCAGGCGGCCGCAGGCAAGCTGCTCCCGGTCTTTCCCCACCGCCTCGACAGCACACATTCCGCCCACACTCGATTGCTGTCCGTCCTCCTCCTCCTCCTCCTCCTCCTCCTCCTCCTCCTCCTTCAGTGCATCCCCCTTATTATGTCAACCAAGACATCCACCCTTCCGCCTCCCCCTCCCCCTCCTCCGCCTCCTCATTTACCGCCTTCGACTCCTCCTGCTGCCCCCGGCGCCACGGGGCCCGTCGGACGCCTCCTCAAGGGGTCCCTCACACCTCCGCCAGTGACTGCACCGAGCGGCTGTGCATGGGCAACACCACCAGCACCTCCTCGATTAAACCCGAACCCACCCGGACCTGCTCCGCCTTGCTGCCGCCGCCGCCGCCACCACCACCGCCGCCACCAGCGCAGCTCGCTGCCTCCCCCGCGCCGCCACCGCTGCTCTGCCCGTTGTCGCTCGCAACAGCAGCAGCGGCGGAACCCAAACCCGTGCCCGCCGCCGCGCCCGGCGGCGGCGCCGGCGGCGCCTCGCCAATGGCCGTGGCGGCCGCCGCCAGACGCTTCAGCTGAAACGCCAGTACCGGTTGACCTTCCGTGAGCCCCTTGAGCCGGAACAGCCCGAGATCGTGTACCTGCACGACAGTCGGTACGGCATGGATCACGGCCGCCAGACTGCTGCCGGCCGCACCCGTGAGGCCGGGCCACGCTTCGGCCGCCGGGACGACGGGTGCCGTGTTTGCGGGGGACAGCGAGCCGGGCGGCACCGGCCAAGACGGCGCCAGCTGCGCCGGCACCGCCGCAAAAGGAGGTGGCGGCAGCGGCGGCGGCGGCGGCGCGAGCAGCTGCGCCGACGGCACCGCCGAGACCGCAGCCACCGCCGCCGTCAGGCCCTCCGGCCCGCCCCCCAGGAGCCGCAGTTGCTGCTGCTGTTGCTGCTGGTGATGCAGCTCCAGTTCCGCCGCCTCGGCGTCCGTGTCTGCGCCCATGTCGGGACTGTTCAGTAGCCGGAGGTGGGTCGCCTCCGCCGCCAACGCCGCGGGGCCCGTTCCCCACTCGGACACGTCCTCGCCGTTGAGCGTCGAGTTGGTTCCCGTCAGCGGCCGACTCAGCGGCGACGGCGCACTATGCACGTGCCCCGAGAGCACAACACGGGGCCGCCCCGCCTGCCTGGCCTCCGCCGCCAAACTGACTGCCGGGGGCGGCACCGCCTCCCCCGCCTTGCCGTCGTCCTCGGGACGGAGGCTGATGCTGCGGGGGAAGGTGTCCTGCCCGCCGCCCTGCAGCTCCAGAGTGGCCTGGACACCGGTTGCGGCATGCGGATGCTGGTAGTGATCCTGGTGGGGGCTGTCGTGCTGGTGGGGCCGCGGCGCAGTCGCCGAGGAGGGCTCACTGGTGCGGCCCACACAGGGCGGCGGCGGCCCGCCTGCCTCGGCTGTTGCGGGCGGTGAGGCGGCGGACCGGGGCACGGGGCTGGATCGTGTGACGGCGCTGGTGAGGGGGAGCGGGCGGGGAGAGGCCGGGTCGGCGATGGGGGGGCCCGGGCGGGGAGAGGCCGGGTCGCCGGTGTCGGTTGCGCGCAGGCGGCTGGGCGGCTGGAGAGACGCAGTCGGGCGGTCTGCGGCGGGAAGGGTGTGCGCGGCAGCAGGCAGTGGGGCAGTGGGGCAGAGAGACGGAGGGGGTGGGTGGATGGGCGGAGGTGAGCCGGGGCCACAATCGTCCGGGGCATGAGCGCACCTAAGCAACCCAACTGCGTGTGCCAGCGCCGGCAACAAACAACCGCGGCGACTGTCCGGAACGGCATTTTGACGGACCAGGCAGACAGAAGCGCCCGACAGCCGGCTACGCCCTACCTAGCCTGCACCACGCCACCACGTTACGGCTCAACGTGCGACACACGGCCCATTGCCCCTCTAAAGAGGAGGACTGCTCGCTGCAGGTCGAGGCTGCCAGCCTCTCCGCCCCCATGTCTACAAACTTTCGGTCGCCGTACCCTAGCAAAGCGGCCTGGAAGTACCGGAACACCCCAAGCTGCCCAGTTCCGCTGCCACCTCCTCCGCCGGGCCCGCTGCCTCTCCGCACACCCACCTGAGATCGATCGGCGAAACCGCAACGGAACACCAAACCGATAACCACCGCCCCGCCCCTGCCGCACCTGCCCTCAGCCCGGGCGATCCGGGCAAAGTCGTCGCCGACTTGGCTGCGGCCGCCGCCTGGCGCCACTCCTTGAGCACCTCGATGCCCGCCGGCTTATCCACCAGCGTCTGCAGACAGGTGGCGCGCACCCACACACCCACACACAAGACTTTTTGGTGAGAAACACACACGACGTTTTGCTTGCAGGTAGGTACATTTCGATAACACCGCCAGTGTCAGGCCCGGTCAGATATGTAACACACACACACACACACAAGGCTCCGTTTTCTTTTATACACGTACAGTTTCTTTTTTCACACGCACACGGTAACGGATATTGGTCCATCTCGTCGGGTTCAATTCAACACCCCGGCGGGTCTGACCTCTCAAAACCCTAGACGCCACCCCACCCCATCCACCCCCACACCACGCCAGGGTCAGGTCGGCCTGACCCAAGGAAGGAGAGCTCCCGATCTGCGGCTGAGGTGGGTCGGGTCACTAGTCTCGGTCCCGTCTCGGTCCAAGGACCAGCGCCCAGCAGCCCGGAAGGGCAACTGACACCCACCCACCTGCCCCGCCTTGGCCCCCGCCATGAGCCTGGCCGCCCGGTTGACCAGCGCCCCGAAGTAGTCGGCTCGCCCGGTGGTGGCGTGGGGCACCACGGACAGCGGCACGCCCGTGAAGATACCCACCTTGGCGCGGAAGCCCCTGGGCGGGGGTCACATATAACAGTGCGGCGGTGCAGGTGCGGGTGACGGGGCCGATGGCGCGCGCAGGGCAAGGGGGGTGGGGGCGCGGGGGCGTCATTCGATGGGCGAGAGCCCCCAAGAGCATAGAGCAACAACACCGCAAACGTCCACCGCCACTTGGAACAAGCCCATGTTTTGGCCGGCGTGGCTGTTGTCACCGCTTCTCCCCTCCGTTCCGGATTTGGATCCGGATCTGGATACTCGCACGCACGCACGCGCGCACCCCTGCCCTGCCTGCCTGATCCAAACACGCCCGCCCACCGTACCTGAGCAGCGGCCGTCCGTCCGGCGACAGCAGCTGCCGCCCCTCCGGGTGCTCCTCCAGCAGGTCCGTCGGCCAGTCCGCATGCAGCAGCCATTCGTGCAGCGCCAGCGCCACCTCCGCGGCGACCCGTGGGCCGGTGCACGCCACCATGAAAGTGCACTCGTACTCCTGACATTCGTACGCCCCAAAGATCTGCAGTACTTCCCGTACCGCCGAGCAGAACACCGCGCCGCTGCGCTCCGCCACCGCGGGGCTGGCGTTGGTGACGGCCGAGTAGCCAGCGGGCTGAATGAACATGAGGGACAGGCGGGGGAAGGTGGGCGCCTGGCGGGGCGCGCAGACCGCCAGCGCCTGCGGGCGGCGGGGGCGGGAGAGGCGGGGGCGGGAGCGACAGCGGGGGCGGCGGAGGCGGGGGCGGCGGCTCACAGAATGGGTTACAGGACGGAGGCGGTGGATGCAACCGCTTTGAATGAGCGCGGCGGTGACTGGACGGCGCAGGGAGGAGAGGATGCGCGGCGTCGGGTGTTGCTCTGTTGCATGGCAGCCCGTCCGATTATTGCTACAAACCCGAATCCAACCGATACCAACGGAACCAGACCCAACGGAACCCCAACAGAAAACCGACAGATTTCTGGCCCGGCGGGCCCCAACGGGAATTGTTGCCCACCTGCGCCGCGCCGGGCGCGTCAAAGAAGCTGGGGGAGAGCTGCACCTGCGACTTGAGCGGCGGGTGGCTGGCGGCCCGGTGCTTCAGGTGCGCCGGCACGATCTGAATGACCTGGGGAGGAGCGAAGGACGCACCCGGGGCGGGGAGGTGGGGGGTGAAAAGGGGATATAGGAAATTGGTAGACATATTTTATTCTGCGCTGCTGCCAGGGGAAAAGGGGAGAGCACCGGACGGGGCGCCGCGGGTTTGGGTGTGGGGGCAAGTGGCAGAGCGGGCACACATCCCCGACATTTTTCCATTGGCACAGAGAGGCACGCAGCGAGGCAATCCGATCCATGGGACCGGAATCACGCCCAGAGCCCCCCGCAGGAACAAGGACCGAACCGGGACAGGCAGACAGGTGCTGCGTGCAGGCAAGGCGGCGCGGCAGAAACTCCCAGCACCTGTACTGTTGAGCAACCTGCGCGGACTCGCATAGCGCCGTCCGGAGGGGACGCGACCCTGTTCAATGCAAGGGACCTCTACCGGCCAAATCCGTCCGCGCGGGCCCCCTCCCTCTCGCGCGCTTCCAATGCCGCCTCCTCCCCCTCCACCCCAACGCCCCCCCAACGCCGCGCAGACCCACGTGGCGCCGCGTACCTGCACTCCGTCGTACAGATCGCCGTACGCGGGTCCCAGGGCGGAGATCTTGAGGCGGTGCACCCCCATGTCGATCACGATCAGCGAGTGGCTGGTGCTGCGGGGGGACGCGCCCAGGATGCTGGAGGCGGTCCGGGCAATGAGTCCAGGGGGGCCGACGGGGCTGGCGGAGGCGGACGAGCTGGCCACGACGGCGGCGGCCGACGCGTCCTTGGGCGGCGCCGCGGCGGCGGCGGCGGCGGCGGTGGCGGCGGGGGTTCCCCGGAAACGGAGCCGGGAGAGGGTCCGGATGGAGGCGTCCACCCCGACGGCCAGCGGCGCGGCGGCAGCGGAGCCGCCGGGCGACAGCAGCCGCGCCGCGCGGCGTGCGGAGACGCTGCAGGGGTGGGGCAAAGAGCCGAGCGGGGGCGACGGTGAGGTTGGGGAGGCACTCAGCGGGGACAAGGCCCGCCATCCATCCGCCACCGCGCCATCGGTCCGCACTACACACCCGTCCTACGTTGCTCCACACAACTACTGCCGTACAACACATTTCAACGGCGACGTCTACCAGCCCGACCACTGCTACCGGGTTCGACCCTCCGCCCCTGTCGCACCAGACGGCCGCAACCCCCACCCAGTGTATCGGCATCCCCGGGCACCGCGTTGCGACCGCAGCATGCGGGGACGCATCGTCGCCCTGGCGATGGGTCGGACCTGCCCAAAGGGCCGCAGAACCAGCCCGCGCCTGGCTGGCTCGGCGCACCTGTTTATGAAGGCCCGTTTCGTTCCCCGCTCCTTGCCAGTCGCGCCGGACGCAGACGAAGAACCCCTATGAGGGGTGCCCCCCGGCGAAGACGCCGGTGCCGACGCCGACGCCGGCACCTCCGCCCCCACAGAGATCGTAATCGTGCCGCCGCCGCTGCCGCCGTCCGCGGCACCGCGGCCGCTGACGGCGCCGCTGTTGCTGCGCCCGCCGTCGCCAACGTCGTCCGGGGCGCACAGCTCCGCCTCCGCCGCCGCGGCCTCCGCCGCCGTTGGCAAAGCCAAGGCCGCCGACGCCGACGCCGACGCGACCGACCGCGCCGGCGACGACTGCACCGCCGACGTCGAGGACGTGGGCGCCTTGGCCGGTGTCGCCGCGCGGGACAAAGCTGCCTGCGAGAGCGACCCCCGGGCCGTCGCGGCGGCGGCGGCGGCGGCGGCGCCGCCGCCGATGCTGCCGCCGCCGCGCGTCTCCGAATCATCGCCGTGGTCCTGTTCCGTCGCCCTCATGGCCCGGCGGCTGCGGCCCAGCAGCTCCAGGCCCTGTCGGAGGCTGCTGGAGGGCAACCGGTGCAGCAGATCGGCGAGCAAGCCCCGAGGGATGATCCCGCCGATGCTGCCCGAGTTGCCAGTCGGGGCCAAGCCGTCGCCACCGCCTCCGCCGCCGGGCGGCGCCTGCATCCGCGAGCGATCGCGCCGCAGCTGCGAGCGGGTGTGCGCATTGGGCTGCTGGTGGGGCTGCTGGGATGGCGAAAGGTGCGGGAGCTGGGTGGCGTCACCGGGGCGGCCCGGGGACGGGGAGCCGGCGCTGTCTCGGCGGCCGGCGGCGGGCCTGCCACCGCCGCCGACGCTACCGCCGCCGCCGACGCTACCGCCGCCGACACCGATGCCGCCGATGCTGCCGCCGGCGTCGTCCGAGTCTGCGCCTTGGGCCTGCACGGAAAGGAGCGTTGTACAGCAGGGCCATGTACGGCATTCAGTGGATGCAGAATGACTGGGGCTTGGAACCCCGGCGGGAGCGCCGCCTAATGATCACGTGGGTGTGTTTAGAGAAGAGACCCCGCCCGACCACAACCCATATATTGGTGCCTGGACCCAAACCAGGCACCAATATATACTTTCCATAGTAACCTGCATACGAAAAAACATCAAATCAACAACGGAAAAAAGGAGCCGCGCCACCACCGGTCCAGCATGCAAACAAAAGCAAGACCCGGCCGGGAGGCGGCAACCCAGCAACGCCCGAAACGCATTGCGTGGGTGTGTATAGAGAAGAGACCCCGCCCGACCCAAACCAAGGACCCATACACTTGCGTGGGTGCGTCTGTGTGTCTGTGTGACTGTGTGTATTAACGGTCTGGCAGAGCAGGAGGGCGTGGCATGCCAGGGGCGCAGCTCACCCCCAAGAATTGCCCGTATGCCACACCACCGGCCCCGGCCCGTAATTAGCACAATGATTTAGGCGCATAGTAAGGCCAAAGGCGTGCGCGCGCGCGTGTATGTGGATGCAGCGGCTGGTGCTGCTGCTGGTGCTGCTGCTGTTGCGGCGGCTGTCACTCACAATGGACAGGTCCAGGGCCTCCTTCGCGGCCCGGTTGGCGGTGGAGCCCATCGCCTGCAGCCCCATGGTGGACCGCAGCGCCAGGAAGCGGGGGCCGGCACCGCCGGGATGCGGAGGCGGCACCGCCGGCGCCGCCGGCGCGCCGCTGACCATCGCCGCCGCCGCGGCTGCCGCCGCCGCCGCGGCGACGGCCGCGGCGCCGCCCGCGCCCGACAGTCGGATGGACGCCGTCGTGGGGTCCACCACCAGCCGCATGGAGGGGTGGGCGGTGGGCTCCAATTGCAGGGCCGCGAGCCGGGCATGCTCGTGGGGGTCGACTGCCGGGGGGAGGGAGGCGTATAGGAAATTGGTAGACATATTTATGGGGGCAGGGGGAAGGGGGAGGGGAAAGATTATATGAGAAACGACACGGGACAAACGCAGGACAATCAGGAAGGGGCGTGGGAGGACGGGCTGGGTGCCTGGGGACCAATTATGACACATCGTGCCTGGCGGGCCTGGGAAAATAAGCGGCGCAAACCCTGTTGTCGATTGCATGCTGTGCCGTCGCCGTCTCGAGAGCGGCGGGCCGCAGGGCACGCGGCCTCGTCCACAGTCCGCGCTGTCGTACCGTACGGTCCCGCACCTCCGTCAAGTTCGCCGTACATATCCCCGAGGCCGGCCTCGCTCGGCCGCCAGACGTGGTCGACGACGCCTGCCAGCCGCATGTCCAGGGCCGGCGGCGCCGCCGAGATCGCGGACGGCCCCGTCAGCTCCTCAGTGGCACCTCGCGCCGCCGCCGCCGCCAGCGCCCCGCGGGGCATCTCCAGCTCCCCGGGTGCCGCGCCTCCGCTGCCGTACTCTGCCGGCCCGCCGGCCCCGTTGGATACCGCCGGCAGGAAAGCCAGAAGGCCCTGGGGTACGGCGGCGTACGGCACCGCCGGCGAGTGATATTGCTGAGGGTGCGGCTGCTGGTGAGTACCCCGGTGGGCCGCAAACGCATGGGCTTGTCGGCTGATGTGCTCAGGGCCGGTGGTGACGGAGCGGGCCCACTGCAGCGACGCGGTGCCGGCGGCGGCGGCGGCGTTGGCGCCGCTGGCGGCGGCGGCGGCGGCGGCGGTGTCCCAGCCGCCCCATACGCCGGAGACGCCACCGCCTGCGGAGCCCGCATGCGGCCCGGAGGCGGGCACAACCGGTGAGCGCCAGCCCTCGAGCAGCGGCGGTGACGTCTGCGGGTGCCCCAGTGAGTGCGGGCGAGAGGCCTGGGAGGCGAAGGCGGTGACGTGGACAGGGGCCATTGGGGCCATCGCGCCCAGCCGCAGGCTCGGGTTGGCCCCGGCGGCGGCGACGAAGGCGCCGCGGACGCTCACGTCATCGGTGTACGACAGCGGCTGGTCCGCCTGAGGCGGCCACTGAGGCAGCTTGGACGGTGGCGGCGGCGGCGGTGCCGCCGCCGCTGCCGCATGGGTTTGAGAGAACAAAGCGGCCTCCATCCACGAGGGCATTCGGATCTGACCCATGGACCGCGCCGCCGCCGGGGAAGGAGCAGCCCCCCGGTACGACTGCGGTTGGTGCTGATGGTGCTGTAGCAGCAGCGGCGGCGGCAGCGACTGCGGGTGCTGCTGCTGCTGTTGCTGCATCAGGCTCTGCAGATGAGACACCGGCCTGGGCGCCGCGACGAAGGCATGGACGCTGGCGCTGCTGTGGCTGTGGCTGCGGCCCCCGCCAGCGTTGCTCGGGTCGCCGTCGATGGCGCTGCCGAAGGCGGCGACGCCCAAGGCCGCGGTGGTGGCGACGGTGATGGAGGCCGGACGCGGCGGCAGCGGCGGCGGCGACGGGTTCCCCGTCAATTCGTCCACCGGGCGGCAGGCCGCGGTGGACATGCTGGCCAGCCGGTGCAGCTGGGGTTGTTGTTGTTGTTGCTGCTGCTGCTGCTGCTGTGGCGGCTGCTGCTGCTGCTGTACGTATTGCTGCTGCATGTGTTGTTGCTGCAGGTGTTGCTGCTGCGGCTGTGGCGGCGGTGTCTGTTGGTAGGGCATGGAGGGTTGGTGAGTGGGGCCGGCGGCGCCGGAGCGGTGCACCGCCCTCTCCCCCCGCCGGTGGCTCGGGTCTTCACCGCCGGCCCCGCCGCCAGCCGTCAAGTCCCCGCTGCCACCTCCGCCGCTGCCGCCGGACCGGCCGCTCGCCAACCCGCTGGACGTCTGTGGCACCTGCGGTGCGGCCTGGGAGGCGGCAAGGTCCGACAGGACCTCCATCTGGAACACGGCGTCGGCCGTACTGCCGCCGCCGCCGCCGGATTCCGCCAAGGCGGCGGCAGCGAAGGCCATCAGTTGCGAGTGCGCCGCGCGCCGGGGGCTAGAGAAGGCGGACAGGTCCAGGGAGAGGCGCTGCCGGCTCGCGGCGCCCCCGTGTGGAGTCGACGCAGGCTGCTGGAACTGCCACGCGGAGGCCTGGCCGGGCGGCGCACCAACACCGGGCGGCGCGTCGGCGGTGCGGCGGCCCAGCTGTGCGGCCGGCAGCGGCGCCGAGGGCCCGGCGGCGGCGGCGGCGCCGCCGCCAGGTCGTCCGCCGGCCTGCCCGACGGCACTGTCGTCCTCCCACTCGCTGGCCTCCGCCACGGGCCCGGCCGGGATGCGGACGACCTGGCTGTCGGCCCGCGTCGTGTCGGCGGAGCCCGCCCGCTCCGCGGAAGCGTTTCCCCTCGCCGCCGCCGCCAGGGATGCCGGGCCCACCGAGCCGATTGCGCCGCCGTGACCGCCAAGTTCAGGCGAGCAGCGCTCCTCGGGGGCGGCTGGTGACGGCAGCGCCGGAGGCGGCAGCCAGGCCGATGATGACGGCGGCGGTGAGCCTGCCGCACGTTGCGGCGCGGGAGGTGGTGGTGCAGCACCGGGGGCCTCGCTGGCGATGCCGTAGCTGGCGGCCGGCGCCGCATGGTGTCGAGCGGCCGCTGTCGGCGCCACCGCCACCGCCGCCGCCGCGGCCGCCGCCGGGACGGGGCCGCCACGCCGCTCCGCCAGCTCCAACGCGGCGCCCGTCACCGCGCGGCGGAACAGCGCGGCGCTCTGCGACAGCGGCCGCCCAGTCGCATGCTGCTGCTGCTGCTGCTGCGGCGGCGGCTGGTCGCCTTGCCCTGCCTCCGTCAGCGGTGCAAATTGCGCAGTCCCTGATTGGGCGCGCACGGCGGAGGGCGGCCTGCTGCTGCCGGGGCTGCCGCCGCCGCCGCCGACGCCGGGGAGGTCCAACGTGTCGGAGGCGCGCTGCGACGCCGGCTCCCCCAGGATCAAGGATGCCTGACTGAGTGCTGGCGGGCCGCCTGTTGAGGCCGTCACGCTGGCGAGCGTATCTGCGGCACGGAAAAGGGAGCGCCGGCGCCAGGGCAGTACGGCAGTACGGGAACGGCCGGCCGACAGTCGGCGGAGGGGTACGGCCAAGGTGACACGTTTCGGTGGCAGGAGACCCCCAAGGTTATCCAGGCGCTTCTCACACCGACACGACGGCAAACGCGGTGTTGCGGGACTCTTACGAAGGCAGCCTGTCACGGCCCAGGCCGTCTGACGGTGGACCCCGCTCCTGCCTTTCGGCCCCACCCATGCCCTGAATGACATCCCCGCCGCGGGCCACGGCCACCGCCGGCCTCCGCCACCAGATTCCCCGAGGGGGCGAGGGTGTGCCCTTCCGACGCTCTCTTCCGCTGGGCGGTGCATCTCCCCCTCATGGACCCTTAAAGCCACCCTCCACCCCGCGTGGTTCCTGCCTTCCTGTCCTCCCCGCCTCAGGCCGGCACAGCTGGCCACGTGCCCCCCTGTCCTTGGTGGGCGAGCTTGTTGCTGAAACGTTCAAACCCCTCCCCATACACCGGCGTGTGTCTGACTTGCCTCTCCTAGCGAACCCTTCACACCCCGCCCGTGCTCCAGAGCAGGGCCATTCGCACTCACCCAGGGAGGTCAACAGCTGGCGGTAGGCGCTGCTGGTGCTGGGCGGCGACCCCGGGGGCCCAGCCAGGTCGACCGCCGCCGCCGCCGCCGCCGCCGTCAGCGCACCCTCGGGCAGCGGCGCCGGCGGCAGCGACGCTGGCCTTGCCGCCTGCATCGCCAGCCGCTGCATCTGCATCTGCAAATTGTGCGGCGGGACCGGCTGCGGCGCGGCGGGCGGGCCAAGTCCTGCCGCGCCGTAGACGCTGGGGTACTGCAGAAACGACCGGAAGGAGAAGGTCTCGCTCACATGTGTGCCGCCCGCGCGTACGACTGTATCGTACGCGGCCGCCGGCTGCAGCGACGGCCCGTGCGACAGACCCGCCCGCGCCACCACCTCCAACGGCAGCGCGTCGCGGCCGCCGCCGAGCTGGTCACCGTACGCCGCCGCCGCCCCAGCCCGTACGACAGTTTCCGTCGAGGGCAAAGAAGTCAACGGCCGTGACGAGTGCCCCGACTGGGGCCCACTGCGCTGCTCCACATCCGGAATGTCGGATAGTGGCGACGGCGGCGGCGCCGGCGGCGCCGCCGCCGCCACCGCCGCCATCGCCGCTGTCAGCGCTGCGGTGGACGGTGACCCGGCGCCGCCGCCGCCGCCACAGATCGCCAGCAGGGACATCTGGCTTTGGGAGGAGCCTTGACCTATGGGGTTGGAAAGCGCGACCCCCGAACTGGAATGCGCCGCCACCGCCTCCCATGCGCTTCGAGATATCATCGCCAGACCAGCCGGCCCCTGCGAGGCCTTCCCGGCGCGGACGCTGGCGCCGCCCATCGCCTGGCGGGAGTTTACACTGGGCGTCGCCGCCGCCGCCGCCGCCGCTGCTGCGGCCGCTGCGGCCGCCGCCGCTGCGGCCGCGGGGAAGCTTGTTGTCGAAGTCTGCTTCAGCGGCGGCGCAGCCTGGAAGCTGTTGCGACGCGGCACCAGCACCGCCGCGGATGCGCCGCGACGGATGTTGCCGTACCGCCGTGGCTGTCGCGGCCCCTGACCAGCGCCGACGCCGCCACCTAGAGTGCTGACGCTGGAGGACCCCGGCGGCGGCGCCGCCGCCGCCGCCGCCTTCGACGGCGACGGCCGCAGCACGCTCTCGCTCGCGAAGCCGTCGGAGAGCAGCTGCAGCTGCTGCAGGGTCACGCCGTCGGAGCTCAGCAACGGGACTCGACGCGCGACGGCGCCGCCGCCGCCGCCGCCGCCCCGCGACTGCAGCGGCGGCACCGGCTGCAGCAGCTGCTGAATTGGCTGTAGCAGCTGGGGCCGCTGCGGCGACCGCGGCACCTGCACCGACTGCACGTGCAGCTGCAGCGGGGACTGAAACGCCTGGGTGGACCCCTGAGACAACAGTTGCCCTTGTGGAACTGGCTGCTGCAGCAGTAGCGGCAGCGACGGCACGGTCGCAAGCATGCCGACGGCCGCGGCGGGCGGCAGCGCGGCGGCATGCATAGGAGACGGCGGCCGGTCGGGATCCGGCAGGGGGGTGAAGCTGCCGTCCTCCACGTGCTGCGCTCTGATGATGTCTGGGAAACGGTGGAGCAAGGGTTGGAGAGAGGGGGCCGCGGGGCGGGGGCACACGGGCGGGCGGACTGAGAGGCACGGGCGTGGGGACGGGGACACCCCACACATCGGAGGCGATGGGAGAACCGAAAGGGTCAGACAGGGGGCTCGGGAGGGCGTTGACCGTGCACAGCCCCCTCGTCCCCCCCGAGCTCAGACACCGGCCCGCCGCGAGGAGGGCGCCTCACGACGGCCGTGGAGAGCCACGAGACCCGTCACCCGTCCCTCATGCCCCCGCCGGGTCGCCTGGCGCATCCCTCTTCCCCCCCAAGCTTCCCTTGCATCGTCGCGCTGGTATACTGTGTATTCACTGCGCTGACTGCCAGCGACTGCCAGCGCGGTTATTACACAGTTTGGCATCGCGACAAATGTCCACTATCACGTCACGTCTATCAACTCGCACCGGCACCGTGATCAGAGCTTCCCCGCCGCCGCCTACCCGCCAGCTCCTGCACCTCGCTTTCCTCCACGTCCAGCTCCTCGAACTTGTTGTGGATTCCCTTGAACGTCACCGGTTCCAACAGCACCTGCCCGCCGGACCCGAGCTCCGCGATGCCCGTCGCCAGCCGCAGTACGGCACCCGTGTACTGCATCCTCCGCGTCACCGGGTGCTCCCGTACCGCCGACGGCGCACCCGTCGCGATGCCCATGCGCACCGACAGGCCCTTGAACAGCACCAGCAGCGGCGCGCCGTCGGCGGCGGGCTCGCCGCCGGCGCCCGGCGGCCGCGCCGTCGGCGCGGCGGCGGTGGGCACCAGCGGCCTGGGTCTGCAGAGCGGGTGCTCCAGCAGCAGCGGCGGCCAGTCCAGCTTGAGCAGCGCGGACTGCAGCAGCAGCGCCCACCGCACCGCGTCCACCGGCTCGTGGAAGGCCACCAGGAAGGCGTCGCCCTCGGTGGTGACCTGCGCACGCGCAGGCGGACACGCACCCAGGCGCCCAGGCGGGGTCTGTGAGCGCAAGAAATACACGCACATCCGACCCGCCCGCCCGCAATGCGGGCGCACAGCGAGGACACCCGCCCGCCATGAGCGCGTGAGTTTTGGGAGTACTGAGCCGCGTGCGTTCAGCTGCCCGACCGTGTGTAAGAGAAAACAGGCCGTGTGTTTAGAGAAGAGACCCGCCCGACCCTGACCGTGTGTGTTTAATGAGAAGCACATGTTTATTTGTTGAAATGGATGCACATCCAGGGGCGCACCTCGTATCCGCAGCAGGCCGCCAGCGTCAGGCGCACCAGGCGGTCGTGCAGCGCCAGCGCCGAGTTCATGACGTCGGGCTGCCACTCCCACAGCTCCGTGCTGCCCTCCACGTCTGGAGGCCGGGAAGCGAGACGCGCGCGACACGGCGGGCCGTGTGTGTTTGTGGGCGGTGTGTGTGTGGGGCGGGTGGCGGGGTGTCCAAACCTGACAGCCAAGGTGGCGGCGCTGCTCTGACCTGGCCGACGGGAGGGACCTCAGCTGGCTGCCAGAGCAGCGGCCCCGGCGCGAAAGGAACGGTGTGGATCGCGGCGCAGCGCATCGCCCTAACGAGGAGCCAGGCGGTGAGGGGCAGTGCCGCACGCGGGCAAAGGGCGGGCGCTCCGGGTTGTTTCAATACACGGTTGCCATGCACGACCCAGGATGCACCAAGGATGTGTCGCTTTCGCCGCGCGCACACAGGCCCACGACGCCGCT
Source organism: Eudorina sp. 2006-703-Eu-15 (assembly GCA_003117195.1). Classification (NCBI taxonomy): domain Eukaryota; kingdom Viridiplantae; phylum Chlorophyta; class Chlorophyceae; order Chlamydomonadales; family Volvocaceae; genus Eudorina; species Eudorina sp. 2006-703-Eu-15. The sequence continues at coordinate 1,466,650 of BDSI01000009.1, forward strand.
GCCCCCCAACCCAACCCTCACCTGTCGCCACCAGCGTCACGTCAGGACCGAAGATCTCGGGCGCACAGCCTGCCGCGGTGGGAGGAAAATGGCAGGGCAGGGCAGGGCAGGATAGTGCATGCGCGACGCAGTCGCCCGGGCAGGGAGACGCCTGTAGTCCCCATCCTAATCCCGGACCGCCACATCTCAACCAGTACTGTCCCACATACGGTGATGGGTCGGCCCTGCTGGTCCCCTTCTCGCGGCCGTGCATCAGCCATGCCGGCCGCTGCCCCACACAACCATGCGGCCCCCGCATGCGCTCGGGTGCCGCCACCATCACCGCCCTCTCCATGCGTCGCTGTCGCTTTCGCTGTCCCCCGGACGCGCCCCAGCTGGCCACCTGGGGGGAAACCCCTTCCGCCTCGCGGCCCCGCGCACCCGGAGGTCGCGAGCGCTTTGCCTCGAAGAAATTGCCGCCTGGTGGCGCGTTCTTCCGCGACCCCGGCGGCCCCGCCGCCACCGGCGTCATGTCCTCTGACAACCGCCCGCCGCCGATGACGCCGCCGGCCATGCCCACGCCGCCACTGTGAGCCCGGCCGGTGCCTGCTTGACGACTGCGGTCCTCCCACCCATTGGACTGGTAGCTGCCCCCGACATCCATGAACCAGTCCTTAAGTACGGACCGCCAGCCGACGGCCGCCGCCGCGGCGGCGGCGGCGGTGCCGCCGGACGCGTACGAGTGCTTGTAATAGTACGACGGCCTGCAGGATAGGTCGTCGGCGGAAGGGGCCCGGCTGCGATGCCGCCGCGACGCTGCGCCAGCGGCGGCGGCGCTGCGCCGGCGGCGCAGCTCCCACCGCAGGCACCAGGCGGCGATGGCCGCGGAGGCGAGCAGAGCGCTGCCGACGACGACGCCAATGATCACGCCCGCGAATGCGCCGGCGGAAAGGGTGACCTGGATAGGATCCCGCGCGGCGGCAGGAACGGGCTCACTCCGATCCCCGGGTCGGTAATGCGACACTCGTCGATACGACCCACCAGGGCAGGCCCGGCCAGGCCGCTGCTGCTCAGGAACCCGCACGCCACCCCTTCCTGGGTGCGCTCGCGACGTCCCGTTTAAGTCCCTGCCCAGGATGGACCACCGCGACCCTCCTGAAGCCCTTGGAAGCTGAGGCCCTGGGAAGGATCCAAATATCCAATGCTGAAGCACCGCCCTAGCACCGCCCCCTCACTGTCCTATTTCCCTTGCCGGCCTACCTCCTGCCCGCGCCGGTCGCTGCCCCCGGACTCCGCCGCCAAGCCGGCTGCGTTCAGTGTCGCCACGGGCGCGCAGGTTGCGAACACGAGGGTCTGGTTCCCCGCCGCTCCGTCGGCCAGCACCGGCGGACCTGGTTCTGCGGGCGCGGCCCCCGGCAGCTGCAGGCAAACGCAGTGCTGGTAGCGCCAAAAGGCCGGGTCCGCCAGCACCACCGCGGTGGCCGGCGGCGCGAGCTGGACAAGCGCCGCCGAGTACGGCAGGGACTCGTCCGTGACAGCGACGACGGCGTCGCTGGTGCTGCTGCCAGTGCCGCCGTCTGTAGCGGTGTCGGCGAAGAGCGGCACACCCGCCGCGGTCCCGTTAAAGCTGTTGTTTGTCCTGTAGGCTGTAGGGCGGTACAGGAGCGCCGGGCATGTGTAGAGCGCCCCCTGCGGCTTGAGCGCTAGCGCAACCGAGGACGGTGCTGCGGCCGCTCCGGAACCTGCGACCGTGCAGCCAGGACCGCACGAAATGCTACCGGCCCGTTAATGACGGCCTGCGGCTAGCGATGGCGTGAGGGACAGTGCGACCCACATGGAGTGCGACCCACATGGAGTGCGACCCACATGGAGTGCGACCCACATGGAGTGCGACCCACAACGCCTCACTCTCCTTAACAGCCAACTGGATGCCTTGTCCACATTACATGGAAAGAGGCAGAAGAAATGAACAGATTTACTTGTCAGCTCTCCCTTTTTCCCTGTGTGCACTTCACACGCTCAGCACGCCCGCGCCTCCCGCCCGTGTGGCCCGGCCGCCACCCACGCACCCGCCACGTAGGTAATGCTCGCCCGGGATGCCCGCAGCTGCACTGGCAGCTTGCATGCCAGGGCTCCTGCTTGCTGTTGCTGCTGCGGCGTCCCGCTCGCCCTGCTATCCACCGCGTTGCCGCTGCCGCTGCTGCTGTTGCTGCCGGTGTAGCATGACAGAGAGGTGTTTCGGATGTCAACCTGCACGTCGGGGTGCAGGTGGCGGGCGTAAAAAATCGTGTGATACGCGATGACGTGGAGCACTGCCGCGGCCCCGGAGGGGTGGTATCATCAAGCCTTAGGACGCGAGTAGAGAGACTCACAGGCCAACGGGACGGACTGTTGGAAACAGCAAGCCCGGACAGCAAGCCCCGAACAGCGCTCGGCAACCTCGCGTGAGCGACCGACGCGTGCCCGCTGGGGCCGATGTGGATTGCCCGTGTTACGGAGCGCGCCGCACGCGGCCCATCGGGTCCTTGTGCGATTCGATGGCAGTCACAATGCAAGGGACTTAGAGGATCCTTGCCCGGGCAGCACCCCTCTCTGGTTCGTCAGCATCGACGAACGCACCACCCCCGTCCCCGGAAGCCCAGCTCCTACGGACGGACCTCCACGAGCCCCTCCAGCAGCAGCACCGCGGCCGGCAGCTCTCCATGCAGGCCTACGTGGGGCGGGGTGGGATGAACGGGCAGGCGGCAGCGGCCAGCGGGACGGGTGCCGCGTGGGCCCCTCGATCCAATGAGGCCCTCCCAAGGCTTTTCTAACCACAATGAAGGGATGGAAGGTCGTGCATGATCATCGACGACCTTCGCACAGCGCATGGAGGCCGGCGGACGCCTTGCAACACCCTAAAACCCACGTAGTGATCCCTGGCCCCGACAATGTCGCAGATTACGGATGCGGTCAGTGCCAGGCTCCATCGGCCACCTATGCTGGCCGCCTTTTTGCAGCCGTGTTGGGTTGCGGTGGTGCTGTGGTGGGTTACGGCGGCGGCATGCCGCCACCGCCGAGCCCCATTTGCACCAACCCAGCGTCCCGTGCCTGGACGCACCAGGGTTGTCCGCCAGCAACAGCACCGCGGGTGTTAGGCCGGCAAGGTCGTGGGGTAATACTCCGGACAGGCCCATGCCTCGCAGCACCAAGGCCATAAGATCGCCCTCCCGCGAGCATGGCCGCGTGACCTGCAAGACCGTTTGCGGACAGCAGGGAGAGGCTTCTGATACGGCAACCGGGGCCGGGGAGCTCGCCATACCGACCCGACGTGATGCAAGTACGTCAGCTTGCGTGACGCTGGCGACGCAAGCGCGAGATGTAGTATAAACGCACCTCGGCCACTGTGTAGGAAAGCGCCGTTGTGTTAGGCGCTTTGCCAGACTCGCAGCAGACGACGCCTACACGGCAGATGTTGGAACCCCGGCCCCGGCCAGGTTGTCGGGTTTAAGCCTTCCGAAGCAGAAGACACAAAATACAGCCCGTTGCGCTGCTGCCCTTACCTGACCAGCGGCAGGGGTCTGCTGACGCACCCCAGTTGACAGCGACTGAAGATACGTCCCATCGCTCCCCACCAGTAGAATTGTAGAATGCGCCCAGGCCATCCCTGTCATTCACATGACGTTCAATAAAATGTTGGGAGGACTGAATTGCACAGGACGATCTAGTCAAGCGCGCCCTGCCTTATTACTCCCGAGTAGTCACCAAGTCCGGTTACCAGACAGGTTGATGCGAATACGAACACAATCCAGCTTGTTGTACAAGCATTCATGGATCGCGACGCGCGTTCCCGCAGAAAAGGAAACTGGTTCAACAACGAAAATAGTCACATGGCCCGCGCGAATATAAAGCTGTCCATAAACTTCATAATATTTTAGGGATTTGTACCCCGCAATAATTGCACCATTGCAGCAGCCCAGCAAATTAGGAAAAAAGTTGACGGCTCGAATCGATATGAGCCTGGCATTACAAATACAATCAAGTCAAGTTTGGTAAGCGAGGTTTGTCCTTGACCGATGCACAAGAGAGTGAACGGACGCAAAAACGACGTAGCCGTTCAGGTTGTACGCCGAAGAGTCCGTACAGGTTGTAAGAACTTTATTACGGCACTTTGCCTTTTACTCCTTTCTCGTTTGCTTTAAGCCATCCAATTCCGTCTCAACGGAAGCAGATCGCTGAATGATCACCGGGGGAACTTTCCACGCATGGCACTTTGTTTTTTTCACACCCCTATGGTTGCTTCGGCTCGGAGTCTGCCGAGCTGGTACCGTTGCCACAAGGTCACGGACAGGTCAATACAATACAAAGCCTAGACTTGATTTGCGGTAAGTGACCAACTGCTGATAATTGTACGGCCGACGTTGCCTATCCCGGCAGCTCCCCACCGTCATCAGGGGACCGTTCCGCATTTCGTGGTGTTTGTGACCGGTCCATCGCGAGTAAACTCGATTGTATATCTCATCACTGGTTGCAAACTGTCCGTCTGTGTCCACCCAACGAAGCCGAGTGCCCAAGCCTCTGCGGGACGGCCTTTTCACCAAATCCAGATTTGATACCATCACAGCAGTACTGTGGCAGCACTGACCGCTGGTGGCTTAAGTGCAAACGATTAGCTCGGAGCCGGGGAGTTGCTCACTCCTTGAGACCGTGCGGCGCGCAGCACGGGGCTTCCCAGAGAAGGCCGCGGGCCGTTTTTTCTTAGTGGTCCTTGCAGCGGTCCTGTGTGGGGGCCTCGGGGTCTGGGGTCTCTTGGTCTCTAGCTCGTTCTTCATCTTTAAGACTGCGTGAGGTGCGTGTTCTGGGAGCTGGTCGAGTCGTTTGCCGAGGCGCAAAGAGCGGCGACCCCAGCCCCCCGACCCCGACAGGTGGCGGCCGCATACCCACAGGTCATTCCTTCGCCAACGAATCCTCGAATGAACGGCACGGCGGACGCAAATGGGTCGATCGAATGACGCGGGGAAGTGCAGGCCGTCAAGGGACAGAGTGCTGTCCGCGCGCATCAATACCGTGCAGGTAAATCCGCTTACCACACAAGACGGCCAGGGCAGGCCCACTGACCCTGAGTCACCCGTTTGGAAGCTCGCTTTCTGGATGCAGGCACGCAGCTGTGTCGCGCGCACACGCACGGCCAACTAACCCAGATGCCACCTACATTCAAACTAGTTGCCCAAGCGGCCCAAACAAACGTGCCTCCCGCACGCGGCGTTGAGCCCGTGGCCTTAATCATGAACGCGGGATCGTCCTTCTTCATCACCAAACTGTGCTGCGGCCGCGCGCAACGGCCCAGCCCGCCTTCAACATGAAGTGCGCCCAGCGCGCAGCCTGATATCCCTCTTCGCAGGAAGGCAGCTCCGAGGCACCGACCAGCGCACCCCCTAGTCCGCGTGCTTTAAGCGCGGGCCCATACACAGCGCAAAAGGCTTGAGCATGCATAGTTCACAAGTCCGGGGCTCCTAGATGCCAGCAGCATAGCTAATGTGGGCTTCCTTAGCACGTGCAAATGAATAAAAAGCATTCACGAAGCGGCGGCGCGGCGCGGCACCACCGCTGACATGGCGCTTCACCGACACGAACATATGATAGCAGGCGCCCAGAAGCAGCACGCCGATATGGCGCTGGCTGCAGCGCTTGTTGCGGTGCGCAACTTCCATGGGCAGGTGCCGCTGTTGTCATTGTTGTTGCTGGAGGCGCGCTGGTACCGTTCCCTTCTAAACAGACCCCACAGCGAACAGAAAACCCGCGGTTTTTGACGTGCAGGTGCGCGGGGTAGCAACCGACAGAAAGCAGCCCGACAGACACCGACGACAGCCACCCCGAATCCCCTGCTGCCGGCGCCGGTGTTACCAACCGCCGCTGCTGGTAACCAGACGCCACTGGGCATCGGCGCCGAAACCCGCGCGGGCATGCCGCAACCGCCGCTGCTGCCGTCAATCCCGGACGTCCGCAGCAGACTGCAACTCCTGCTACGCCTTTCTCTCCACGGCGACCTCCGCCTCCTCTGCCTTCTGCTGCGGCTGCCCTCCCCAGCCTTCCGACTCCTCTCCTTCGCCTGCCTCCTCGTCATCTTCCGCCGCCCCCTCCGCGTCATCCTCCGGCACCGAGCTGTTGGCGACGCGCGCGTCGACGCGCCAGTGCGGCGGCATGAAGCGCGGGCGCATGGTGTCCAGGAAGTGCTGCCGCCAGCCGCGGACAAAGCCCTCCAGGTTCTCACGGCTGCCCAGGGCACGCACCACAATCTCCGCATGGCTTCGCCTGCGGGGCAAGGGCGGCACGAGGTCACACCAACGCTCACTCGACCCCATCCCCCACGACCCGAGCGATACAACGCCACGACGCCCCCCACACACACAACCGTCGCTCTGGCAGACACGCAGTTTCAACATGTCCACTAATTTCCTATACACCCCACCCACACACGCACACCGCTCAGCTTTTCTCCTTGATAACACACCAGTGTGGGTGGAGCAGCAAGTCAATCAGCCAGCAAGCCGCTCGTCCTTAACCTCGCCGGCGCTCACCCAACGTTTTTTCTTTTCCTGGTTTCAGGTCAGTATCTTTTCCTTCTGCACGGGCTGGGACGGTTGTGCCGGGCACTTGCTTGCTGTCGGCATTGCACGCGCTGTTGACGCATACGCCCTTGCTTTTGCTGCACCTTAGGATCAGTAGGTAGTTTAGTAGAGTTTCGTCTGCATTAGCCTACGACATCCTAGCCGCTACTTCTGCTGGCGTCCCGGCGCCCACCGGCGCTCGGCAACGATACGGGGCGCTACAGCATCACGGACTACACCACCTTGGGACTACTTATGGTCGGCATACTTCGCCCTGGCATATTGGTAACTACTCTGGTCTCGGTCGTCGGTTGCATTGCTGGACACCGTTCTGCTTATTCGCGGCTCAGCTTTTCTCCTTGATAACACACACCAGTTCTCGTCCTCGGAACGCGGATCCACGTTGGCGGCCTGCTGGATGAGCTCCGCGTCCACCGCCTCCACGCCGAAATGCTGCTGCAGCACCGCCTCCAGCTCGCGCCGCCGCGCGGGCGGGATCACCACCTGCCGCGACCACGCAGCGCAGCGCAAAGGGGGCACCAAGGGACCGCCGCCTTGGTGAGTATACGGGCATCCACTTGGACAGTGAGAGCCTCCATGAGAGGCCCCACCCTGCCCCTGACGCCCGCTCCTGACGCGCATGTGGCGCGGGGTTTCTCGGATGGGCCATGCATCCAGCTCCTTTCTAGGCCTCCTGCCTCCTGACAGCAGGGGGGAGGATCCCACAGACCGGCCAGGATCCCACGGCCTGCAGGCCTGCGGCGACGGGTGGGACGCTCGGTGCATGCCCGCTTGCCCGGACGTACCTTGGGGTTCGCCAGCGCGCGCCCTGCGGAGCGCACGACGCCCAGGCTGGAGTCGTGACGGAACTTGGCGGCGGTGGCGGAGCCCAGCGGCGCGCGGAACTGCCCGCCCAGCGTCTCCATGCGCCGCTGGTCCAGGACGCTGGACGTCTGCAGCCGGGTCAGCAGTCATAGTGGCACAGAGAGGGGCCCAGCGGCAGCATCAGCGTCAGCAGCAGCACCAGCGTAGCAGCGCCACAATCCATGCAGCGCGCGACAGCGCCACACCGGCACCGCTCAAGACCGGTCCGTAGTGACAGCAGCACCCCGCCACCGCCACCATCAGCAGCAGCCACAGAAAGATTCAACGCGAACCGCCAAAGCGACCCGCTCAAAGCGCCAGGTTGTAAGGTTTGTAGCTTATCCCTTCGCGTGACCCTTCGCAGGGACCGGTGTCTTGGGACTGGGGGCGGAGTACCACCAAACGGCCCCACTCCACACTCCCCGCCTCCGCCGCACGTACCTTGTGGCATGTCGGGCACATGAGCACGATGTCGTGGCTGAGGTGGCTCTTCATGGATGCGGGGAAGTGCTGCCGGTAGCAGTGCGGCACCACGCTGTGCCGCAGGTACTCGCCCCCCGCGCCGCACACGCAGCAGCGGTTCTCCTTGTCGGACTGCCGGTGCGGTGTTTGACGGCAGCGGAGGTCAGAGGGAGAGCGGGAGAGAAGCTTCTTGCTGTGTGAGAGAGGCGCACGAGAAGAGAGGGGGTTGTTCGAGACGGGAAGGCAAGCTAGTCCCAAGAACATGGCGTTCCACGAGGGAGGGTGGACGGCCGGTGTACGTAACAAGGCGGTGGCCGTCGTCGTCTCCTGGAAGGGGGGAACCCGCCGATCAGCACCAGTTTCACCCCAGGGCTGCTCCGACACATAACCCTTCCCGCGTTCGATGTATGCTGCGGCAAGCCTACCAGGTAGTACATGTCGTCGGCATGGCCGCGGCCCCGCGGCTCAAAGGTCAGCTGGATGGTGGTGGGGTTCTCCGAAACCACGTGAGCCAGGCCGCGCTGAAGGTACCAGGCCACCTTCTTGGCGCCGCAGGTGCACAGGACGGCGCCGTCGGGGGCCTGATCAGGCACGGGCCAGGTACGACCGGGCAACGGCCCGCCACAGAGCCAGCTACGTTTCAGACACGCCGTAGGTACACGAGGGGAGAGGCGGGCCGCACGGGCAGGTGTCGCACGGCCCGACGGGCGCGCAGATGTCCGAACCTCCAAGAGTGCGGCCAGGGCGCCCGCACGAGTCGCGGCCAGGCTCAGCTGCGATCAGCGGCCGACCACTTTGACGAGAAAACACACGCCCTGTCAGCTTCACGGGGAAGCCGCACGTCGTCCCCCGATGGCCGTGCCGTGCCTGGCCCGTGGCATGTCGCTATTGTCACAGCCGAAACACACCCGAGTAACAAACGGCAGAGGCGCCAAGTGCGACTTGGTCCTGACGCGAGCACACGTCTTCCCAGCGACCTGTGCAACCGGTGAAGCGCCCCGCCGGGATCCCCGCACACACCCACCAGACGAACCCGTTCTCCCCACAAAGCCACACCATGCGGCTTCAACCAACACATCCGCTAAGTTAGTCAACACACGACGCGGGGTCTCTGGGGACGGCCCACCAACCCGCGCGCGCTCAGATGCTCGTACCAGCAGCCTGCAATTCTCGTACAGTACGGACTTCCGCGTCGGCAGCTTGCGCTCCTTGCGTCGCGCGGCAGCTGCAGCGCCCACCGTTGAGCTGGCCACGGGTCCCGTCCTCGACGAAGTGGTGCTGTGAACGGGACGGCCCGCGGCATCACAGACTGCGCCGTCAGCAGCGCCCGCTGCCGCCGCCCCAGCGCGGCTGGACTTGCCCTTCCCCGCCCCCGCGGCCGCGCCGGTGCGTGCCGCTGACCCCAGCGCCTTTTCCAGCCGCTTGGTCTTCAGGCTGTTGAACACATCCAGGAACGGCGCCGCGAAGCCCAGGAGCGTCCCATCGGTCTGCACCCCGGCCGCCGACTCCTCGCCCCCGGCTGCCGGCGGCCGGCCTGCGGCTCCCCGCTCCACGCACCGCTGCCCATCCGCCGCCGGCAGCGGTCTCCGTTGCGCCTGCTGGTGCGGCTGCTGCTGCGGCAGCTGCGGCTCGTTGTGCGATTGGGCAGGCGCTGTTGGGACCGCTGCAGCCTGCCCCGGGGGCGGTTGCGAGCCGCGCCCCTCGCGCTGGCTCTGGTGGAGCCGGAACAGCTCGCAAAGGAGCTCCCGAGACAGCCAGGCGTCGTGGGCGGCGTAGGCGATCTGGGGACACCAGCCACCAGCCACCATTTTCCCGGCCGCAGCACGCGATCGGAACACCGTCCATGCCGGGGTTGTGGGCTTTGTGGGTTGCATCCATCCAAGGACAAGGGCAGCGGCTAAAGCGCAGCAGGCGACAGAACAACTGAGGCATCTCGGCTTTGCCGGTACAGGCATCGGCGCGTGCGTGCCCGCAAGCGAACGACATGGGGCGCGCTCTGTTTGTCGCAGCAGGTCGCCGTGAAACAACCCGGCTGATTCATGCCATACCCACACAGCATGCCGCTGCTGCGCTGGCCCGTGCTGGCCAGGAACTCAATGCGTTGTCAGGATTCGGTGGCTGTGCCATCCAGTCCCCACCTGTCCCTCATCCAGTCCCCACCTGTCCCTCATGCAGCTGGCCGGCGCCCCAGTGGCTGCGCTGCGCCGACTTGTCCAGCGCGCGGCCCAGCAGGGCGGCGCTCAGCGCGCGCAGGCTGCCGCCGCCGGCCAGCGCCTGCGGCGCCACGCGCTGCGCGACCAGCCGCACGTCCACTGCCCCGCGGACCTGAAGGACAGCGATCCGGCCACCAGTCGACACGAGACATCAGGGGAGCGGCCGCGTCAAGAGCGTCGCCAGAGGCTGTGCGAAGCTTAGGCAGCGCAACGCGGGCATCCCCCGGTGCGCTCCTTTCGTAGTGCTAGTAGGACACACAAGCAGGAAACAGTGTCCACACTGATGACGTCATTGCAGGGTATTGAAATCTGTAAATCCATTTGCGCGGCGACGACAGAGGACGTGCGGGCGCTTACCTGCACGCCAAAGTCGCGCTCCAACCGCCGTACATCCTCCTGGATGCCCACGCCCGCCTTGATGACCCGCGGGTCGGTCAGGAGCCGTACCACTTCCGCGGGAAGCGACGACGGCGCGACAGAGGGGTCGGCGGAGGGTCCTGCGCCGTCCTGGCTCTGACCGCCGAAAGGCCGCAGGATCCAACATCGCCCAGCAGACGACAGCTGGATCACCGAGATCCTGCGAGGTCAGCGATGCGGTCATGAGGGGGATGCGTCCATGAGGGGGATGCGTCCATGCGTTGCCGGAAAGGATTAACACTATGATATTCAAATACGAGCGGCGTAGTAGAAAACATGAACGACAGGTCGCAAACAAAACGACACGACGCCCTTCGTCGTTGCCGTGATGCACGAATGATCTCACGGTATCAGCAGCAGCCAATCGGTCCGGAGACCGGTGCGACAGCGCAGCGGGACGCCAGCTGCCAGCCTGCCAGAGCTCGGCCGCCTCCGCCTCCTCCTCCCGCCGTGACCCCCAACCGGTCAGCCATCGGCCACCTTGCGCTGTTCGTGGACCGCTCGACAGGCACCCAAACCGCGCGCAACCAGCCGACAGCGCAGGCTCACGCGAACGTGAATCACCGTCCCCCGGACCCCGCGGGATGCACGGTCCCCAACCCAACCCGCACCCAGTCCCATTCCGTTCTTCTCCCGCGCAACCTTCCCCTCGCCCGGCGCCAGGTTAGGGCGGCAATCGCTCACCGGTGCCTCTCCCCGGGCTGCAGCTCCGGCTCCCACTCCGCATCCAACCCGACGGCTTCCTCCTGACCCAGATCGCGCGCTAGGCTGCGAATGGCTTCGCGCTCTGGGTCTAGTCGCCTGGACGATCCCTCAGAGCCGCGACCCAGATCGATGACATGCACCTCGATGTCGCCGTCCGAAACCGCTGCGGCCGCCGTGGCGGCCGCGCCGCCCCCCGCCACCGGCCCCGCGCCAGCGACGCCGGCCGCCGCCCCGCCCGTTGAACTCGATGGCCCTGTGGCTTGGCCCCCCGCTGCTGCCGCAACAGTGGCTGTTGCCTCAGACGGCGGCGCCCTGACGAATGTCGGGGGCAGAGCCACCATCCGCACGCTGTGGCCAGCGGAGCCGCACGCTGGTGCCTTGTTGGGGCCCAGGACGCTGCGCATCAAGGGCGGCAGCCGCACCGGCAAGGCCCGCACCGCGCGCCGGCACCGGCCCGCCAAGGTTGCCACGCGGCCGAGGAGCCCGAGCCTCCACGATGCGTAGAATGCGATGATGCCACAAGATGCCGCTGTCACTGCTACGTCCCGCAGCCGTGCTGAGCACCGCCGCCCTGTGTTTCCTTCGCCCTTACGCAACGCGTGAAGCACGGCCGGGCCGCGGTTTGCCGTCGCGGCGTCGCTTTGATCCGGGGCAGCACTACTGGGGAGGCTTGGGGGCGCCCTCGTCGGCGCCGTTATCTTCCTCGTCGTCGTCGTCGTCGTCGGTGGGCTGCTGGACGTCGTCTGCATCCTCCTCTTCCTCCTCACCCGGAGCAGGGATTTGCTTCAGGCGCTGAAAGAACTTGTGGCAGAGGAAGCACTTGCCACCTATGGTCGAGAAGGCACAGAGGCACGTTGGTTGTGAAAGGAACCGCCGAGAACGGGTCCGGTGTTTCGAAATCCACAGAGAAGGACCTTAAATGTGGACTCGTGACCGTTCAACTTTACATGCAAATGAAAGCTGTCCCCTGCGCAGGAGCTTAGGTGCGGCGCTGGACCTACCCGTCGCAACACGAGCCGCGCAGCCGGTGCACAAAGTACGATGGCGGCAAGGCAGTGTCATAAACTTGATAGGCTCCTTATGACATCTCAAGCACAGCTCGGTCGAGTCGGCCATTCAAGCCCCGTTCCGAGACGACGCACTGACGACGCACGTCTTTCCTTGTGGTATGTAAACCGTAATTTTCGACAATACGAGAAACTCTCAATTACGAAAAGTTTGACCAGCGTGGGACTGGAGTTTGAGTCAGCGAATCGCTACACGGTACCCAATGACGGGCAGGATGCGATCTCCTCTTTAGTCGGAGTATAACACTGATAACAGTGGCTGGACGAAAATAACTGACCTGTGTCGTGTGTCCTGTGATGTCCAGTCACTGTACGGCGTTTATTCCGTTCCACTCCCCGAGTGTTTTGATTAATGGCGCTATGAGTTCAAAACTGCTTTGCACAGATTTTTACTTTGACAGATTTTTGCTTTGCACAGATTTTTGCCAGCCCCGCATGCAGAAATGTCGGCGTACAAAATGATTAGCATTCCTGAGGCACAGGAAATTGTGCTCAGTCACACGCAGCCGCTGGGTTCCGTGTCAGTGGGGCTTGCCGGCGCCCTTGGTACGTGAGGGCGGGGTGTACGGCGGCCCTCCCTCGCTGGTGCTCTTGTGCACTCCTATCGTCGTCACAGCGTCTACCTCTCACCCCCTGCTCCCCCGGCTCGCGAACCACCTGGTGCTTGCAGGCCGCGTGCTGGCGGAGGACGTCCGCGCACCCGACTCCCTGCCGCCCTTCCCCGCCTCCATCAAGGTATCAGAGACCCTGATCGGCCACCTGAAGCCTCGTCCACCCGCCATGTCTTATTGCCGACACTGGCGCCCAGGTTTCACGATCGCCGCTCTCCATCCACACTGGTCACTGTCGTACATCTCGCCAGCCCTGGTCGCAGGGCAGGAAATCCACTCCGCACACATCGCGATGTCCCCCACGGCCACCTTGTATCCACAGCGGCGTCAAACACTCCGCCGCAGCGCCCTCCAATCTCTGACCGGACTCCAGCCCATACCAGCTGATTGACCCCGGCCCCGGTCCCGGCCCCGGCCGTGTGGGGCTCCGCAGGATGGGTACGCCGTCGTGGCCGCGGACGGAGTGGGCGAGTACCCGGTCATCGGCGAATCGCGGGCGGGACAGCTGGACAGCGTGCCCGTGCGCCCCGGGACCGTGATGTACATCACCACGGGTACGGCGACCCACATCCGTACGGCATCCAGGGCCCAGCATCCAGGGCCGGCATCCCGCAGGGGCATATGAGCAAAGCCGTCAGGCGGCTGCGCGCATATCTGAGGGGTCGGAGGGGTGTTGGAGCGCGCGATTGCGAACAGCGCAGAGTCTGGGGGCCGGGCTCTCGGTCTGCAGAGCATGCTGTGCACGCTGTGGACCCTGGCGCAGTTCCTCACACAGCCCCCACGTAAGGGGGCAGCTTTCATTGTAGCCCCAACATAAAGTACCCATCAGGTGCAGCACACAGCGCCGCAAGGAACACTGCCGAGGCTGTCCTCCGGACAATGGCTGTACCAAGTTGTCGAATGCCTGCACATCGGAGATGTGCCGGGGGACGGTGTCACGCAAGCCCGCGCGCCCTTGGGTCCGAGGCCATATCCACCAGTTCCGGCAACGGAGCGGCTATTGCCTGACAGCTGTGAACTTGTTGCTGCTACTGCTGCCGCCACTGGTCCGGTTGCTGCTGCTGCCGCCGCTGCTACTGCTCGCGCAACTGTTGTTGCCCCTGGCACTGCTTATGCTGCTCCTGCCCCGGCTCCTGCTGCTCCCGCTGCTGCTGCTGCTCCTGCTGCTCCCGCTGCTGCTGCTGTTTCTGCTGGTGGTTCCCCTGGATACAGGTGCCCCAGTGCCCCCGGGCGCGGATGCTGTGGTGCAAGTGGAGGACACGGAGCGGCTGCCCCCGGTTGCGGGGACGGAGGGCGAGCGCCGCGTGCGCATCAACAAGGCAGCCAAGGCGGGGCAGGACATCCGACCCGTGGGCTCCGATATCACGTAAGTACGGGTACGGGCGCGAGCGGTGTCGTACGATGCCGTACCCCTCCGCGTTGTGCTGCGCACTGGTTATGCTCTGACGTTTGCTGGGCCTCGGCAGCACAGAAGCCGCGTCGAGCCACGACCACTCATCGAGTCCGCCGAAACACCCCACCACGATATGAGCGTACCGCAGTGCCTTGTGCGCCTGGCCTCGCGCCAAGTGGGGCCCACTGCCTCCCTGGACCCGCCCCTCCCCCCCCCCCCCGCGCGCCAGGGAGGGCGACATCGTGCTGAAGGCGGGCGAGCTGGTGGGCGTGGCTGAGGTGGGCATCCTCGCCACAGTGGGTGCCGTACAGCTCCGCGTGCACGCCACACCGAAGGTACGGCAGGGCCGGTGGGCGCGGGCCGACGGGCGGGGGCCGCTTCGGCACCTTCCATCGGAGGGTGGGCTCTGATGGGGTCCTCTTTCAAAGGACCCCATCAGAATATACTTACTACATGACGAGTGGGAGCTACCGGTATCCGGGGGCACAGCGGCGGGTGATAGCGGGGGGTGTCAAACGCCGCGGGTGACCGGGCAGCCGTGTTTGGTGACGTGGGGAGTCGTTGCTGATGGCTGACAGGCCCGGGGTGCGCTGGCCTGGCCCCCCGCGCGCCCGGGTTCGTGTCTGGTTTCTTTCTTTCTTCAGTTCAATCCCCCGGGCGCCACGCCCGACCTGGACCGGGGCTTGTGCGGACACATGGATCGCGGTGCCTGGTGGGTGAAGGCAGAAACCCCACAGCAGCCTGAACCCAACCCCAGAAGCGGGTGTGGCTGCACAAGGTGGGTGCCTCTCGACTCCCGTCCGCTGACCCCTGCTGACCCCCGCTGACCCCCGCTGACCCCCGCTGCGCCCCCGCCCCCGCTGCGCCCCGCCCCGCCCCCCGCGTCGCAATGCTGCGCAGGTTGCGGTGCTGTCCACAGGTGGGCCCATCAGCGGAGGCGCCGCGCAACGCGGGGCCGTAACCACAGCTTCGGGCGCGTTGGAGCTTTGGGGCAAGGGCCGGGGCGCAGTTGCAGCGCAGCGCAGCGCATCCTCCAAGGGATACTTTGGCGCCGCCTCTGCAGGCGTTTGCTCTGCAGGCGCCCCCCGGGCCGCATCATGGGAGGGGCTGGGGTCCGGACTGCCCTGCCAGCCCATCCTCGGCTGCGTTCACCGGTCCTGCCCCGCGCCGTTGCCGCCGCTACCCATCCGCTACCCACCGCCATCAACCGCTACCTGCCCGTGCGCAGGCGACGAGGTCGTGGACCCCGCCACGCGGCCGCTGGGCCCCGGGCAGATCCGTGACGCCAACCGGTCCATGCTGTTGGCGGCGGCCGCGCGCGCGGGTGCTGAGGTGGTGGACCTGGGCGTGGCGCGGGACACGGAGGGCCACTTGGAGGGCTGTCTGGCGGCGGCCATCGAGCAGCGAGTGGACGTGCTGGTCACCTCGGGTGGGTTTTGGGAGCAGCACGGAGTGTGCACTGGGGGTGAGGAGGGTCGAAAAGGAATGCCAAAACCCAAAGACGAAGGAGGAGGAGGGCGAGGTGAGGAGGAGGAGGAGGAGGCGGAGGAACCACGTGTGTGAGGGACACTTGAGCCGGACCCCTGGTGCGCTGCTGCCCAGACAGGTGACATGTGGCAGTATGCACGGAGGAGGAGCACGGGGAGGATATATAGTAGCGCGTGTGGTGCCGCCGGTCTCTCACCTTATGCCCTCCAACGCCCCCCAACGCCCCACCCGCTCCGCCCCTCCATGTCAACGCCCCATGTGGGCCCCCCGACCCGACCCGACGGCAGGCGGTGTGTCGATGGGCGACCGAGACCTGATCAAGCCCCTCCTGGAGCGGCAGGGCACCATCCACTTCGGCCGCGTGCGCATGAAGCCCGGCAAGCCGCTCACCTTCGCCACCTTGACGCTGCCGGAGCAGGGCGGCAGGCAGATGGTCGTGTTCGGCCTGCCGGGTCAGTGCCGGGTCTGGAGCTGGCGCGGGGGGCGGGGCAGCATGAAGAGCCGGGGTGCAGGGGGCGGGACCTGCGGGCGCAGCATGCGGGGGGCGGTCGTGGTCTCACCGACGCGTTAGTTGCAGGTGCAGAAGGGGGGTTAAATTGAACAAAGAGAAGAACGAACCCGGGCACACCCAGCACAACTGGGGGGTCGGTTGGGGCACAGCAAGACCAGGCAGGCGCGACGTCCTCGGTCCGGGATGGCAATGGGCGCGCCTCTCCGAGTCCTGCTGCAGCCCTGTGCTTCCTCCTCAGGGTATCTGCAACAACAACAACTAACTACAACAACTAACCACAACAACTAACCAACGGCCGCGTCCCAGGCCGCAGCTGTCGCCGCCTCCGCCGCCGCCGCCGCGGCTGCAGGCGCCGCTGACGCCTTCCAGTCCCCCGCGTGCGCGCCGACCCTACCCCACTTTCATTATTGTTCCTACCGCCCCACGCGTCCATTGGGGCCCGTGGGCTGTCCGGGCCCCGCCCTGCGCGCACCGCCCTGCCCTGACTGGCCACCCTCCCGCCCTTCTCCGCCCTGCCCTGCCCCCTCCCCTCCCGTCCCGTCCCATCCCTCTCCCGCCCCCCCGTGCCGCTCCCGCGCCGGCGGCAGGCAACCCGGTCAGCAGCTTCGTGTGCTTCAACCTCGTGGTCCTCCCCGCGCTGCGGAAGATGGCGGGCTGGCCGCGGCCGGAGCTGCGCCGCGTGGCGGCCCGCCTGGCCGCCGACCTGCGCCTCGACCCGGAGCGCCCCGAGTACCACCGCGCCACCCTGCAGTGGAGCACCGTGCCGCCGGGCACACCCGCCGCCGCCGCCGCTGGGTCCCAGCAGCAAGAGCAGCCTCAGCCGCAGGCGCTGGGGTCGTGTGAGCTGTGGGCGGTCAGCACGGGCAACCAGATCAGCAGCCGGCTGCTGTCCGCCCGCTCCGCCAACGCGCTGCTGGAGATCCCCTGCGCGGCGGGGGTGCTGCCAGCCGGCACGCTGGTTTCGGCGCTGCTGATCGACGACCTGGGATGCATGCCGGTGCCCGAGGGCGGCTTGGCCACGACGTCGGGCTTCTAGTGCGGCAGCGGCCGGCTCCCGCGCGGGCAGGGTGCCAAAAGGGGGGGACAACCTTACATGTCGTGTGCACTAAAATACCGTAACTCAACTCGATGATGGGGGTTGGGGGCGAGGTGGCGCTCGATGTGACCGACCGGTGGCAGCCGGGGCAGCGCGGCTCGGCAGATGCAGGTGCGGGAGGGGCGGCGGGTGGCCTAGCTGGCTGTGCGGGAGCTGCCGGAGGGGCGGGGCCCGGCGGCCCCCGCCCCCGAAGGGATGTCTAGGGGCGGAGGCCTGTGAGGTGTGGCCCGGATCCTGGAGATGTGTGCGGCGTGTCGGCCGGGGCTGGCGGTGTTTCGTGGGGGCTGTGGAGGACGCGGAGGAGATCGACAGACAGGGCCTCACGCCCGATGCTGGCTGGGATGCCCGTGGCCCCATGCAGCAGCAGCAGCTCGCGCTGATTGATTCCCACCGTTTCTTAGATTTTGTTACACAGTCAACGGATGGGGGCCTGCGTCAAGAGCTGCTCCGTCGCGCCTCCAGCTGGCCTGAGGCCCCACACCGGGCACGACTCCCGCCGCGCGGTGTGGTCCCAAGTATACCCCCATGTAACCACCCACCCCTTGCCGCATCGCGCTCCGTTCCTCCTCTCCGCCCGGCCATCCGCCACCTGAGACCTGACCCGTGTGTCCACCGCACCCGGAAGCTTTCCCCCCCGTGCTCACACGCACCAGGCCACGCATCGCCAAACCTACTCGTGCCGTGTGTGGTTAGGGAGGAGGCTGCATAGGGCTGTCGCCGATGACCCGGGCGGGGTCCACTGTAACATCATTAAGAAAAATACGCTCCCCGCCCGCTGCCGGCACCCACCTATCCCCGGAGGCCCACCACACCATTGATCACAGTTACTACTCCTGGCCACCAGCCGCCGGTGATGGATGGGGCGATGCGCGACCGTGCGCCCTGGTGCGCCCAGGTGCAGCCGGCTGCCCCTTCGTTCATTCCTGCCCTCGGCGAACGCGCAGCCGGCCGAGCAAGCGGGCCCTTGGGGGGTTGCGCTGCAACCGGCGTCGGGCCCATCGCCGCATGCGTCCCCGTCTCGCTCTTTCTCTGTGCCTTGCGTGCGGGCACCCCCCTCGTGGTGTTTTCGTCTTACAATCGCCCCCTTTAGAGCTCCGCGACCGCCGACGTTCCGCGCTCCCCGGTGCGGCCATTACATAGGACCACGCGGCGGCGCGACCGGCGGCGTGACCACAACGCTGGCAGCGTGACCACAACGCTGGCAGCGTGACCACAATGCTGGCGGCGTGACCACAACGCTGGCAGCGTGACCACACTGCACGACGCCACGGCGCCGGCGTCCACGGCGCGCTCCCCCGGCGCCCGGGCGGCCCACCCCTTCCCTCTCGCACACCGATGCGGCCCGGAGCAGCACCGCACCACCCCGTGCCCACGCACAGGTAGGACAGCTGCGGGTCCACACGCCGCCGGATCTTGCTGCCCGAGTCACCCACCCGCACCGACCACCCGCTCACCCGACCTACAGGGAGAGACCGGGGGCACCGGCCTTCGGTTGGGGACCCGACGCGGCGGCCTGATGCTCAGCCCCGGCGCACGTGCCTTCGCAGCCCCACCGGTCGGCAAGACCGAGGCTTGTGGGTTGGGGCAGGCAGCGTTCGTCGCAGCCGTCCCTTCATACCGGATTCAGCCCCGCCCCGCCCCCCCCCCCCCGCCCCGCCCCGCTCCGCCCCGCGCGAATCGTATCCCCCCCAATCCGACAGGCAATATCATCTCCCACGTCCTGGGCGGCCCCATTTCCGTTCTCCCTTCGGACGGTCCTTTTTTGCATTTTAGAGTACAGCATTCAAGTTCTGGGTAACGGCCCGGGAAGCGGTTTTGGGGACGGGCTCAACCGCTGCAGTCCACCGGCCGACCACCCACACCCCCCGGAGTGAAAGCATCATGCATGAGAGACCAGACCGCCGCCGATGGGCGTCTTGATGGTGTCGTTTGTCACGACGACGGCGCCAAACCAAACCAGTATGAGGGGGCGCACCGTCAACGGGTGCTAAAAGTGCGCGGCCGGTCTCTGTTCTGGGCTCGGGAGGGCAGGTGCCCCAAGACGGCGGCGGCAGAACGACAGAACTACGGCAGCGTTGCGGCAGCACTGCTGCAGCCCAGGGCGCCCCGCGACAACGCAGAGAGGCGCCTGACCTCGGCCGCGCGCCGCATGGGGTGACGCATGTGGGTCCCTCCGGCCCTTCCCGCACGACCCGACATAACGCAAGTACCAAACCAAACAAGTGACATGGCAATAATGGTGCGATGAATGGCGCATCCCTCCCGAGGGGATATACTTGTCGTCGCAGAAAACCAAAATCGGCGACAGTACCCTGGCCGCTCAAGGGCCTTATGTGACGCGTCGAGCCCCAACAAACCCCAACCCACACACGCCCACATCACACATCCCCAACCACACACCCTTTATTTCTCCCCGCTCACGTAGACACGGACACGCCCGCCCTTCCTCGCGGGCCGGATGTCTCCGTCTGCTGCCGGATACATCCGGTCATCCTTTTTTACGGAGTTAGTACGGCAGATCCGAGATCATGTACGGCAGCCACACGAGGCGACAAGCATCAGGCGGCGTGACCCGGGGTGACCCAGGGAAGCAGGCGCGAAATGAATCACATGCACTCAAGCGCCTTGGTGCTTTGGCAAACAAACAAACGACAATAATGCTTTGCACATCCAGACCGACTACATTCCTTTCGTTCCAAATAACCAGTGCCGGTGTGGGGGAGCGAGTTCGAAGATGCGAGTACATCCGCCGGCCATTGGGACCCACGGCTTTGGCCCCGCGGTGCCGCACCCCCCAACGTGGCCCGAACGTTCCAAGTTTGCAATCACTCGGGGGCACAACACACCGAGCGAACAGCAGTGAGCGGGATTATTAATTTCCCACACTTCTCCTCCTCACACTTCTCCACACAATCGCATTTCACCTCTTGTCACCTGCACACCTCCTCCTCGGCCCCCCCAACCCCCACACTCCTGCGCCCCCCTCCTTCGCCGGACCCCAGTGCTCCGCATCCAGTAACCACCCCCTCCGCCGTCGAACCGTCGCTCTGGCAGCAGCGCAATTTGAAAATGTCTACCAATTTCCTATGACCCTCAGCGGTCAACCCCCCATCCCTCCTTTTGCTGGCCGCGCCTCCGTTCCCCCCATCCTTCCTTCCACCTCGATAGAACCAAAGTAGCTTTGCTGTCGTGCATCGAGATATTATTTGGCGGGGCGCATCGGACGTTGCGCCGCCGCCAAAACGGCACACCGAGCGGCTTCAGGTGCGACTCTGAAGGTCAGTACTTACTTCAACCCGGCATTCATGGCGCAACCAAGCCATGTGTCCCATCCATGAGGGATGTCTCCACGGCCTGAAGCCCGAGTCCGGCATCGCTGTGCGCGGAGACGGCACCCCAGGCCGCACGGCCCAACCGATTCCAGCCTGCCTGTACTCCGCCCCTGCTTGTCCTGAGGCTTGCTGCTTACCGTGTTTTGCCCCTCGTCCTCTTCGCTTCACCATGCTCAGCCACGCCCTCCACAGCCAAGTCCAACACCCCAGGCATGCAACTCCTTCCATCTTCTCATTGTCCTGTCCACCACAACCACCACCGCCACCACCACCGCCACCACCACCGCCACCACCACCACTACCGCCTCTGACCATCCACGGCCATCGCCAAGACTACACCACCGCCACCACCACCACCACCACCACCACCACGCACCATTGCCAGGCACCGGTCAATCATCACCGCCGCCACCCGACCTCTTCACACAGCAGACCTGCTACCGCCACCCATGTTGAGGACGCCATGCCAGGGAGCGAGGTCGTGCATCCAATATCCCCAAAGGCCCAAGCCACACCCGGAATGCAGTACACACACGTGTGCATAAGCCATGAGACAGCACACGTCCGTCTCCAGGTAGATCCAGGGAGGGCGCCCCTGCTGGATCAAATCTTGTTGTATACCCTGAGCAGCCGCTGCAACCCCGGCCCTCAACCCCGGCCAACCCCGAGAACACGACCCCCTGGCGGTCCCCCAACCGTGATGCGACACCGCACGTCTGCACCGCATGCCGTGCCGCCGTCGAAACGCGGCCTTCACACCCGCCTCCTCAGGGTCCCCTGTGCAATCCCCCGGCCCACCAACACCCTCGGGCGCGGCGGCATCCACCCCGGCCGGGCAGCACCCCTGGCTGGTGGCAAACCGGGAAGGGTGGAGAGAGGGGGAGCTCTCGCGCGCGTTGACCCTGCTGGCCTCCCCCCCCACACCCCAACTCCCCACACATCCCAACTGCGCACAGGGGACGTACCCAGGTGGCCCCTCGCCTTCCCGCACGGATCTCAAAGGCACCGGGGAACAGAACGCGAGGCCCTGCTGCCTCCGCACACCAAGACGCCGCCGTCCCACGGGTCTGTGGCCGTCCCACGGTCTGTGCCCCGTCCCACGGGTCTGTGCCCCGTCCCACGGGCCTGTGCCCCGTCCCACGGGTCTGTGGTCCGTCCCACGGGTCTGTGCCCCGTCCCACGGACCCCAAAGGTTGGTGTGGATCCACCATCGGCCCCACCCATCATGATGCGCATTGTCGTTCGGATGTTGCAGGGCCTCCCACGCCCTCTCAACCCTTCCCCCCAACCCCCGTGAGGACTCATGCACGCGGACGAGTCCAGGCAGGGACAGACGCACCCGCACGTGCACTGCACACCGCGACTGGCCCGGGCCCGGGCTCGTGCCCACGCTTTCCGCCACAATCACCAGGAGCACATACACATGGGCAGTACAGCAATGGAGGAGGCAACAACAACAACGAGTACAACCCGGATGGTGACAGCATCACGCAACACAACAAACAATTGAATACCCCGTATTGTGACAACTCACACACGCGTACGTATGTGCCGCGCCATCCGCAAGGTGCCAGGGACGCCCCGCATCCCTGGTCTGGTTCATGAGACCGCCCCCTGCCCCCCCTGGAACGTTACGCGCCGCGTTTCGGGCGGGCCCGGTCCCCGAGGTCGACTGGCTGCAGTACCGCGATCTGCCCGGGGGTTGGCGCCCAACCCCCCCCTCCCCGCACACGATCATCCGCAGTACCATCATCACCATCAGCATTACCATCATTGTCACCATCACTATCACCATCATTATTACATCAAAGAGCTGCTGCTTACAAGGCTACGTTCTCCGTATTCTCACTCTCTCCCCCCCCCACTCCCACACACACTGCCATACCCCAAGCACACACTGGCTGACGGACGAACGGACGGACGGACGCACAGACACGCTCAGTGCCGCTGTTACGGACTTGTGTTGTCCCCCATGCGATGCAGAGCAGGTCCTCCGCGACGTGGCAGTCCCCAGGCGGTTTACGTCCGCGCCCACCCACCCTCACCCTACACATCCACACATGTTCCTTGCCTGCCGACGAACACACACACACGGTTTCTTTATATATATACACACACACTTGGTTTGGGTCGGGCGGGTCTCTTTCCTAAACACGCACACGCATTGCCGACGAACATACAACACAGTGAACGGTATGTGATGCAAACATGCCACCCATTATGATCCCACCCTCACGACACCCCAAAACACCTGCACCCTCCACCCCACCCCGCCACCCCACCCCGCCACACCTTCTTGCACGAAAGAACTACATACTTAAGAAAACTGGGCCAACGGGCAACCGGCAACTGTCAACGGTCAACGGTCCCAGACCTGGCCCGCCCGCTCGCCCTAGCTCTCCATGAGGCGCTGCAGCATGGTGACCACGGCGGCCGACGTGGGACGCTCCAGGGGATCCGCAGCCCAGCAGGCGCACGCCAGGCTGCGGTACGGCACCGGAACGTGGGCCGGCCAACGAGGCCGCAGACCCTCGTTCAGCACGAAGTGCGGCAGGTCCTGCGGTGCCGTACCGTACCGTAACCGTACCGTACGGCAGGCGTTACCATGCACGGGGGGGGGCGGGAAGGTTTCGGAGACGGGAGGGCGGCTGGACAGGGAGCAAGCGGCCCCCGCGCAGGCGTGAGGGAGGCGCCGGCGGGGGTGGCGTGGGCGGCATGGCGAGGTCGTCGCCGCTGACGGCAGCCCTCGCACCTAGAGCTTGTTTGTAAGCAGACTGAGCCCTGAGTTAGGGGAGCCCTGATTTTGTGTGTGTGCGTGTGTGCGGGTAAAAGGAAACTGAGCCGCGAGAAGGATGTGTGTGTGTGCGCGCGTGTGTTTAGAGAAGAGACCCGTCGCGTTTGTGTTCGCAGGCAGGCAGAACAGGAGTGCGTGGCATGCAAAGGGGGCGGGGGCATAGCTGAGCTCGGAGCACAGCCCGGATACTGCGTGCGCGCATGTTATTAGTGTCCAAGAAGTGAAGGTTCTGCCGGGAGCGCCGGGGTGTGGGTGTGGGTGCGGGTGCGGGTGGGGGTGCGGGTGCGGATGCGGTCCCAGAACCCGAAAAAGCGCCTGCGGAGCGAACAGGATTCGTTATCCTTGTGCGACGACATCATCACTAGGGGTTTGAATGGGGCTGAGGTGATGAACCACCTCCCTCACGCCCGCCCCGTACCTTGAAGCCCCGGGACGCGTGCTCCATGTACGGCGGTTTGCTTGTGAAAACTTCCCACCTGTGTAGGGTGCAGGGTGGGGCGGTGGGGGGCAGTCACTGGGGACCACGTCTCCTGAGCAATGTCGCAGAAGCTGCGCAGTCGTACAGTCGTACAGTCGTGCATTTCACATGTGCGAGAGTGCGACTGTGTTACACACCCTCGGCTGTGGCGTGTCCAACCAATCACCCAAATCCCAACTTCCCCCGAAACCCCAACCAACCCCCGAAACCCCAACCAAGCCGCGAAACCCCAACCAGCCCCCGAAAACCCGACATTCCCCCGAAGCCCCAACATCCCCCCGAAACCCCAGCATCCCCCAAACCCCAAACCCCAACACCCTTCCAACACCCAACCCCCTCCCCACACGCAGCCAACGGCCTCACTCGTCCGCGTGCGCAATTAGGGTCCTCGCAAGTCGTGTCTCTCGGTTTATTTTAACATACAAACGCAAGCCCCCTAGACCTCCAACCCACTGTGCCCCCTAGACCTCCAACCCCCTCAAAAGCTCTGCCCAACCGCGTCGCCCTTCCCCCCAGCCCCGCCCCGGTTCCGACGACTCACATCACGACTCCGAATGCGTACATGTCCATGGAAAAATCCAGCCGGGTACCTACGTGATTTCGACACAACGCAGTGATTGTACAGCAGGTACGTACCGTGCAACGGACACGAACAGTGCAACGGGCACAAGCAGTCATGCGGACCGCGTAAGGAGGGGAGAGGTGTCGGGCCGTAAGGCAAGCTGCTGTCAGGTCACACACGCACACACGCGCCCACTCGCCCCAGTCCAGTCCGAACACATTCCGCTAACTGTGCCCTGTGGGCTGGCGCGGGGGCGGCCTGGTGGCATCCGGGGGAGAGTGCATCGGCGGTCTCTCCGTTAGGGCTGGGTTAGCAGCCCTTGGCCACAGTCGGGCCCGGTCGGATATGTAACGATACACAACACACACACACACACTCTTCCAACCCACCCATCCCACCTGGTGAGAAGTACTCCGGGGCCAAGTGGGTGACCTGCGGCGGATGGGGAGGAACGATGCGGCGTTAAGGAGGATCGGCCGGGTCGGCGCCTCGGCGGGACCAGATAAGGTATACCGCCCTGGCAATGAGGGAGCGAGGTCAGGCACGCAGCACCCAAGTCTTGGAGGCAGGTCAGCACCCACCACCCACCAGCCCCGGACGGGGCGTTGCTCACCGTCCCAACGGCGCCGTCTTGATTGGGGGTGGGGGTGGGGGTGGGGGGTACCCCCTCGCCGGCGCCCGGGTCCCTCCTGACGATACCCACCAGCCCGAAGTCCTGGTGCCGGGGGCGCACCCAGGGGCAGCGGGGCAGGCAAGGGACAACCAGTCTCAGTCGAGTTCGTCCGTCCGTCCGTCCGTCCGTCCGTCCGTCCGTCCGTCCGTCCGTCCGTCCGTCCAACACACACACACACACACACACACACGCAGACATCCCTAGGCGCTTCCTCCTCTCACCCCCAGCTTGCACGTGAAGCCCCCTCCCGCAATACAGCAGCGACCCACGGGTCACTGACCCATGGGTCGCCCGCCGCCACCCGCCGCCCAACAACCCGCGTCACGCACCCCCAGTTTGCACGTGAAGCCCCGTGGGTCGCTCGTGGAGGACTTGAGCAGCACGTTGGCGGCCTTGACCTGCAGCGGAGGCCCCCAGGGGGGGGGCGGACAGCTTGGCCCGCAGGTAGCCGGGGCAGCGGCAGAAGCACCAGCAGAGGGGCGGGTGGCGGCGCGGCCCAGTACGGTGTACAGCGCGGCTCAGCTCCGGGCCCTCGGCCCGGGGCTGATAGCGTGGTCCTACCACCCCCTCTTTCCCAATCGCTTTTCTCCAGCCCCTCCCCCACGCCCGCCCGCCTTCCCGCACCCCATCCCGTGTTACTCACGTCGCAATGCACCAGGCTCCGGGAGTGCAGGTGTCGCAGCGCCAGCGCGACCTCCAGCAGTGTCAAGTAGATGGCGCGCATGGCCACGCCGCCGCCGCCGCTGCTCTGCGAGGTGATGCTGCCTACCCGGGAGGACGAGGTCAAGGAGCGGTCGGCGGAGGCCGCCGCCGCCAGGTTAACCCGGGTGCGGTCCAGGGTGCTGGCGGTGCGGCGGATGCCGGACGTAGGGCCCGCCGAGCGGGCGGCGGCGGCGGCGCGGATGATGGCGTCCTTGAAGCGGCCCGAGTCCTGTGCGGTGCGGCGCGGTGCGGGGAGATCCCCAGGCGGGCGCGCGATGGCGGGGGTCGTTAAGATAAGGATAGAGGCATAAGAGTGGCGCTGGAGTCGTTTGGCGACAAATGGAAATGTGCGAAACGGTAAGCGCCGAAGGTTGGTTCTGGGCTTAACAGGAGCATACAGAGGAGGACGGAGGACGGGCTGATTGATTGTACGGTGCGGTGCCGGGGGCAAGGCCTTCGCCTCCCCCGTGTGCACACGCCACGGTCAGGGAGGGGCGAACCACGCCGGGGTCGTACGGCCTGGTTGTACTGCATCCCCGACCTGGATGTCGTACTTGATTAATTCCGACGGACTTTGGGTTTCGGGACGTTTTGGGGGGAACGCGGCCATTCATCAGAATGTGCGTCGTGGTGCGTCGGATGCTGTGACGTAAGCAAAGGGAAGGATCCGGATCCGGATCCGGGCCCACTGCACCCAGCAGAAAGAAGAGGGCGGGGCGGGGCTGTGCAACCAGCGGGTCGTGAGCCGGGGGAGGAGGGTTGGGGTCTCCAAGGCAGCGCCCGCCCCGCCCAGAAGCGGCGTGGGCGGGCATGGGCGGCTCTGGGCGGGCTCCTTAAACACACGATCGGGCGGTCGGCGGTCGGGTTTCTGATGCCGTGATGCGGTAATCAGGGACCAGGTCAGGTCGGGTCGGGTCGGGTCGGGTCGGGTCGGGTCGGGTCGGGTCGGGTCGGGTCGGGTCGGGTCGGGTCGGGTCGGGTCGGGTCGGGTCGGGTCGGGTCGGGTCGGTCAGGTTCGGTCCGGTCAGGAGGCTGGCGGACCCCCGGGCTCACCAGTGCGTCGGCCAGACTGCCCATGTCGCAGCACCTGAGGGGGCAGGAGGGGCAGGAGGGGCAGGAGGGGTACAGGACCTAGGCACCTTGGCAGACATGGGGTTTAGTTAGACTGCGCGGACGGGCAGGCGGGGGAGCACGGGCGTGAGGACCATCAGATGCACACAAGGGTCCGCCGCTCGGGGGGGAGTTGCGGGTAGGGTACCTCGAAGGCGGAAGGAGGCGGAGGCCGCGAGGCCGGGAGGCCGGCAGGGGGCCGCGCGGGGGCGCGCGTTGACGGGTGACAGGCAGTCATCCTAGACCCGGACAATCAAGGGTGTGGACGCGGAGGGGGGGCAAGGCGGGGCCCGGCCCGGGAATAGTAAGCACCTCCGGCGGGGGAGCGCTGCACTGCGCCTTCACGCGACCACGCCCCGGAAAACCCACAGCCGGCTGCCGAACCCGCTGTGAGGGCAGGGGCAGGGGGAGCACACCCAGTCGGCTTTCGGGTTTATTTCTTTTTTCCATTTCACCCCGTCGGCGACGCACTCACAGCCTCCCCCCCCTACCCCCCGCCCCACTCACTCCATCACGATTGCCACGTGCATCGGCCCTGTGTGTCGTGTGTTGGCGTCGTCGTCCGGGGAGGTCGGGGGGGAGCCGGGGAGGCGGGTAGCGGCAAAGGGGGGAACGTGGAGGGGGGGAGGGCCGCGGGGATCAGCGAAGGCGCATGGAGCCGGTCTCCCCGTGTGTGTGTGTGTGTGTGTGTGTGTGTGTGTGTGTGTGTGTGTGTGTGTGTGTGTGTGTGTGTGTGTGTGTGTGTGTGTGTGTGTGTGTGTGTGTGTGTGTGTGTGTGTGTGTGTGTGTGTGTGTGTGTGTGTGTGTGTGTGTGTGTGTGTGTGTGTGTGGTGTGTGTGTGTGTGTGTGTGTGTGTGTGTGTGTGTGTGTGTGTGTGTGTGTGTGTGTGTGTGTGTGTGTGTGTGTGTGTGTGTGTGTGTGTGTGTGTGTGTGTGTGTGTGTGTGTGTGTGTGTGTGTGTGTGTGTGTGTGTGTGTGTGTGTGTGTGTGTGTGTGTGTGTGTGTGTGTGTGTGTGTGTGTGTGTGTGTGTGTGTGTGTGTGTGTGTGTGTGTGTGTGTGTGTGTGTGTGTGTGTGTGTGTGTGTGTGTGTGTGTGTGTGTGTGTGTGTGTGTGTGTGTGTGTGTGTGTGTGTGTGTGTGTGTGTGTGTGTGTGTGTGTGTGCCGGTTCCACTCGCCAGCTGCTAGGTACCTCGTCCCACCTCAGGTTTGGGGACCGGACCCCGGGGCCCCCCAACGCGCATTGCAATGCACCGCGGCCAAGCACCATGCGATACCCCTGGTGTACAGGCAGTGAGAGCTACCCAGTGAAAGACACATCCGGAGGCGGCTTCCGGAGGCGGCAGGTGGGGCCCACGGGAGCTTACCGCCAGGAGCCGCCGGCTGCTGCGGCGGCTGTTGCTGTTGCTGTAGTTGTTGTTGTTGTTGTTGTTGTTGTTGCGGCTGCGGCGGCTTCTGGGGGCCCACGGGCAGCAGCTTGGGCAGGTCGTTGCGGTGGGGCCCGGGTACGACCATCACGTTGGTGTGGTACGAATAAACCTGGTACGGCATGGATCCAGTACGGCATCTGGGGATCAGCGGAAGCGCGGTCGGGTGGTCGGGAGGTGCGGTGGTAGGGGCCGGTGGGCGGGTGGACCTGAGGGGGCCCGGCGGCAGGCGAAACAATTAAAACAATTCTCGTACCACGCCGTACGGTGCCGTACCTGTACGATGTTTGGATGACTGATTGATGACAGCACGGCCAGCTCCCGGGCACCCCGCATGAGATCCTTTAGGCGGACATTCCGCGCCACCGCCCACCGCGCCTGGAGCCGCCGCTGCGGCTGCGACTGGTGATGACGCACCTCCCCATCCCCCTCCCCGTCCCCCTCGCCCAGATGGTCAGGACTATTGCCGCCCGTGCCGCCGCCGCCGGGGCCGCCGTGTCCTGCCTCCCCGGCCGCTGCCGCCTCCGCCGCTGCCGCGCGCGCCTCCGCTGCCGCCTGCAACGCCTCCACCGCGCCGTCCGGCAGCGGTTCCAACACCTTGACCGCCACCTGCAGCGGCGCGGCCGATCGGGGCCCGGCGGCGGTGGTGCAACAAGTCTACAATGGCTGGTACGGGGCCGATGCGGCCGATGGTGGGTGCAAGCAAGGCCGCCACGCTCCAGACGGGACACTGACGGGACACTGCCGCCTCGGCGGCGCCTTGCCGATGCGTCCAGAGGCGTCCTCCCCTCCCCCTCCACCCCTCCGTCCCTCATCCTTCCCCCTCCCCCTCCCCCCCTCCGTCCCTCATCCACCCGGTACCCACCCCCCCCAGAGGACCGCACCTCCAGGCCCAGCAGCCGACCCGCGTAGACGGTGGAGCAGCCGCCGTTTCCGATGACACGGGTCAGGCGCAGGAAGCGAAGATCGTCGGCCGCGTAGGGGCTGCGGGGCACACAGCCACACAGCCACACAGCCACACAGCCACACAGCCACACAGCCAGTCAGGTGTGTCTAGCGAGGAACATGCCAGGTGTGCGTGCGTGTGTGTGTGTATGTTAAAATAAACCGAGAGACACGACTTGCGAGGACCCTAATTGCGCACGCGGACGAGTGAGGCCGTTGGCTGCGCATTGCCGACAGGCCGGGGACGTGTATATAGAAAAGAGGGGCGACATGCGATAAAGCAGAAGCAAAGACATTGTGTCCCCGTAATGTGTGTGTGTGTATGTGTGTGTGTACAAGAGAACTGTGTGTGTATATTTGTGTGTGTACCGTGAAAGAAAAGCGAGCCGCGAAAAGAGGAGGGTGCGGGGGTTTGAGGTCAAAATGGATCCGTCCACCCCCCCACCTGGGATCCGCGTCCGCGTCATTAAGAGTAGAGTACATGCTCTGCAGCAGCGTCTCCATGTTGGGCATCATCTCCGCCGCCGCCCGACTGTCCGTCCCCAGGCCGTCCAGGTCCAGCAGCTCCGTCACTGACCGACGGGGCGCGCGCGGCGCCGCCGGCGGGCCGCTCTGGCTCGCCACGCCCGCCAGCCGCGCGCGCAGCTGGTGCGGCATCGACGTCGCCGTCATGCTCAGGCCGCTGCCGGCGACGCTGCTGGCGCCGCCGACGCTGCCGTTGCCGTCCAGCGCGCCGCCCAGCGCGGCGCCGCCGACGCCGCCGAAGCTCAGCTCCACGCCGCCGCCGTCACCGCCGCCGCCGCCGCCAAAGCCGCCGGCGCCGGACGCGGTGAGGGATCCCTGCCGTGGTATGGCCACGAAAGACGCAGTTGCAGACGGCGACATCGACGCCGGAGTGTTGAATGGGGAAAGGATGGAGGCGACGAGCTCCGCGGCCATTCGCCGTACGGTGCCCGAGGACTGGGGCGAGTCGCGGCCGTCGCCGACGCTGGCCGTGGTGCGCGTCTGTGTGCGGCCCAACATAGAGCTCCTGCTCGAAAACTTGCGCAGCGGCTGCCGGGGCAGCAGCGGCGCCGGCGCCGGCGCCGGCGACGCCGCCGCCAGCCCCGCCGCCGCCGCCGGCGTAGTTCCGCCCGACGGCAGCAGGGCCCGTCCGGGCGCGCCCACGGACAATGACACCGCCGCCGCCGCCGCCGCTGCCGCGGCGCCGCGCGCGGCGGCGCCGTCGTCGGCGGCGGCGGCCGCCGCCGCCGCCACGTCGATTGGCGTCGCGGGCGCGGATATGGCGGTGGTGCTGGAGCCGTTGCTGGGGATGCGGTGCTTTGTGACCAGGCGGTGAATCCCCGAGTTGGCGGAGACGGGCGGGGAGGCGGCGCAGAAGGGCCCGCTGTCTTTGCGGCCGGACAGTCCCCAATTGGAAAAGCTGCCGGCTGGGGGCGGCGGTCAGGGAGGGGAGGCGGACGGTTGGGAGGCGGCCGCCCCAGGAGCGGAGTAAGGGGGGAGGGCAGGTTCAGAGGCGGAACAACAAAAGCCAGGTCGGGCGACCAGGCACGCCCGGGGTGGCGCGCCCGACCCGGCTGAGGGCCAGAGACCCCACCAGCGGTGCTCAGTTGCCCTCCACCGGGAAAGAGGGACGCCCCCCTAGCAGCCCATCTACCCAATCCGTCCGTTCGTCCGTCCGTCCGTCCATCCGTCCAGTCAGTCCGTTGGCCCTTGTACGGGGAAAGGCCGAGACGCGATGCGCGTGCCGTAACACATTTGTCGTACCTTGTACTGCACGCGCCTCCACCAACATGTTCATCTCCGCCAGTTCAAGGCCCGAGGGGCCACACGCCAGGGAGTCCAGCGCGGCAGGAAGAAGGAACTGCGTCGGGGCGTGTAAACAATAACTGAGCCGCGAGAAGCGAAGTCCAGCGTGACAGGCGATGTAGGCGACGGACGTAAATGACACCCCAAATACCCGGAACCCGAACCCCGTGTGTGTGTGTGTGTGTGTGTGTGTGTGTGTGTGTGTGTGTGTGTGTGTGTGTGTGTGTGTGTGTGTGTGTGTGTGTGTGTGTGTGTGTGCGTGTGTGTGTGTGTGTGTGTGTGTGTGTGTGTGTGTGTGTGTGTGTGTGTGTGTGTGTGTGTGTGTGTGTGTGTGTGTGTGTGTGTGTGTGTGTGTGTTACTGTGTGTTTAGAAATGCAACCCGCCCGCCCTGTGTGTGTGTGCGCATATGAATGAATGAACGTTACAGCATATATATACTTATATGTGTATGTGCGTTTGTGCGTGTAAAACGAAACCGCGAGCCGCGAGAAGCGAAGTCCATCACCGCCCCGGCCTTGTTCAATTTCACGCCCGCGGCGGCCGCGCCTCAGAGGCGAGCGCGCGCCGCCATGCCGTACAGTGACGCGCTGTGCCGTACACATACCTCCATCATCCTCTGCCCCACGTCCCGGGCGGCCCTCAACAGTGTGACCGGCAGCCGGTCCTGGGAGGTGAGGAAGACCGCCAGGTGAGGCCGTACAGTGGCGGCGCCGCCGCCGCCGCCGCGGCCGGCGGCGGGCCCCAGCGCACACGCGCCGTCCATATCGCTGTACACATCGTCGTACACGTCCTCTGGGGTAGATTTCAACGGGCCGATGTCGCCGCTGAGGCCGTGGCGCAGACAGGCTGCGGATAGGCTGTTGACGGCGGCGGCGGCGGCGGCGCCGCCGCCGCCGCCGCCGGGCCCGTCCGCGGGGCCGCCGCTCGACGCCAAAAGCACCAGGCACGCGGGCGACGCGCCGGCGGCGCTGCCGCGCCGGCAGTTCCCAAACATGAGGAACACGTCACTGCCCGGCTGATCAACTTCCTGTAGGTACAGGTGCAGATCCTGCAGTATCGTACACGCCAGCCGTACACGGCCCGGCAGCGCCGCCTGCGCCGCCGACGGCGGCGCGCCCGTGGAGCCGTTGCTCCTGTACATCGCCACCGCCGGCAGCAAACCCGACTTCGTCCCCGCCGCCGTCGTATTGCCCTTGCAACTGCCGTACAGAGGTCCGTTCAGCGCGGGGGTTCCGGAGCTGGCGGTCGGGAACGTGGAGACGGCGGCGCGTGTGTGTGTATCGTCGCGGAGTATCTCCCCTAGGAGGGACATCTGGAGCGCGAAGGGGGTCGCCTGAGGGGTCGACGGCGGGGGGGAAGGGGGGCCCGGCAGGAGAAGGGGGCGTGACGCGGGAGGGGTGCGCGGGGAAATATCAAAGACGCGCTGACGGTCAGAGCCATGGCCCGGTGATGCGTGGCGTGTACCGGGATGCCCTTGTGGTGCTACCCCCCCCCTGGTGTGCAACTACCCATTCCCGCCTTCCCTCCCAACCACCCTCCCTCTCTACCCACGCTGCCACCCACCCTCCCACCCTGCCTCTCCCCTCCTCCCTCCCTCGGTCCCTCCCCGCCCAATCCACCCCCTCAGCTCCCGCCGGAGCCACGCCCCTCCCTCCTAGCCGCTCCTCCTCCGCGGTCTGGCCTCCGCCTCCACCTCCACCTCCTGGGGAGCCCAGACCAGAGGGGGAGCTGGGAAGCCGAGGACGTCGCCCCGTACCCCTCTACCCCCCCTCCCTGCCGCCGCACTCGTCCCTGACCCCCAGCGACAGCGCCGGGCGAACACACTGTATCCGGTACATACGGTATCCCCCAATGTCCCTATGTCCATCCCGACCCCACCCACCTTCCATGCCCGCCGGTCGCGAGGGTAATCCGCCGCAGCTCTGCCCAGGCCGCCGCCGGGGAGGGCTGCGGCGGCGGCGCCGCCGCCGTCCGGCGCGACGGACGTCCCCCCCTCGAGTCGCACCGTGTCGGTGGTGGTCACGAAGAGGAAGGACCTGCGGGCCGCGGGGGGTATCCA
Source organism: Eudorina sp. 2006-703-Eu-15 (assembly GCA_003117195.1). Classification (NCBI taxonomy): domain Eukaryota; kingdom Viridiplantae; phylum Chlorophyta; class Chlorophyceae; order Chlamydomonadales; family Volvocaceae; genus Eudorina; species Eudorina sp. 2006-703-Eu-15. The sequence goes on from BDSI01000009.1 coordinate 1,499,932, forward strand.
CCGTTGAGTGCATGACAGTTGGACCCAATGCCACACACCCCTTAGCCCTTAACCACTCCCACCCCCCACCCCCAGCAGGCCAGCCCCCCTCTTACTCGCTCCGCGACGGCACCTCCATCCCCCCGCGGCCGTCGGAAGCCAGCTGCTGCTGAGGCGGCAACCTGATCTGCCGCGTCTGACTGTTGCAGCGGCTGACCCGCCCGTCCGTCCCCGAGAGCGCCAGCCGCGCCGGCAGCACCGGCGGCGGCCCCGCCGCCGCCGCCGCGTGTTGCAGCTGCAGCGCTTCCACCGACTGCAGCTGCCAGGTGCTGTGAGGCGTCTGGATCTGGGACAGCGTCGACGGCGGTCGGAGCTGCAGCAGAAAGCCGTAGTGCAGCGGCCCCGCGCCGCCGCCGCCGCCGCCGGCGGTTGTTGCAGCCGCCGCCGGCGTCGCCACCGCCACCCTCACTTGCAGATCCAGATGCAGCTCCGTCCGCAACGCCTCCGCGACGGCGCCGGACAGCACCGCCGCCAGGCTGCAGATGTCGCCGGCGTGAGCCAAGTGGTGGGCTGCCGTACAGACCTGCCGTACATTTCACGAGGGTGGGGGCGCGCCGTGGATACGACGGGCGGGATGGATATACCACACAAATCACGCACGCCTCCCTTGCCTACGAACGAGTACGGTACACACACACACACACGGGGACGGGTCTCTTCTCTAAACACACACAAGCCGGCAGTGGCCGCATCCGACCCACCTACCCACCTACCTGCTGGAGGCTCTTCAGATGGGGTGCGAAAAGGCAGTCCACCAGCACCCCCGCCACCGCCCGCAGCGCCACCCGCGACGAGTGGAGCCGCACCGCGTCGCCGCCGCCGCCGTCCTCGGCAGCGGCGGTTACGGCGGCGGCGGCTACGGCGGCGGCGGCCGTCGACACGTGCGCCCTTACATGCGGTTCCGCCACGGGTCCCAGCTGCGGCACCGCCGACCCCACTGACACCGTCGAGATCACCGGCGGCGGCGGCGGCGGTGGCGGCACCGGCGGCGGCCGTGGCGCCTCGTCCGCCGTCTGCAAGCACAGCAGCGCGCCCACCAGGTGGCTCCCCAGCTCCAGGGGCGCCAAGAGCAACGTCCCGCCGCCGCCGCCGCCGCCACTGGCGGCAAGGCCCGACTGCACCCGTGCGCATATGGCGGACCAGGCGGCGCCACCCGTCCGTCCGGGTACCTTCCGGGCGCCCTCGGGACGGGAGCACAGAGCCCACTGGAGGGCAGGGCGTGGAGAGTGCGTCCCGGGGAACTCGGGGCGGGTCGGGAGCGGGAGCGGTACGGTCCAGGGCGCCGGCAGCTGCTGCCCCACGGACAGCAGCGGCCCGCAGGCGCTGGGGCCGGCGGCGGCGAGCACGAGTAGGGAGCCGCCGCAGGCGGAGGCGCCCAGGATGCTGCGGGCGGGGCAAGGGGGTTCGGGGTGGCGGGGAGGGGTTGGGAGATGGGGACGTGTTTGAGGGGTGGGGTGAGGTGGTGGCTCGAAGCCCAGTCCCACTGTCCCTGCACGCCGTGGCACAGGACTTCCGTTCTCGCAGCGCCTGATGAGCTGCGTGCCGCGGCTGCGACGGCAGCGGCAGCGATCGGCGTCCCCGCGCTTTTGCTTCTGTGGACGCAGATTTTGTCCGTCCATCCGTCCGTCCGTCCGTCCGTCCCACGCCCGGTAGCCCTCAGTGGCCCGACCGGACGCTCACCGTGTGTGTGTGTGTGTGTGTGTGTGTGTGTGTGTGTGTGTGTGTGTGTGTGTGTGTGTGTGTGTGTGTGTGTGTGTGTGTGTGTGTGTGTGTGTGTGTGTGTGTGTGTGTGTGTGTGTGTGAATCGTTACATATCTGCCGGGCCGACACTGGCCGGGGGCGCTAACCCGCCCCATACGGGAGACCGCCGAAGCACTTTCCCCGGATACGGGGGAAAGGGGCGTAAGGGGCCTCTGTCCCCTCGCTCTCAACCTAGGGCGCGTGCCCGATCCCCGAGGATCGGTGACCGCTGTGCCCCCTCAAGGGAGTGGGCGAAGGCCCATCCCGGGCGGTCTGCGCCTCGCAGTCCGCTGTTCAACCTCCTCAAGTCCTTGCAGCACCCAGGGCGCGTTTCGGAGGCGCGCCCCTGCTTGGTGCGGTAAAACTAGCCTGGTCCCGCGTCCCAACCTAATCGTAATAGTCTGCGCCTCGCAGTCCGCTGTGTGTGTGGCCACCCCGCGGGCGCTCTCGCATCGTCCGGGCGGCATACCCTCCAGTCCACACGGCCTGTCACACCCCTCTATGCATTCAAGCTTATCCGTATCATCGTTGAAGAGACGAAACGGGCGTTCAATCCTTGCTGTTGACCGGCCGACCGACCGACCGACCGACTTGACCGCGGGAGCGATCGTGACGACGAATTGCGAAGGTTGCTCAGTGTCAACACCGTCTGATCAGGCATAAGGCGCTTTGAAGCGGCAAGAGGATAAGGGTGCCCCAAATCTATTTCAGAGGCGGTGCAGTCGGGGCCGCCGTGAGCATCTGGTTTGACATGGAGACTGAATACCTCTGACGAAAGCACGCACCTGACATGCGACGAGGAACCCATCGCGACACGTAGCGCCTCCACGGCATGTACAGCGGCCACATGCCAAGAATTGCAGGAGTTAAGCCGCACGCTGTTGAGCACGTCTCCAACCTGCCGGCAAGCGTGTTCGTGTCGAATGACATCAAAATACAAAAACCGTGCTTGAGCCCTTCACAAACAAGTAATCAAGTGAAAAAGCGCGATAAAAAATTACCGATAACCCAGGGAGTCGAAAACTCCTTCAGGACAGCGCTTTTTGTCGTTGGCTGGGCTTACCCACGCGCGCTCCTCCTCGACCTCTTTTTCTGGCCGTCCACAGCATAAAGCGCGTAGCCAGTACATTGTGCGGTCCACCTCGTCCGGCGCCCTTGCAGTGGCCCGACTGCCGCACTAACGTCGCCAGGACAAGCAGCGCTCAGTGCAAGCGTTGATATGATAAAAGCTCCAGTTTGGACTGTCAGCGCTCGTGAAAATGCGGGATAAAAAGCGACCGCAGCCGTTTAGTGTATACTGGGTTGAGAGCACGTTTTTACAACATAGGTTCATTGCTGCAGGTGATAACTTCTCTACGCATCATTGCCATGGTGTTTCATTCGAAGCGGCACATTCAAAAAATGCATGAGCGCTAGTCATAGCAAATTATTACAAACGCTCGTACGCGTTAAGAGGCCATCTATGTATGACGACCGGTTACAAGTGATTTTAGATACATGCTTCAGCAAGCATATCTGCTCACTTACAGTTAAGTCAAAAACTTGGATGTCAAAGCAAGGACCGGCAGAGCCGGCAAGGACCTACGGCATCCGTACTTTTTAATTAGGCACGATGCGACTGTATTCAATGAAGTCTCATAATTATCATGTATAGTTATGGGACCTCTTTAGGTTTATGTTGGCGTGATGGTGTTGTTCGTCAGGCAATTTTGTTGTACGTGCAACGTACAGGACCCCGTTGTCGCCGTTGACCTGGCGTTGAACCAGATGCGCAGCGTTGGCATGGATAGCTTCCTGCTTTCATCGACCGGTACGCGTTGACTTATATTGCGAGTCTCACCTATGTAAATCTATTCGTGACCTATGGAGCTTCCGAAATAAATCATGTGCATTCCCGTAAGCTTCGTATCATGGAACTGAGCTTACGTTGTGTGCGCAGCATATACTGACAATATCGCTACGTGTACCCGCAAGGCCAAGACCTTGTTTTTGGGCGGGGCCCCAGCGCGAAGCGCGTTCGGGCCGTGTGTCCGTGTGTCCGTGGGTAACGGCAAAACGTTCATTATCCGCTAAACTAATTCGCTATGTTTGTCATATTAATTGTCCTCTATTGCAAGGTAACTTGGGTTTGGCTGAAAAAAAATTCTTTGCGCACAAACGGTCAAAGTAAAGCTCCGCGGTCTCCATGGACCCGAGTCAACATCCACCCAACGCCTCTCGCGCTCATGTTTGTTGCAACAGGTGCCGCGTGATGATTACTTGGATTAAAAATGGGCGGCGCGTGCTAAATTGAACTTCCATAGTGTTCTGATGTTTGATGCCACCAACATCAAGATTTGCCTTTCTGTCCTGCCAGATGAATACAATTCAACAATACATATTGAATCAAAGTTTCAAGATACAAAGGGATAGCATACCGAGTACCAACAAGTTCTCCAGTTCCGATGGCCGAAGTCCGGGTCTCACCGCGGCTTTTCGCACCCTGTTTTTGCCTTATATTTGCTATGTAACTATTGATGGCAAACGTTTAGAGGTTCACGTCTGCTGCGGGCGTGCAACTGAAGGGCTGCATGCTTGCCGACAGACCAAACAACTACAGTTTCACGGCCAAACAAGAATGATTTTACCCGGTTTTTCCGAGAGGAAAAGAGGGTTATGTCCCTTTCTTTCAGGGGTTAGTTGGGCCTTATGTCGGACCCGTATGTGGGCCCCTGTACACTGTACAGGCGGTACGCGGTTGTGAGGGACATCAAGGAAGGGGGCCCCGTGCGCCAAGCTCCGTGTGCTCAAGGATACAGAATGTGGATTTGCATTGGCAAGACAAGTTGCGGCGCGCGTTCGCGTTCATTTGCGTCGGAGCACATGGATGACTGAGCGAGGGACGTTGAGGAAATGGAGGGGCAGCGACGGCTTTGGGCGTCGCCACGATAAAACGAATGAATTCCTTTTGGCTGAAAGAGTTGGGTGCGCTTCTGGCATTTGTTTGGGTTCCAGCGTATTGGTTCCAGTAAGGTACCGTAACCGAGGGACATGGAGGAAATCAAGGCCCTTCGCCAGGTTCGCTTAGCGCCACGATAGAGCGTAAACATGTGCATTGAATTGACAGGTTTGCGAGCGCGTTGACGTTTGTTTGGGCCGAAGCGCATTGATTTGATGACTGTTCGCAATTGGGGAACCAGAAGCAGGCACGGGTAGCACTTAGGGAGGGGGGCATGGGTTGGGTGTACCCCGAGAAGGCTGGGATGCAGATGGGATTAGGTCAGGATGGGCTTGGCCCGATGGATGGATAGGGATGGATGTCGAACCAGGGGCCGATGGCGCCTGGGATGGCCCCTGCATTGCCTCTGCAAATGGGCAACTCCCACATGCGCCCCGCGGCGGTGGCCCGGTGTGGCTGCGGGACGTTTCCCGCGGCGGGTGGTGGGGAAGCCACCACACGGCAGCGTCACTTCTGGGCCTGCTGCATGGCCCTGGCCGTGATGGGAATTACAGCTGGGGGCTCGGGTGAGCCGGGCGCAGCTCTGGGGGCTCGGGTTAGCCGCCGCCCCGCGGAGGGCAGCTTCCCGTGTGGGGCCGATCTTGGCGCCGGGTCCTCCCAGTTGGGGGTCCCCATGCGTGGCTGGGGCTCCGTGGGCTCCTTCCATCCAGTGTTGCGGGTGGCCGGGGGGACCCTGCAGCGTGCAGGGCCGGCCCCCGAGGACTGACGGTCGGTGGGTTTTCTTACGCCCCGCAGGCGGGCCTGCTTCTGGCCCCGGCTGGGGGCGGTCGTCGGGTGCTTGGTGGGTGAGGGGCTTCCTGCCAGCGACTGCCGCACATCGTCATGAGCCAGGCGTGGGCGTCCAGGACCTCAAGCTTCAGCGGCGCAGGACGCGTCCGGGGTGGGGGTACTGGACCTTGGGGTGCCTGTGTGGGCGACTTCCCCCATGTTCTGCATGATCCGTTCCCGGTGCGACCGTGGTGCGTCGCTCGTGCCCCATAGGCAGTGCTGTCCCGCTGGCAGTCTCAGCGTGTTTGGGTGGTTCTGCTGGCGGGTTCCCGTCCCCGATCGCTTTTTGCGGCGATGTAGTGCGAGAATGCCTCGCTGCTTTGTCGGTGGGGTGCCACAGCTCGTGGGGGTTTCCCCTGTGAGGCACCGATGACGGATCCCTTTCACGGGGACCGCGCATTTTCGGCTGCGGAGACCTTCCTCTTACGGAACCTGACCGTTATTGGAGATGCAAAATTCGGACGTCCAATGAAAACTGATTGATCAGTGCAAATGAGGAATGAATAAGGTAAGGAAGAGGCCTAGATGTCAAGGACGAGATGAGTGACTGTGAATGCCGACCCCATAAGGGATCAGACGACGTCAGTGTTGTCCTTGGTATTGTCGATCGGGGTCATGTGAGGCGGGGATCGAGGTCCCGGGGCGGACTGTGCTGGTACCTTCACATGGATTGAGATGCTGTCGGGGGTTTATCAGGTGCAGATGGTGTTTCAGGGCAGAGGGGTCAGGAACGCGCTCGCGTGGGATCAGGCATGGGTGACGCTTGCCCCTAGAATTGGTGAGGTGCAGATGAAATTGGGCCCGGGTGGGGATGCGGTCGCTGGGGGCATTCCAGCAGGTACAGATAGCACTTCGGCAGGGGTCAGGTTGGGTGCCAATGGGGGCTACTCCTGCACTTTGAAGGTTACAGACGGGGTCGGGCCCGGGTACGTACGGTAAGCCTTTGCGACGTACATTGCCTCAAAGCATGGATGGGATGCAGTTGGGGGTTTTCCAGGTATAGGTGGATTACCGGGAGGGGTCCGGGATGCGTGGGTTTGGACATGGGTGGGTTGTACATGCCCCGAGAAGGTCCGAAATGCAGATGGTATCAGGCAAAGTCGGGCTTGGCCCGAGAGGTCCAACGAAACAGGTGCAGATGGGGCCTGGAAGAACCCCTGCATTGCCTCCACGTACGAATGTTGGCATATGCCGCTAAGACGGTGGAGGCGGGGCGGAGGTGGCACCGGCGGCGGCGGTCGTGGTGGGCAGTGCGCCGGTCAAAGTAGGAGGACTGCGGCAATGCGCGGATGAGAGTGTGGTTCTTGGCATTGCCGGAGTCATGCGTCAGTGGGGTCGGGCCACGGACCGACTGGACCTTTCTGTTTCGTGCAGTCAACATGCTACCATGTGGACGTCGTCTACATCGATACACCCTGCTTCGCCGAAATGTATGCAGCATTCATGAGGATTCGTGCTCTCTTTCATTCAAGTGATGCAATCGGCCCCCTAAACCCTTCTTCACATCCTTTCTTCAAACCTACACAAAACAAAAAGCGGGATCGCCGCAGGCCCTTCTCGTTGATATCTGCTTGACAGACGGATGTGGTAGTGCAGAGGCGTCTAGCGTTACGGTAATAATGCAGATGCGGTAACCGCCGTCGGCGCGTACTGCAGGTTGGTTTCGGGGCTACCTACTGCTTGAGCTTGCTCAATCTATGCACGCCGATCCACCTCCAACATCAACGACACCCTCAATGGCACCCTTTCACTCTCTCACACTCTTGCGTGGTAACAGAGTTTCCGTTGTAAAGCAAACGGCCTGTAAGGGGGCCCCGCCCTTTTTCCGGCTTCAAGGAAGCCGACCCCTACTTGTTGTCAGTCATGAGTAATCAAGTTCTAGCTCCTCTGGTTACATTCGTTCGAAAACGCCCTGCAACTACAACCACTCTGCTACGACCTGCAAGGGACACCCGTTAGCATTTTGTTCGACGCTGGACCAGTGGCCGGTTGTTGCTGCAATGTCCAAACCGGCTTGTCAACGTTCTTTTTGATTGTGCCGTACCCATCTGGATGTGGGTATTGCCATGACAACGGTTAAATTCCGAAAGGATTTTCTGTAGGGGGCGTGGTTTCCCTCTGTTGGTGCGTAGGCGCCGAAAGCTGTTCCGCAATCTTTTCCAACACGCTCGGGTAGCAGTGCTGCCGGTGGTTCAAACCTTATCGTTAGGGCCTGGGTTGGCAGCCCTTGGCCAGTGCCAGGCCCGGTCAGATATGTAACACACACAAATAAACGACGCACGGCCCCCTCGTAGGCGTTACCCTGGCGGCGCGGCGCGCAATGTGGGTGGCTCTCACGGTCTGGCAGGGCCGGGTCCTAGGTACGGCAGTACTGCAGCGGGCGCCCCCATTGACAGTACTTTGCTCCCCTCGCGGCCTGCCGAGGAGCGTCCAATATGAAGGCGGGTAGCCGCCCACCACCCATGCCGGTACTCTCTTGTTGTTATTGGGAAAGCCAACGGGAAACCTTACTAGGCCGATCTCCGCGTGGCGATGGCAGACCCGGTAACCATAGCGCATCACCTACAACGGTAGCGGCAGCAGTGGCAAGTTGCTACTGCTGCCGCTGCCGTTGTAGGGTGGCTACGGCCACTATTTACGGCCACTATCTACGGCCATTGTCCAAACGTGCTGAAAGTATCTGTCGAAGTACCGGCCACCCAGCTATCAGCCACCTTACCAGCACAACAAAAACCAACAACGTTGGTGGTTGCACCGCACGTGCCTGCCGCTCCGGCTGTCCACCCAAGTGTGTCGATCATGAAAGCGCAATCGCAAATGAGCACCCAACAAGAGGTGCCCACCCACCTCGGCAGTGCCGCTGCCCTCGACAACAGAACCGCCGCAGAACAGCAAGGCGCGCGAGACAACACACAACAACGGCAATAACAGTGACTCTGACGGTGTGGGCAACCGTCTAAGACCGGTGTGGGCAACCTCAACACTGAAGGCGGCCTGCCTGCCCGGGTGTACGACAAATACGGCAGCGCCTCAGCAACAGCCAGCACTGCAGCAGCAACAGCGGACACAGCGGACACAGCCGCGGCGCTGGATCCCCGTCTCGTCTGTGCCCAGGGCCCCGCTCCCCGGGCTACGGCCGTGTAAGCGGCAGGCTCATTGACTGGTCAGGCGCAAGGAAAGGCCCCGACCTCCGCACCCCCTGCCGCGCAACATCTTCACGGGCCAGTTCCACCGCCTTCGCCGTGTCGTCACCGATGTTGACAACTTCTGCTCCGAGATCACCAACCTCATCCTCTCGCTCGAGGCGCAGGGCTACCCCCGCCGCCAGCTCCTCGCCAAGTTTGACGCCCTCATCCGCGCCGCCCCACAATCCTTCTACTATGCACGGCGCACGACCCATCCCGACCTGCTCCGCGTCGTCCGTCAACACCTTCGCCCCGCCGCCGCCGCCTGACCACCTCACCGGCTAGATACCTCCCCTACCCACACACGCCGGCCGCATCTCCGCGCCCCTCCCACGGCTGCGGGCTATGATACAGAGGTCGCCGTCCGGGCCCATCCGGCGGTGTTGCTCTTAGTCGTCTCTCTACTATCCTACAAATCCTCGGTTGAGCCCCGCATGCCTCTCCATCGCCTCCCCCGCACACTTCCCCCGCACACGCCCGCGTGCTCCTTCCTTCCGCCCACAACACCCACCCCACCCCACCCACCCCCACCCCCTCCCCGTCACCGCCCCGCGCCCCACCGTCCCCCACCACCCGCCGCACCGCCCGCACACCCGCGTCCCCGATCGCAACCCCCTGCGCCCGCGGTCTCTCATGCGTGAGGCCGCGCGCGCCCGGCCGGGCTGGTGGGGAGCCGATCACCCCGGTCCGCCACCCGGCCCTCTCGCGTAGCGCTGCCCCCCCACCACCACCGCCGGCCCCGCGCAGCTCGCATACTCCCTGATTGCGGCACTTACGTTTCTCTGTTTGCCAACCCCTCCGCCCGACTGCGATGTCGCCCTTCCGTACACCCGTACACCCGTGCATTCTTGCACCGCTATTTCCGTCTACCGTTTCCCGGACCCACCCTCTTTCGCGCCGCGTCGCCGCCGGGGTTTGAGTGATCTTTTCTTCTTTTCTTTTTATTTAACTTTGCCTTTGCCTGCCACTTGTCTGCCCTTTGTTGCCACTCACATCTTCCGTTCGCCTTGCCGTCGGTCCGCCTTTCGTCCCATTTGCGCAGGTGAGTCCTACGTTCTCGATAATTTGTGCTGTCTGGGGTGTGGTCCGTCTTAGTGCTGTCGCGCGTTGGTTGGTCCGGGATGGGTCCGGCGGCGACGCGGTCGCCCGCGGTAACGATGAGCGCATAACTATTCAGGTATGTATGGTAAGTAACTTGGGTCGTGTATTGACTCCTGTGCCACGCATCGGTTCCCAAATCCTTACCCCCTGCCGCGCCCGCAGGCTGCACGTGCGCCAGCGGGCCAAACTTGGCATGAGGGACAATACCACACCTCCTAAAGCTGTACGGGGCCCTCAGCTCGCAGACACACTCACTCGCTTATTCAACATGGGCGCATTCCCCGGCCACCCCTCACCCCAGACCCACGGGACGAACGCGTCCTCTCCTCGCTCGCAGGCGGGCACGCGCGGCTGCGAGCACTCGGGTACATGCACGGCAATGTACGGCAAGGAACACTGTACAATCGAACGAATGTTATATGCATGTATACGCAAAAGAGCACATGCATACTTTTAAAACGATAACATGTTATGATTTTCCTGGGGCAGGTTTCGAAAAAATCACAGGCGGTGTGTACGGCCGTGCCCTGCCGTACACCTGTGGTGTAGTTTCCCTGCCGTACTGGAAGAGGAAGAATGAAAGACGCGGGGCCGTAGTTGCCCGCTTGTCGTTTCGTGGTCGGCCAGCCGTGATAGGGCCGTGAGCCCTTGCCCTGTCCCAAACCCTGGGCATTGCACCTGCCGTGAAGCCGTGATCCCGTGACCAGCGCCAAGTCCATCCAGTATCCAGCTCCTATCGGCCTCGCGGCCGTCGTGTACGGTCCTCGCCCGTGTGCACCTCCGGGGAGGGGACGAGACACCTCGCCGCGAGGACGAGTCCTACAGACGGGTCGGAGACCGACCGACGACGGACGGTCCATCTGTCCGTCCGTCCGTCCGTTCCAATATCGTAGCAGCCCATCCAACCACCCAACCACCCAGAAGCCCCAGCAAATTCACGTTATACGGTCTGCTCACAGCAGCCCCAGATGACGGTCCCCTCGTTCACCATCTGCCCCAATCCGGCCCGGGGAGGTGATGCGACCCAGGCCACCGCCGGCTGCCCTCCGGACCCACACCCGCGCAACGGGTTTTAGCCCGCCCTGTACGGCTCTCCAGACCGTAGCTGTCGTACGAAATCATCATCACCGGGCCCGTTTGATCGTGTCTGCTTCCCCGCGCACAGCCCATCCATCGCAACACAGCACAGCTCAGCACAGCACAGCAGCCGGCGGGTGTCCAGGCTGCAGGCGCGCAGATCGTTGACCCGCCGGAGTCCAAGCACTCATACACACACGCACGCGTGGGTGTGGGTCACGTTTACCAACACACACGAACACACACACGCACATATATACACGAACCCAAACGAACTCGCCAAACCCACGAACTTCAGGGTTCAGGGTGTAGGGTTTAGGGAGAGTTTCGACAGGGACGGCCAAACCCTTCACGGGTTGTCTGGGGGCCCTCCTCCATGAACACATTGCCGCGCCGTCGTCACTTCACAGCCGCACATGCTGAGACAGCCATGCGGGCGGGCGGGCGGGTTTCATTTCCAAACACACAGCCATGCAGACACGTCATCACGAACATGCACGCACCGGAACACACACAGGGGTGTCATTTAGTTCCATCGCCTACATCGCCTGTTACACTGGACTTCGCTTCTCGCGGCTCAGTTATCTTTTACACACACACACACACACACACACGTCTCTTACCTAAACACACACACGTGTATGGCAGCTGAGCCCAGGCTGCTCCCCACCTATTCCCCGGGGGTCCCCTCCCCATCGGGTAGACACTTGACAGTCCTCAGCCCAGCCTGCCACCCACCCACCCACCCACCAGCCATTTCTTCACAGGCCCACATCAGCCGTGTCGACGAGCCGGCAGCCCGGCAGGCCAGGCCGGTCGGAGGGCCGCACCCGGCCCTGGCAGGCAGGCGACCCGGCCCTGGCAGGCAGGCGACCCGGCCCGGCGCGGCGACCCGGCTCCCCGGGTCACGACACGGTCGGCAGCAGCACCCGACGGCAGAAATCCCTCCCCCCACTGCGCGGCGCTTCTTGGCGGAGGTGGCGGAAGCGCCGGCCCCACACACCGCATCCCCCCTCCCCCTGAGGACGGGACGGGACGGGACGAAAACACAGTGGCGCCCACACGGCCCAGCGCTCTCCTGCCACTCCGACTACCAACCCGTTGAGAAAACCACCCCCGGCCCCCCCAAAAAAAACGGCTGGCGCGACCCAGCGACCTGGCAAGCTAAACGGCGAGCGGAATGTTTCCGCGGCCTCATCGTGCACTGGGTCGACACCTAGAAATGATAATGATGATAATGATGATGATGATGATGTTAATAATGATGATGCGGCTACGGGGCTTCGAGGAAGCGCAGTTCAGCGCGGGGCAACTCCGTCAGGCTACCCAAGACAACCGCGTCGGCACCCGCTACACGTGTACTGTAAAAAGTGCGTGTGCGCGGCCCGCAAGCGGCTGGTGACGTGGACGGGTTCGACAAGCCGCTCCGCACCACCCGCTGGGCCACGCGGCCCCTTCACCCCCCAACCCCCACATACATACAATATACGTTCATACATACATAGATAGATACTTGGGACATGAGATCTTTGAGAAACATTTCTCCACCTTTGGGTGCAATGTCCTGATGGATCCATAAGTATCTGTCACCGTTGGCTGTCACCGATGACCCACGGGGTCCACTGTAACATCCTTGATAAAAAGTATCATTTTGCGCTTGGCCTGGAAGGGCGGCCACCTCCTCTCAAGGGCAACGCGCACAAAAACCTCGCTCGAAAAACGCCCGCGAAAGGGCCGATTCGCACAACGCCCCCAGCATCCCCCACCCACCCTTTCACTACCACCCACACTCACATCCCGGCGACCACACATACGCACCCCCACCGCCAACGCGCTTACAACCAACGCCCAAACCAGCGTGCAAAGCTCGCAGAGGACCGAGCTGAGCTACCTACACCAGCTTCCGCAGTTCCGGGGGGAAGGGGCAGTTGCGGAATTCGGATCACAATCCCGCTCGCACGGGTTGTTGTTGGTGTGGCCATCTGCTCTGACTGACAAAATTGAAATCGGACTCGTTGCCCTCGTCGCCTCAATTAGTGTCGAAAACACAACGCGCAGCAGCGCCCGCCCCCCGCCCGCCCGCCCACCACACACGGGGCTTCGCTTATTTGCTGCCGTACACACAGACCTTACGCTTTCCTGCATGCACGGCGCAGGTGCACTTGTACGGCCGCCGTACGTGCATCACACATATCCGCCCAAGGAAACAGCTCATAGCAGTCGGTCAATCAGCCAGCCAGCCAGCCAGCCAGCCAACCAGCACGCAGTCCCCGGCCGCCCGCTCATCACTCCCCCCATACTTTAAAAACGCCGTTGGAGGTACTTTCACAAACGCTGGTAGAGGTTTCAACTGATGATGGTGGTGGTGGTTCAACAAAGCACAAGAGGTGGTGGTGGTAGTGGTGGTTCAACGAAACAAATAGGTGGTGGTGGTGGACCCAGCATCCCATCCCTGCTTCCACTGCCAGTGCGCCTGTCCGATCCGGCCCCTCTCAGCCCATCCGTCTGTCTGTCTGCCTGCCTGTCTGTCGTTCTGTCCTTCGTAACAAAACCCTACGACGACAAAAGCAGGCCTTTGCTCCAACCTTCAACAAGTTCCACCTCGCTCTTCCACGCTGCACGCAACGCCCATATCCCAGGAGGCGCCCACCCACCCGGCGCCGGAATGAAGGAGGTGGGGGCAGCATTGCCCCGCCTGCCCACCCTCCTCGCCGCTTTGGCGGGGCCCGGCCATGCACATGCTTGACAGCAACACTCCCCACCGCCAATGCCAGGCCGGTCACTGACCCGACCGGCCGGTACCGTACTGGCCTGCTAGCTATCTATCTTTGTTGGGCTGCCCGCGCAGGCGGCTCGTAGCATCCACCCAGAGACACCGGCCCAAATGATGCAAAGCCGCCCGGCACACACCAGCTGACCCACATGACCCTCCCCATACCCAACTGCAGCGCCGACCAGCCCAGCCCAGCCCCACGGATGTGGCTGTGCGTCCATATCCGTGCCGGTAGAGGTAGACGTGGTGGCCCTGTGGATCCATGCACCAGAGCTACATTGCCTGTTGCAAAGTCACATCCACCGCCGGCCACCCCCGCACAGCTGGGACAATATGGTGACAAGGCCCCTGCAGCCCCCCCTGGATTTGTTTATTCATTTCTTTTTTAGCCCTTCCCCCCTTCGCCCCTCAGCCGCGGGCCGCAGCATCCATCAGGCGCTGCAGGGACGCCACCAGGCCCGCAGCCGAGGGGCGTTTGGATGTGTTGGCTGACCAGCAGGCCTGAGCCAGCGACCTGCGGCAGAGCAGCGGGCATGGGCAAGCCGAGGAGGGGGCGGCACATCGGGACTTAAAACCGAGAGACCGGGACGGGTGGGTTGGGCAAAATTGACTGCAGGTATCATTCCACAAGTATTTAGATTAGTTGTCTTCAAACAAAAGGAGTTCTTGTTCGTCAGAAGCACTAGCCTGCTGAGTTTGTCTTGTGTCTGTGAACGAAAGTATATAATTCATTTTGTCACACGAACTGTTTTCTATCTACGTTTATGTGAAGAATAACATGTCTTGATCCAAGCATTTCGGGCGCGGAGGCAGGGAGTCAGCTCGTGCTTTGCCACTGCACCACCTGGCGGTGAAGTGAAGCCAGGTGCGACACCGCATCCTCCTCACACCGCCAAGAGAACGGCATGAGACGAAACAACCGATGCCCGCTCACCACACACCCTCCCGCAGCTTATACCCCCGGCCAACCCAACCCCACCCTGACGCCCGTCCAGCGTATATGCCCCTAGCCAGCATGAAATCTCCCCGCCCGCCCCCCCTCCCGCCCCCGAAAACACACTTGAACGCCAGTGGAGTGGTTCCGGGGAAGGTGGGCCGCATGCCTTCCCGTACAACTCTGTATGGCACGTCCTGCACAGAGGAGGGGGAGCAGTGCGCGCTATCAGGACGGAGCAGACAACGGCAGGACCGGAGCCAGCAGGAGCCCGCCGCCACATCCGTGACCCATGGCGATGAGCACCTGCTTGTACTGCTTGTGCTGCTTGTACTGCTTGTCACGTGACATCAATTGGGTGCTGTTGAGGTAATGCACTGGTTGTGGTGGTAATGGTGATGGTGGTCATTTTAGCAGCTAGCTTGGATTCGGAGGAGTGCTGCGGTGCTGGGGTATGCTTGTTGCTGTCTATCCGCGGAGTGCCCCCTCCCTCGGGATCTCTCCGGGCGGGGTAGGGTATGGGGTAGGCGCCCATGGCTCATGTCGTGCTTGGGTCCGCTGCAGCATCCCGTACACACATGTTCAGGTGGCGGCCTGTTGGCCACCCGCTGACCCACGGGTCAGCGGGCTGACCCGTGGGTCAGTTCGTACATGAGCCAACGGTCCGTACCTGCAGGCCGGTCGGCCGGCCGGGCTGGAGGACAACACGGATCTCAAATGCGGTGCACTGCCGCACTGCAAGCACGCGAGCCGACCGACCCAAGGGCCCATGGGTCCACGAACCCCATGGGCCCACTGACCCATGGGCCCACACACTCACCCGGAAGTTGTTGGTGGCGTGCTCTGCATAGGGTGCTTTGCCCGTGTAGACCTCCCACCTGCAGCACACCGCATGTGTGTGGATATGGATGTGGGTGACTGGGTGAGGGTGTGTGCGCGCGGTCAGGGCTGCGGCGGTGCTGGCTGACGCAGCCCGGGCTCCCACTTGCAGCCCCCTTTGGTCGCAAAGCCAGACAAGGTGGCCATCGGCCAGGGCGCTGGAATCGGGTCGGGTTGGGTCGGGTCAGTGGATGAACCCAATTATCAATGCCATCCTCAAGAAAAACATGGTCGCCAGCCACAAGTACTTTGGCTGTGTCTGGCCGCTGACAGAGTGCATGGCACGGTTCGGCCGCGGTGAGCACCTCTGCCAGTGGGCCTCGCTGGAGTCATGGCTGGGAATGGTCGTGGACGCCATGCTGGCGGGTACGGAGGACACAGCGGCAATACCGTACCTCCGGGATATCATCGCGCACCCCTAGATGTCCTCTGCGCCCTTCAGCATGGCGTCCACGACCATCCCCAGCCATGACTCAAGCGAGGCCCACTGGCAGAGGTGCTCACCGCTGCCGAACCGTGCCATGCACTCCGTCAGCGGCCAGACACAGCCAAAGTACTTGTGCTGCCAGGCTGCCCCATGGCCGGCGGCCCCCGGCTCGTCGGTGAACTGACACGGCCTCAAACATGGCGCCAAGCCACGGCGGGACTCGGAACCCTCTCTCCCGCAGCAGCTTTTACACAACGGGGTTGATACCATACACGCCTCCCACCCCCCGTCTCTCCCGCCTCCAGTGCAGTTTGAAAATGTCTACCAATTTCCTATTCCCCCCTTCCACCCATCCTCCACCCACCCTCCACCCCACCCCCCGGCTAGATCCACCCACATGAGGACTCCGAAGGCGAAGATGTCCACGGTGTGGTCCAGCTTGCTGCCTGCACACACAGGGGAGGAGAGGAGGGCCGCGCGAAGAGGGCCACTTGCTGCATAGAATCCGGGGCCCGCCCCACCCCGCCCCCAGCCCCACGCCCACTCGACCCGCCCCAGGCCCACCTTGCACCATCGTCTCAGGCGCCAGATGGGTCACCTGGGGGGAGCAGCAGTAGCAGACAGTAGCAGCAGGAGCAGGAGCAGAAGCAGCAGCAGTAAAAACAGCATCAGGAGCAGACACATCAGGAGCATCAGGAGCAAGGCAAGGCACAGCGCATTTCAGGTCATTTCTTGTGGGATCGCAGCACCGGTACGGCATGAAAGCAATCCGTACAATCGCCACCGCCGGCCAGGGCCAGGGCACAGTACCACCATGGGGCGCCATGTACCACCATGCCACCATCGCCCCGAGCTCGTGGATTCCGATCCGGGTCGTCCTCCGCCCATTCGGTCGCCCTCCCGTCCGGCCCCATCTCACCGCCCCTGCGGCCGTGGCCCCGGACCCCACCCCCGCCCCTAAGCGCTTGCTGTATTGGGTCCCCTTGCCGTTTGGGTCCCCTGGCGCGGCCTTGAGCATTCTGGGCATTCCTCCCGCTGCTGCCACCTTGCAAACCGCAGCCCGCCTCCAGGTACGGCAACACTGAGCATTTGCACGCACCCTCCCACCCACCCACCCACCCATCCTATACCCACTCACCCACCCAATACCCACCCACCGTGCCAACCGGCTCGTGGTAGCGCATGCTGGGCTTGGCCCGCGGGTCGTCCGCGTCCTCCACCTGGTACTGCAGCAGGTTGACGAAGCCAAAGTCCTGAGGGGTGCGGGTGGGGGGTTGGGGGTGTGGGTGGGGGGGGTGCGTGTTGGGGTTTGAGTGTGGGTGTGGGTGTGCTGGTGTGGGTGGGTATAGGAAATTGGTAGACATTTTCAAATTGCGCTGCTGCCAGAGCGACGGTTCGACCGGAGAAATTGGTACAGTACCATAGATCGCCAGCGACGACGACGTTGTAGGCGTCGGTGTAGCCGAAACCAATTAAGATAAATCGGATACATGTAGGTTGTTTACTCCAGAATTCGGAAAAAAATCGAAAAGAGAGAGCGTGGCCGGTGGCGGCGTACAGGCAACAGGAGCCCTAGCTCCCAACGTCAACGGACAAGGTTGAAGTAAATTCAGAAGATTACTGCTGATGTGTAGAAGTATTAAAAAAGCAATTCGCTGCAGTGACTGAGTAGTCCGAAACGCTGCGCTGACATGCGAGTGTACCCCCCCAGACCCGAGTATACTGCAACCACGGCTGTCAAGATCAACACGGAGAACCCGCAAACCA
Source organism: Eudorina sp. 2006-703-Eu-15 (assembly GCA_003117195.1). Classification (NCBI taxonomy): domain Eukaryota; kingdom Viridiplantae; phylum Chlorophyta; class Chlorophyceae; order Chlamydomonadales; family Volvocaceae; genus Eudorina; species Eudorina sp. 2006-703-Eu-15. Next base: position 1,517,620 of record BDSI01000009.1, read on the forward strand.
ACACTCACCTGGCCGGAAGCAGGCAGCCGCGACGCGCAAGGGGAAGGGAGGGACACATGACGCGGGAGGAATGCGTGAGCCCAAGAAAAAAGAAGATAAAAAACGAGCAGTAGCATGCAAGACTATGTGCCGTGACCTAAAACCTAGTATGAACAGGCCTGGGACGGAAAGAACTGATACGGTATCGAGAAGCCACCCACCACCCCATATCGAGAAGCCACCACCAGCTGTGCGGGTCACTGACCCATGGGTCGCCCGCCGCCACCCGCGCCGCCCCACGACCCGCTTCACACGCACCGTCAGCTTGCACGTGAAGCCCCGTGGGTCGCTCGCCGAGCTCTTCAGCAGCACGTTGGCGGGCTTCACGTCACAGTGCACCAGCTGCATCGCGTGCATGTGCCGCAGCGCGAGAGCCACCTCCAGAAGCGTCAGGTAGATGGCGCGCATGCCGCTGCCGCCCGCCGCGTTGGCGTTGGCGCTGCGCGGGCCGCCGCCGCCGCCGCCGCCCAAGGCGGCGCCTGAGCTGCCGTACGTGATGCAGGCGTCCGCCGGGATGGTCCCCAGCAGCGACGCGGTCTGGGAGCGCCGAGGTCCCGGCCGCCACCGGAGCGACTCGGCGTTTCGGACGGCTTGCGCAAACATGCCACTGTCCTGCAGTACCGTACGGCATGTACGGCACCACCAGCGTGCGGAGGAGGGGGCGGCAAGGCGCCGCGACGGAAACCGTGGATGATGACGCCGAGCACGAGGGAGTCATTACGGTGTTTAACAAGAAGCCCACCCAGAACCGCCGGTGTTTGTTCTTTCCTGGGCACCGTGGCCACAACATGATGCCATGCCATGCTGCCATGAGGCATGCGCGCGGACCCGCACCGGCCGGCAGACTCGACCGGACTCGACCAGACTCGACAACATTCTCCCCGTCGCGCTCTCGACGCCTCGCCGGGCCCGCCGATACCGTTACCGCCCAACCGACGCGGCGCTGCCGGTCCGCCCATCCTCCTCCATCCGCCGCGGCCTGGCAAACTGTGTTCCTTCCGGGCTGCATGCGAGCAGGCGGTGGTCTGACCCATGGGCCTCTTCCGGCCGCAGCTGCGGTGCCGGCCCCCTGCATGACACTCCCGCCATTTCCCACACCGACAAAAACACACCAATGCCCGCCCGCCCGCCCGCCCGCCTGAGATGCCGGCAGGGGCCCCCCTGGACCGTACTCCCGTAACCGTACCCCCGTACTCGCGCCCCGTACTCGCGCCCTGTACCCGACTACCCGTACCCGTACCCCCGTGCGCGTCCCTCCGCACGCGCTCGGCACCCACCAGCGCATCCGCCAAGGAGCCCAGGTCGCAACACTGCACGGGGAGGTGGGTGGGTGGGTGGGTGGGTGGGTGGGTGGGTGGGTGGGTGGGTGGGTGGGTGGGTGGGTGGGTGGGTGGGTGGGTGGGTGGGTGGGTGGGTGGGTGGGTGGGTGGGTGGGTGGGTGGGTGGGTGGGTGGGTGGGTGAGTGGTGAGTAGGTGGGTTTCGGAGGTAGGGGAAGGGAGCAAGGGCGGAAAGTGGGCGGAAGCTGGCATGCGGGGGGATCCACCGAATCCATCTATCGGAAACCACGAAACGCCGGGTCATTCCGGAAGGACCTGAATGATCTGGACCCCCAAACCCGAGAGGCCTGAACACAGGGCGCAGCAGACGCGTCGCTGCTGGGCTGGGCACGTCCTCCCACCCGTGTGCGGCTCTCCCATCCAGACGTCTATACCCAACCGTCCAAATGCGGCAACTCGGCCCCGCCCCATCCCCCGACTTCCTCGTTCCCCCCGGGTCCTCCCTCCCAGACCACCCCCAACCTCCCGCTGAAGCCCGGCCCCGGGGGGCGGGGGCAAGCGGGCAACCCACCTCCATGATCAGCACCGTCTGCAGCGGACCTGCGGGGGAGGGGGCGTGCAGCGGGGCATACAGCGGCATGCAGCTGGCGGGAGGGGATTCTGGGGAACTGATCAGGAAGCTGCGCTGCTCTCTGGGCGAGGGGGAAGGTCATGGAACACACGCCGAGGCGCCGTCCCTCCCCCGACCGGGCCCAGGGAAGGGCACGGGGATGGGGCATGTCTTGAGTGAAAACCCGCCCGAACCGCCCGAACAGGGACAGGGGCATGTGCTTAACAAGACACCACCCATAACCGCCCAGGCCCGGATACTTACCAAAACAGGGGCATGTGTATGCGTACATCGCACGCGGTGTGGTTGGGAATGGGAGCCCCGGACCTGCCCTCCTCCCCTCCCCCGCCTGACCCCGCCTCCCCCTCGCCCTTCTCCCCCCCCGGGACGTCCCCCCGGTCCCGGCCCCGCCCCCGCCCCACCGGGTGTGACGCCGAGGGCGCCCTCCGGGAGCGGAATCAGCCGCGGCAGCTGCCCGCCCGACGAGGGCGACGGCGCCGCCGCGGTCCCGTACCGCCCGCCGCCGCTGCCGCTGCCGCCGCCTCCCTGTGCCTCCTCCGATTCGTACTTGACCAGCACCCGGGTGTGGTAGCTGTATATCTGTACGATGTTGGGGTGGCTTATGGAGGTCATGACCGCCAGCTCCCGGGCCCCCCGCATGATGGCGCGCATCTGGGCCTGGCGGGTGGCGAGGGGCGCCAGCGTCGAGCTGTCGTCGTCGTCGCGGCCACCCGGCCCCCCGTCGCCGTCCCCCTGCTGCCCCGCGCCCTGCCGCTGCGGCGCCCGTCCCTGCCGCTGCTGCGTCCGGCGGGTGCGGTCCGCCTCCTCCGCCTCCTCCGCGTCCTCGCCCTCCGGCACCGGCGCCTTCATCACCTTGACAGCCACCTGCTCGCCGTCGATGTGGCCACCAGCGGCAGCCGCCGCAGCAGCAGCAGACGTTATTGCATGCAGGCATGCGCGAGCTCAAAAACAACTTGAGGACTGCATGCAGGCATGCGCGAGCTCAAAAACAACTTGAGGACTGATGCATGTGTGCGTGTGCGTGTGTACCTCCGTGGGTACGACATATGGGAAACAGGAGCGCCACGGTGGGTTGCGTACGGCGCGAGAGACAGCCGTACACCATGTATTTACGGCGTACTCCCACTCCCACCTCCCACTCCCACTACCGTCACCGCCCACAGCCCACCGCCACCACCCGCACCACAGCGAGCCGCGCCCTCCCCTCCCCTCCACTGCAGTTCGACTCCCTGCGCCGCCACCCCAAACCCCAAACCTCAAGCGCTCCAGCCGGGACACACAGGCCGGCCGACGCAGCACGTACGTGTGTGTGTGTGTACGACACGCGCCAAACGTGGCGCCACGTGGCATATTACCCCCGCACGACATGCACAGCTCACCTCGAGACCGTGCAGCAGCCCCGCATACACGACGGCGCAGCCGCCCCCGCCGATGACTTTGAAGAGGCGCAGGAAACGGAGGTCCTCGTCCGCGTAGGGGCTGCGGGCGGTGGCGGTGGTGCGTGGTGCGCGGTGGGTGGTGGGTAATGGGGGCCGATGAGAGGTTAGGCGGATTGAGAACGTCGGGAGCCGAAAGCGGAAGAAAAGGGGGCGCCCCACCGGCGCCGGGGAGCCACCGCGGACTGCGCCACACATACAGAGACGTTCCAACCACAAGTACGACACACCAACACGAACACGTGGGTCACAGGGGCGCGCACACCCCCGCTCGTACGGACCCCGGCTGCCCACCCGTCTCGGTTTCTCAGTCCCCTTCGCTGCCGGCCCCGCCATCCCGGGTCTGCCACTCTGCCTCCCCAACAAACACCGCCCTACACGGGCTGCAGCAAGCCGGTACCGACCGCCCCGCGACCGCTCCTTCCAAAACAGGGTGACGCGAGCAACAATCGAACGTCGGGCCCCAAACCCCAAACCCCAAAATCCACGCAGCAGCCCTCAACGCTTCCGCAACCATTCTTATGGCACCCCCCTCCCCACCCGACCTCCCCCTCCTCCACCCGCCCTCCCCACCCGCCCTCCCGCTCCCCTCCCTCCCTGCCACCCACCTGGGCGCCGCCTCCGCATGGGTCGACCTCAATGTGTTCCAGAAGGAGCTGACCAGGATGTCCATGTTGGTGCGCATCACCGTCAGCGTGTCGGACACGTCCCAGGGCATGGTGGCCAGCTGCGGGGGAAGGCGGGCGGGCGGCCGGGCGCATTGGGTTTGGGTCGGGAAGGTCTCTTCTCACAACACACGGCTCGGTTCTATGCAACCCCTCCCTTACACCGCGCGAGCCCCACCGGGGCGATAATAAGCAGTGCAGGTGGGGTCGGAGGAGGGCGAGGACGCACCCACGCTGGACAGCGCAACGAACGGCGTACATCCCGCCGCTGTCATAATCCAACGCCAGCACGGCTCGCAGCGCTACGGTGCTCTCCGAAAAGGATCCACACAGACGACTCTCCTGACGCGTCCCAACAGGAGCCATCCGGCTCCAGAACCAACAGGGCACACAGATATTGACACTCGCGCACACCTTGGTCCTTGGTTTGGGTCGGGCGGGTCTCTTATCTAAACACACACCGCGCCACCGTTGCGCCGTCCCCCGTCGGAGCCGCGACCGACCGCAGGCGCCTGATCTCTCAGCACCCCGTAATTTGGCGAGCCGTACATTCTGAACATTCCGTGCGTTATGGTACGGCAAAGCAACAACACCCTCCATGCCCTGCGGAAGACCGCCGACGAACCCGTGCCACTGTACGGCCCGTACCCCCCACCACCACCACACACACACACACACACACACCGGCCCGCCCGGGACAAGGGCGGCGGTCCGATTCCTGTCTGGCCATATGTACTCGGATCCTCTTGTTCGTTTCCCAGCAACTAACTCTAGTTGGTTGCCCTCTACCCCACTAACCGTACAACCAACCACCCGACCGAAACTCACCAGGTCCGACACCTGGCGCCGCGGCGGCGCGTGCAGCCGTCCGAGCGCCACTGTGCGGCCGCCGGACGCGCTCGCTGTGGACGGCCTGTGCGCCACCTGGAGCAGGTGCTGCTGGTGCTGGTGCTGGTGCTGGTGCTGCTGCAGCAGCAGCATCGTCCGCCGCTGCAGGCCCGGCGTCGAATGCTGCGGGGGCAGCCCGGCGGCGGCGGCGCCGCCGCCGCCGGCGCCGCCGGCGCCGGAGGTCGCCGGCCACTGCATCGCGGTGCCGGTCACGCCCTGCGTGGATGACGTGCTGCCGTACCCCACGTCCGCAATCGCACCCATGGGGTCGATGCCCACGCCAGCGGCGGCGGCGGCGGCGGCAGGGCTGGCGGCGGCGGCGCCGCCGCCCGCGCCCTTCCCCGTGATGCTCCCGGTCCCCATCAGCGCCGACAGCAGACTGTTGTAGCTGGTCATGAGCGCGTTGGCGACGGCGCCGGTGCCGGTGCCAGTGCCGCCGGGGGTGCCCGGGGCGCCCGTGGCGGTGGCGGTGGCGTTGGAGAGGCGGCTGCGAGGCACGCGCGGCCCGGCCTCGGAGGCCTCGCGGGTGGCCTGGCCGCCGCCGCCGCCGCCACCGCTGTTCAACGAGGCCCAACCATTCGGGGCGGTGGTGGTGGCGGTGGCCAAGAGGGTGGTCGCGTTCTCGGGCGCTGCGGAGGACAGGGGCCGGGGCCGTTGCCGGGGAGGACGCCCGAGCAAGGGGAAGGGGAATGGGAGGAAGGGGAAGAGGACGGTGGAAGGGAAGAGGGGGGTATCGGGTGAAATGCGTTGGCGGAAGTATAAAAATACAGGTCAGGGCAAACCTGGGCGGCCTCAGGGGGCCCCCAGTGGGGATCACGGAGCCGCAGGAGACCGCGCGAGATGGGTCGGGATTGATGAGGGGGTTTGCGACGAAGACAAGTCCAAGACGACGGGGAAGGCGCGTGGGGCGTTGGGAGTCAATCCGGCCAGGCAGGAGAGGCAGCGCGAGGCAAGAAGTGGGTTGCGACACGCAGGCTCGACACGCCAGCAGCCCTTCGGAGCTACAGCCCAGCTCCCTCCTACCCGACAAGAGCACCGTCCCACGGGTCATCAACAGCTGCGTCAGCGTGTTGCCGTCGGGCTCCGCGCCGTCCGCGCCCGCCGTCGCCGTCGCCGTCGCCGCCGCCACCGTCACCGCCGCGGCGGCGGCGGCGGCGCCCGCCGGCGAGACCGACCCGGCGGGCTGCGACAAGCCCTCCCTGACGCCGCAGACGCGCAGAGACAGCGACGCCGACACCGCATTGGCGGCCCCCGAGTTGAGCCCGGACGTCAGGCCGCCGGCGCCGCTCCCGAACGCCCCCAACGGCAGCGGCAATAACCCCGTCGACGGATCCACGGCCGTGACGACGGGCCCGTTGGCGGCCGAGACCGACCCGTGGGGCTGCGTCGGGGACGGCAAACCGCCGCCGCCGCCGGCGAGGTCCTCGGGCGGCCGGGGGTGCAGACGGCCGATGGGCACCGAAGCGGCGCGGCCCGCCAGGCCGGTGCTGGCGGCGTCGCCGACGGCACCGGAACCCGACACGGCGTCGCACATGTACTGCAGCTCGGCCGCGGCGGCGTCGCTGAGGCACGCCCCGGCGGCGGGCAGCAGGAGCTGGATGGACACGTCGCGGAGGGGGCCGTGAGGGGCGAAGGGCAGGACGGAGCGCGAAGAAATTGAGGAAACTGAAACCAGGAACGAGCGCGGGGCGCGGATCAGAGGGGGTGCGTGGCCAATACATCAACGGCCAAACACACGGCGATTTCGCGGAGGACAGACCGCGACAGCCCAGGGACACCCCCGCAACCCAGTTACACGCACCTCCAGCAGCACCTGCGCCCGGTTCCTGGCGGCGACCAGCAGAGAGGCGGGCAGCCGCTCGTGGGACGTCAAGTACAGCGCCACGCAGACGTCCAGCCCGCCGCCGCCGCCGCCGCCGCCAACGCTGCCACCGCCGATGCTGTTGCGGCGCGCCGCCGAGCACGACGAGAGCATGGCGGCGGAACCAAGGCCGCCGGCAGCGCCGGTGCGCCCCGACGGCCGCTCCGCGCCGCCGCCGCCGCCGCCGCCGCCGAGGGATGCGTCCGCCGCCGCCGCCGTGGGGCCCCCGCCGACGACGGCGCCGCCGCCTCTGTTCACCTCTGCGGTCGGAAGGGACACACTGCCGATCACCAGAACCAGCGACGTCGGCCCGGCGCCGCCGCCGCCGCCGCTTCCGGCGGCGCCGGCGAGCCCGCCCAGCCCGCCGCCGCCGCCGCCGGCACCCCTGCTGCCCGCTAACGCGCCGAACGCCGTGGCGGCCGTCCGCAGCAGCAGTACGACGTCCCCTGACGGTTGATCCGTATCGTTAACGTACGCGTGCACGTGCGGTACGACCATGCCGCCCATGCGTCCCACTCGGAACCGACAGGCGCCGCCGCCGGCGCCGCTGGCGCAGCCGTACGAAAACCCCGTCAGGTACGAACCCACGGTCATGTAGCTGGCGAAGCCTCCTCCGCCTCCGCCTCCACCGCCGCCGCCGCCGTTCCGCGCGCTCGACGGCGGGCCATTGTCCTCCGTCGTCAGGTGCGACAGCGCACCCATCGCGACATAGACCGATGGGACGGCCAGCCCGATGCCGCCGCCGCCGCCGGCCGTCGCCGACGAGGCCGTCACCGGCGTCGTCGACGCCGTCATGCCGTACAACGGCGTGGCCAACCCCGCCCCGCCTCTGGATGCCTTGCGGAACAGCGATGCCAGCAACGTGGACTCGAGTGCGAAGGGCCGGGCCTGCAGCACGACTCGGGGGACGGGGGGCCAGGCGGGGGCTCCCGGTGAGGTCAGCCTGACCAAACCAACAGCGACTTCATGGACAGGCAGCCCGTTGTCGAGGACCCAATACACACCCGATTCATCCACATGGCCAAGCTCCTTCGAGGATGCCCCTGATAAATTCATGCGGCCGCAGGACCCAAAGGACCCCCCTTTTTGTCAATAATGACAGCGACACCGCAAAAGAGCAACAAACCGATAACCGCCGATGTAGACATTGACGAAGAGGGCGAAGCGTTGACTCCGACGAAATAAGTAGAGGCGGATATGTTCAGATAGTGGACGGCTGATGAGACACCGTCGTAGGGCTGGCGAGAAGAGTTGTCACGGTCGAACCCAAAGAGGAAAGACTGCTACCTAGCCGGCCCGCGGCCAGTAATGCCACCACTAATGGAAGCGTATAGGCTAATGTCAAGGCAAAGCAGGCGTTCATGCGCAAACGACGCGTGCGATGCGACAAAGCAAGCATGGTGCCCAGCACAAGTGGACCCGCCCCGCTATGGATGTGCGATGCAAATGCAGACGGCCGCGCGGACGGCACAGCGCGCCCAACGTGGTGCGTTTCCCCCCTCCCATGCTCGGATGTCCTCCCCTCACCCCGCCCCGCCCCTCATCCCGCCCCGCCCCGCCCCGCCCCGCCCCGCGCCGCACGTACCCCGCCCCGCCCGCACCTTCCACGAGCGGGCCATGCCCAGAACGGACTTGTGGCTCCCGCCGCCGGGCAGCTGGAACGAGTGCAGGCCGCTCAGCGCCGCCGCCGCCGCCGCCGCCGGGGGCGCCGCCGCCGCCGCCGCCGCCGCCGCCGCCGCCGCCAGAGAGTCCCTCACGTGTGCGTGCGATCCGCCCGAGGACCCTCCCCCCCCGGTGGGCTCCAGCAGGAGGGAGGAGCCCATTGGCAGATTGCTGCTCAGCTTGGCCGTCAGGATCCTGGAGGGCGGGAGGGCGTGCGTGGGTTGGGCGTGAGGTCGGACGGCGTGTGTGTAAGAGAAGACTGGGCGTGTGTTTGGGGGGGGCGTGTGTGTTTGGGGGGGCGTGTATGGGCGTGTGTGAGCGTGTGTGTAAGTCCCGCTGGGTATTGGGCCGGCGCGCCGTCGAGCGGGAGACGGCTCGCACAACCAAGGGAGGGAAGACCTATGGGTCGGGTCGGGTCGGGTGGGGCGGGTTGCGTCCGTGCTTGCATGTGCACGACTCGAATTCGTACAGGTCGTTGGGGTTCGGCGCGTGCGGCCACCGATTGTGAGGAAGGCCGCATCAGGAGGGCTTACGGCCCCGGCCCCAGCCGCAGCGACACAGAACTCGCACCCGCTCCGTCGGCCTGGCCGCCTGTGTACGGATCTGTCCACGGAACAGGCGCGACTCCCGAAGCAGCGCACTGGCGGCTTGTCATCCCGTCCGGGTCCCACTTCCCGTCCGGGTCCCACTTCCCGTCCGGGTCCCACTTCCCGTCCGGGTCCCACTTCCCGTCCGGGTCCCACTTCCCGTCCGGGTCCCACTTCCCGTCCGGGTCCCACTTCCCGTCCGGGTCCCACTTCCCGTCCGGGTCCCACTTCCCGTCCGGGTCCCACTTCCCGTCCGGGTCCCACTTCCCGTCCGGGTCCCACTTCCCGTCCGGGTCCCACTTCCCGTCCGGGTCCCACTTCCCGCCCCCCTCCGTCCGGGTCCCACTTCCCGTCCGGGTCCCACTTCCCGTC